>JACJUY010000637.1:24849-93431 GCA_014220935.1 Platorchestia sp. MABIK | reverse complement strand
CAAGTTCATTATTTTCCGTAGGAGTTGATCATGTTCGACGCTGTCGAATGCTTTAGAGAGATCGAGTAGCAGCAAAAGTGTTACATTTTTTTGGTCAATATCGCTGTATATTTTTTCAGTGATATTGAGCAGCTAGAGTAAAAGTTATTGAAGTCTTGCTCTTGTGGCCTGTATCTAGCGTTGTGAAAACATTGAACGTAAGTCTCGATTTGAGCATTTAACGACATCGGACAATGTGTATCATACCAGTTACCAGTTCTGCAATACAGAAAGCTTAGTTATGCAAAGAGACGTAGAGGAATTTTGAGTAATGGCTCCTGCTCGTATTTTTTAACACTGTTACTACCGCACCAAAACTTTTAGGATTTGGCAGAATAATTAATTCAGAATGACACGTAATTCAGGTAATTTAATCGATGATAGGTAGCGGTAATCATGAAGAAAACTAATAAAGTATAAATCTAATACTCAAGAAGAGAACAAATAAAGCTAACCAAGTGAAGCTGTGTGAATCATGAGGTCAGTTTTTAAATTTTATCCAACGAAACTTGAGAATTTTCGATTTTATTTTTGTCCTCGAACACAATCGTGTGAAATTTAGAAATAGAATATTGTGAGTTTACTGGTTGTCGGTCGACTGTTTTATATTCAAAATAAAATTTCAGTTAATTAACAAGATGTTGTACACGATTCACAAATACATACGTATGCTAAAAAACTAGCTTGAACAGAACGAACAACATATGGTACTTGTTATAGTTGAATTTGTCAAATTGTGGAGAGTGAGTGCAATACGCATGTAAAACCTCTCGAAACTTAAACCTCTTTGCCATGATCGCAGCTCCAGCGGAAACTTATTCAAGAGCACACTGCTTTTCATAGCTCTTAATTCGATAATCTCATGGCAATTTTCACCAACTGATTTGCCTCACAATGCAATGATGTGTACTCCCCGGCATCGTTCTCTGCTTGTAATGAACTATTGTCTAAACTTAGTGGCATCTAATACCAGCCATCTCGGCAGAAGTGGTCTTCCGCGTCAAGTTAATCAAGCATGAAGTCTGATTATCGTCTCATCTGCGTAAGTGCTACAATTTGTGCATAAATGTGAAACTTCAGGAAACTGTGTATAAGTAAAAGTTTCGTAGCAATTTACTGTTTTTATTCTGAAGAATCTTGCGGCATAGTCGTTGTTAATCGAAAATTTTCTCTCTTAGATTGAAAATTGGAAATATTTTCAGCACTGGACATTCGTCATGAGTTATTCGTAGTGTCTCGTGTGTTTTAGGTTTTGAAACTTCAAAATTGAGGGTCAGCGGACAAAAAATAATGAGACAAAAACAGTGATGAAGACCAAGAGCATCACAGCGTTTTGAAGGAAGTGGAGCAGAGGGAAATGAGCGAAAGTCTTAAATTTCGCTCCAAGAAAATTAGTCGCCGCTATTACAGTGGATGGAAACCTGAAGCACCGAGTGCTTCTTCTCCAAGCACTTCATCCTGGCAAACACTCAAGAGGCGCTGGCTGAGTCGCAGCTGTTTCGAGGAGGTGATGGAAAGTCAAGCTATAATGATGATTGAGGATCCGGAGGTTTACCTCAATATGTTGCGACCGTTGTTTTTTTTATTGTTAACACATTGACTGCGATATGACCCACCGGTGGGTCATGCTTAAGTTTTTCCTGCTGCGAAGTGACCCATCGATGGGTCATTTGAAAGTTTCAACAATCTGTTAAAATTAGTGGTATTTAATGGACCCAGTTATTGTTTGGTATTTATAAAATTTCGAACAACTTGTGAATTTGAATTTGGGTTAAAATACTGAACTTCAGTTTAATCCATCGCAGTCAATGTGTTAAATAGCCCAGACATGCAGATTATAAGTCTTATTTTACAAAATTTAACGTCTGTTCATGTTTTCCTAAGTAAAAGCGAAAATTGGCATGTTCAGAGCAAAACCAAAGTCCAGGATAAGATGCAGGAAATTACTGTGGTTGATGCCTGACTACGTGAGCTGTGAACTAAAAATGCATTCCGACTCACAAGTGTCGTCGCAAGAGCATCAGAATCCTTAATCAACAGAAAACAACGACAATGAAGTAGAAAAGTATGAGTCTTAATGCGGTGTGCGTAGCGTTAAACTGGATTCCATGTTTTTCATAGCTAATAGATTTGTCAGGTCATTCTATTGTACATTAGAGCCATCAAATATAAAAGAGTTTGGCGTCATCCGCTTGCATGTGAAGTTCTATTAATATGTTAGCGAATTACTTTTAGGTAGAGCAAGAGCAGCATCGTTTGTTTATAAAGAGATTTAAAATTGTTCTTAAAGGGATTATTTAAAGATCAGGGTGGCTGTAGCGTTCGATACGTGCAATTGTAGGCACTGTCAAGAATGCTCGAGACTTGGGTCTGTAGACATTCTTGTCCCTCTGAAAAGTTCCAGCAAAGCATTCCTGAGAACGCGATCTCTGGCATACAACATTATTTCTCAGTTATCTTACAGAGGAAGGGAGACAGGGCTCTATGAGGTCCCTCTATCGTCTTTCTCTTATGTCAAGTTAGCTGGGCCGCTCAAAATTCTTCAGTGATAACACTCAAATGATTGCATTCAACAAGCCCTCTTGGGATGGCAAAAAATGATGTATGCAGCCACTCCAGTGCAAAAAATTTCCGGAAAAACTTGCTGCGTAAACATCTCTGACATCACGGAGCGCGAGCCTAGAGGTCTGTTCCGCCCAGCGGTTCTTACTGTTACAGTGTGGCCGATGTCCGTCAATGTTGTGTGGCTATAGGGTTGAACTTACGACCTGCTGATACCATGCAGACATACTTCTTCATCGTGTGCAGACATCCGGGACTCGCAGATTATCCCTTTCCCCATAAAACAAATAGATTCTTTCTGTAAACGCTGGCCTCTACCTAGTGCGCTATCACTCTCAGAGGGGTAGTTTTATGGCGTGTCTTCCACTAGTTGTGTGAAGTTATCCTCACTCGAAAGTGATGAATAACAAACAATGTAATTGATTGGTCCCTACTTGAACGCTTACACCACTCTACTTTGACCATTTGCTTTCTGTGCACAGTGGATGGTTACAAATAAGCTCCCTTATACTTAGGTGCCATTTGTATACCACACCATTTGCATAATTGGCGAGTATTTGACAGTGTTTTTGTTTGCGTCCAATGGCTGGAACTGTAACTCATCTCACTATCTGATGCCATGACTCTAGAAGCCTTAGCGAAACAAGCGAGCTATCAATATAAACAAGTTTTAAAAGGATATTGGAAGACTTACACGGAAACTGAGACACTCGATAGCATGGTAGCACCGTGTAAAAATAATTAGGACGTTTAAAATGAATTGTATATCAATTAAATGGTATTCATTTCGCAAGCTATCGGTCATGAGGGTGATCGAACACTCTTTGAACTTGGATTTGATCCGCTAACATCAAGCGCTCTGCAGTCCACGGCTGACATTAGGCATAAGCAAACAGGTCTCTCTGGAGATTGTGGACGTTCGAGGGCTTATCTATTGATCGAATCATTGACAGCAGAGGGTCGTCTTGCTATCAAATGGCGTTGTGTGAGCACTTGATTGATCATACTTCGACTCAGCTCGCTTATCGTGAAGATCTAACACAGTCCTGCTGCCTGACGAGTCGCCTGCGAAACCGAGATCTTGAAGTAAACTTTCAAGTTTCTGAATTCTCGTTTCTTTTTAACGACGCAATATATTCCTTATAGTTGAAAATGCTTCTCTGCGCTGTGGCCTAGAATTTCTATGCGAACATTTGATGGTGTTATGGGCCTTAAAAATTACATTTGTGCAATAGTGGAGGAGCTCACAGCTTAGTTCAACCCATGAAAAACGGAAATAAAATTCGAACCTAGAACGATGTATGACACTAGTGAGAAGATTTGCAAACTGACATCGTGGATCTCCTTCGGTCTTTCGTTTTCCCACATTTTGGCCGGCTTTGGGTCCTCGATATTCTATACTTCAATTTATCGAGGTGACGGAACTCAGGAGTGTAAAAAATAATGACAGCATTCTAGTGAAAATGTTATTTGTTGACATTGAAAACAACTGAGGAATTTCAGCGTGTCATGGTACTATAGATAAATCGAATATACACAAAAATTTTACCGAAAGGTATTAAAATAGAAGAAGGGAAATAATTTAGTACTATTATGAAAAGCAAACGTTGTGTACAATTATTGCTGTCGTAAGGTTCTTCTCCTTTCAAACTGGGCTGATCATTTACGAAACTCACATTTCACGATGGAACAAAATTCGCACCCATACTTTTTGGGAATTTTGCCATTTTTCGGCATGCACCGCTGTTATATCCTTCTATGTTTAACAGTTGCAAATTTAGAATTTCAAATCAATAAATTCTTCAAAATCCCACAATCAGAATACAATGAACATTTCAAACTGCACTGAGTGCGGAGGAAGCATGATTAGCTTTAGGCTAGTTCTATTTCTGTATCTAATAATTTAAGACTTGTTTAATATTACAGTAGATTTTTTGTCGAAATTACTATCTCATACTGTGGAAATTTTGCAGCAAAAATTTTCAGACTTACAAATTGATCTTCTGAAAAGACGCCTTCAAATTACAAGGAAACTTTCATCAGAATTTATCCCTTTGCAGTGAGTTAAAATGTCTAAATATACACCGTGATCCGTACTGCAACTTACGATACTCCGTTTCAAAATTACTTTTATTCCTTCTTTGAATCTTATTCACAATTTACATCAGCAAACGCAAACACTATTTCTTCATAAACTGGATGGTGTCAACCACGCTTGCCAGGATATAAGCCACAGAGAATAACTGTTCTAAGACTTTCAGAATTCTTCGCCTACGTCACGCTTGTTACAAGTACACACTGTATAGAACTCCCGAAACTGGAACACCCTTCAACTGGGTTTCCAGTTACTGATCATTTTGAAGTTTAAACAACTTCCTCTTAGACTAGAACATCGTCATAACCTGAATTTGACTTTCCATGTTTCTTAAAGCAGCGTTGTTTTAAATGTCATAAATTACCGCTACCTTTGAATCCTCGATTTTGGGGATTATTTATTTTAACTAACTAAATTTGTTTAAAATTTTGTACACATCATTTGGTCTTTTCACCTGTAATAATGGTGTCTAATTTGAGGCGATAATGAGCAAATTTAACATAGCTTGATTATAGGAGTACAGTAATCATAAAAATAATTTCCCAAAGGAAAGAGACCATTTACAGTATTTTAGACTATGGAAAACATAGAAGAATCATTTTACAAGGTGTGTTTCAAACACGCTGTATATCCTGCGCATAGAAATAGCAAGTTAGGAAGGAAGAGGAAAAACAGACGAAGAAGAGACAAAAAAGTTAGAAACAAAGTGAAGTAAAGTGGACAGGAAAGATAGAAGTTCCAAAGACAGCTGAGGTAACCTAACGGTATCTTCTTTGGAAGCAGAGTACTTGATAAGCTTGAAATTCTTCAAAGATGCATAAAAATAAATATCAGTGTTCTATATGTATAGGAATAAGATTGGGAGGACTACTCTTTTCAACATCAGAAAGCAGAAGATTGGCCATTGAAAGCTACGCTGCCATTTTGTATTACCGAAAAATATAATTTTATCGTGATTTTTTAAAACTGTGATACTTCCTGTATGAACAGTTCAACGACCATAATTTTCACATATATGTAAGTCTTTTATTTTGACTCTGCGTCAGTTTCTTCCATAAACTTGAACCACACACTGTAACTGGAATATCGCGCATGCGTGTATCAGCTACAGGAGTTTTATTGAACTTTGTATTGAAGAACTTAAGTTGGGTATCCTTTTCACTATCAACATGATGACGGTGTGAGGAAAAAAAATGCTCGCGATTTCAGCTTTTCCTAGCGTTCAAATTTATGAAAAAGTACCCTACAACATGGACAAAAAATTGAAAATCGTAGAAGAGCTTGACAGTGTAACACTAAATTCGATATAAATGAATAAGGAGTGTATAATTGTGAATATATAATTCACTGATATTGAACAAATTCAGATGAATCTCATCCGTATAACGGCTACTTCCCAGGACCGAGGAGAAAATGATCAGAGTGAATGCTCTATCAGACGCAGTATAACTCCATTGTAGACGTTAATTTGGTTAAAACTTGAAAGCTGAGTAAATCTAAGAGTCAATGCATTTATTTGAAAAGTTGGAAAGAAATATAAGCAGTTGCATGTAAGCCTTTAATGTAAGCATGCTAGTTGAGCATCAGATCTTAAAAGAATATCTGAGAGTATAATGAACCAAAATCCATTAGGGGAACTGTGTAATTTCATCTGGAAATTAAGCTCTAGAATTGTCATGACCTCTTCCTCGTTGGCCTATCGCACCGTATGAGAATGGGCAGCACGAGGTTTAGGAGCGCTCCGGCTAAGAATTAGCAAACTCACTAAATATTCTTTTGCTCTGTACGAGGAAATTTGGTAAACATGACACCTGCTTTCACAAAGCTTTACATCATTCAGCCAGATGGAGAAGCTCAGAAAATTTGTAATTTCAATGATCAAAAGTGGCGCTCTACGTATTCTTTTCGCTTTCTGATCTTTGTCACAATCCTGACCAGATAGCCGCATTTATTGACGAACAACGATTACATATTTGCTGAAATTAAAGCGCACAAGACATCGACGAGGCGTATATGTGTCCGCTCGACCTAAGCATTCCTGAACATAATGACTGATTCTTTCATAATGACCGATTGGCAATTCTTTCAATTATACTCAGATTTTCGACTCAGAACATGTCTGGAGAATGTCCCTTTGATATTGCTGCAGACAGCGAAGCCTCTTCTAGATCCAAAGAGCAGAACTAACCAAGTCGATGATAACATTTCAGAGCGTTGTAGCGACTTGGTTTTGTTGTGTCTATGTTCGATACAATCAGCGGTAATTGAAAGTGTCCACGCTACTGCACATAAACCAGTTTTTAAAGGAACGAACTCTACACTAAAGCTAGTAATTACAAACGGGCCGGGCCTATAATTAAAAGGGCGCTCATCGTTAATGATAAGCTCGTATAACATAATAATGAGGTCGATATAATGCAGTGGTAGCTTTAATTATTTATTTAGGCGGGCAATAAAAGCCTCTTCGTACAAACATGAATGTCCGTTCTAGATGCGCGGTTACTTTGAAGTGGGTAAAGCAGCTTCACTTAATGTTTTAATTAAAGGATTAAATCATCAAAAATGTCATAATCAAACGCCAAGATGAGCGCTCAACTTTAACCTAAAATTTCTTGCCCATATTTCTCGAGCCGGAACTCCACTACTTGTGCTAGAAAGCAAAGAAATACCGGTGATTTTGCATCACATATTTGTGAAGCAATAGGCAAGTGTTCCACCTTTGCACTCATTCTAAGGTCAGTGTCTGGAAAAAGAGTTTTGGCTACTTAAACTGTTAAAGAAGTACGATCATAAACATTGCGATGGTGGCGTGCTGCGAATAAGCCCGGACGGCCCATGCGCAGAAACATCGCGTTCTGGTACACAAAGCGCCTTCTTTAATTTGCACTCATTTTCACTGCCACGTTTTATGCATCAAAGGTGTCGGCTCTGAAGATTTTTCCAGCAGAAGTTGTGGCAGGAACGGCTTTGTGCATTCCGGCAAGTAAAATTAGGAATGCTCTTCAGGTTTTCCAAGTCATCTGATCCGCGTTTCTTTGAGTTTTCCGTTCCTCTAACTGCGCGACCACGGGCATGGACTGCTCTCAGTTTGAAACGCTCATTTCCTCTACGAAGATTTTTTGAGCAGAAATATCTAAGAAAAACTCACGACAGTTCCGAGCGAACAAATTCTTTCGGCCGAGAATTTTTGCGGGCATGTTTACTTTTATAGTCGCTGAGCTACATTATTCCTCAATTGCCACTAACCCATCAGGCATAAACGCGCAACATGCATCCAAGGAAGAAACTTAATGAATGTTTGCCCATTGCTAACAAAATGCACACGTTCCTACCAACCTTTGGATGTAACGACCGTTGTTGAACAACTACATAACTATCTTATTAGTAACTGCCATATTAGAATTAAAACATGCCTATATCATCAGTGAGCCAACTCTGTATGCAGCTAATTGCAGAAAGATGGGCGGACACGCTACCAAGAAAGCACAGGTGGTAACATGCATAGTTACTTTAAATATTCTTTCTAATTTTGACATGGATTGCAATCTCTAACTAAGGACTCCATAACAGTAAACATAAACCATTTTTGACCGAAGGACTTCTCTTACGCGAGCAATTTAGATTTCGCGCGTGGATGTGAAGACTTTGCTGAAATTGAATGAAGACTCTGATTCTAATTAAGCTAGAGAGAAGTACTAATTCTTCTGTGAAAATCGAGTTCTCAGAAAGAACGTATAATCAAAGTGAACCGTTGTCTCTAACGTATAGTTCAATTTGCTGGAATATTCAGTAAAAGACGCTAGAGGATAAATCATCGATAAAAATATCAGTACTGCGTTTGTAAAGTTTACGTCCAGTGATTCTCAGTGATAGAGTTACACGGTCATGTTTAAATTGCACGCAGTCAGTTTCAAACGTATGGGGCGGTAGCTTCAGATCTCGTTTACATGGACGCGGCTTCTGTATGTGGCGGCTGCCGGAATTTATAGCCCACTAACTGTCGTACGCTGTGAATAGTTGTTAAGCCAAGCCTATATTATCTTCAAAGTATTCTATATGTGGAAAAAATTAAGCCTGCTTCTCGCAAATCATGAGTTCCGTACAGGCTTCTACTTGTATGACATCGTAGTTACGAGATCCTTTCGGGCTTATGTGTTAGATTAATTCAATTTTCTGAATTTTCTGAAACAATTACTTTCAGATTTTTTGTGAAGGTTAAAAAAAGGTTAAAAGGTTAAAACAGGCGAGTGGCATGCCGGAATTTTGTTGCTGTGTAAGATAACTCAGATTTGTACAAAATGTCACCTGTGAAATTTGACTCATCTGATTAACATTGCGTCAATAAAGAACATAATAAAACTAATAGCATTGGCTATAAACAACATTTAGAGGGTGTTATAAAATTCATTGATGGATTGGTTTCGAATTGAAGTAAATGAGAAGCTTCAACGGTTGTCGGCGTTTAAATTTGACGATCCTATTTGTTAACAAATTAATAATAGTTTCCTTGATTTGATTTGGATAGGAATAGAAGACAATGAAGTGAGAAAATTGACTCTAATTCGACTGTGCAATTTTATTTTAATAGGGAATTGACTCGTGTTTCGGTTACAATTTCAATTTGTCAGGTAATTAGTTATTGTTTCTGTCGATTGTTATGAGCGGATAGAGGATACAATGAACTACAGAAATTGACTATAATTGGACTGTGAACTAATATTGAAATAATGCTCTACAGTGTGCAGTGAGTGCCATCATTCCGAGAAAGATGTTCCCGTTTGATCACAAAAGCAAACACTAAGTTGAGGATTTTTAGTATTCACGGGATATTTTTAAAGTTAAAAAGTTTAGGCAATTTGTCTGAAGCGATAAAACTCAATTAGAAGAAGAATTTATAAAGAAAAATAAATGAAATTAGAACAAGACAAAGAAACGCTAATTTGCATATTGCACACAAAGTTCTCAAAGTTTGTAATAATTTGGAACGGAGTTTTACCACGGTAAAGGAAACAAGGTAGGTTCAAACCAGTCTTTTTTTCGTCGACTGTGTGGGTGTGCTGACGTCACGGCAACGAACCAATAGCAGCGCTCATATTGCTTCTGGTAGCACTGCTACTCCCAAATCCGTCTCCACTATTGGCCTAACGACACTGCGGTTTGGTGACGTCATAAAGTTAGTTTGAAATAAAGCCTTTCTATTGGCTACCCGAACAAGAAGAAGTGTAATTTCCCCCATAGAAATGACCCTACCTTGTTTTCTCTACCGTGGTTTTACTCGCAGCAAAAACTAGGTTCCGTTGGGATGTGTGAGTGTCCACTCACGTAATTTTAACGTGACAAAAATTTTCCGTAGCACTTAATACGTAGCATGATTATTAAACATGAGAAATAAAAGAATTCTTAATAACTCCTATATCATTGAATGATTCGACTTTAAAAAACATTAAAATTCGACTTTAAATAAATGAAATCCTGAAAATACTTAGTTTTATTGGATATCCTTGTAACCAAGATACACAGTCTGACATAAAAGCCACATTCAAATGGAAAATGCGTAGGATTTTAGAGTTGCTCCAAAAATTACAAGCAGTACACAAGAACAACTCATCTTCGTAACAACTGCTTACTCCAACCAAGGAAGTAGCATAATAAAGACAGACTTAATTAAAGGAAGAGCTTACCGTAAAAAATCAATCAATCCACACCAGCTCAAGGCATCCACGGAGGAAGAAATCCAGCGAATTGGATCTGATCATCAACAACCTGCGTAATCGTGCTGATATTTGTCTGCACTCAGAGGGGGCGCATGAAGAATATCATATTAGAAGAGAAATCAGAAAAAACTTGTATTATTCAAGATTTCATAAATACTCTTTTAATCCAGTCATTAATATGGGAGTTATTCAATATTCTTTTAGGCACACTATTATGAAATCCCCCAATAACTTCAAACTGGCTGGTAGTTTTTTTTGCAGTCATTCAGTATTTGATATTGGAGAGAAAATTTAATTACCACTTAACTTACTTACCACACACAGATATTGAGCAAAGCGTTTATCGATTGATATGATAGAGGCACACAATGGCTGCTTAGGACTTCTATACATAATGCGCTTGCCATTATTAACACACTCATTGCTGTGTGACCCACCGGTGGGTCGAGCTCAAGTTTTTCCAGCTGCAAAACGACCCCTCGATGGGTCGTCTGAAATTTTTTTAACGATCTTTTTAAATTAATGGTATTTATTTTACCCAGTTAATATTTTATATTTATAAAGTTTTTAACAACTTTTGACTTTAAATTTGAGTTGGATATTGAGCTTCATTAACCCATCGCTGTCACTGTGTTAAATGTGCTGGTAATGTGAAACATCCTTGCCTATATTAGAAAGCCTCTTTAAATCAGAATCATATTTGACGGTAATTAAAGGGTAGGAGCGTTTCACGATCTACGAACCATCAAGTAGTAAGAGTTTTAAATCTGAGAATTGAAAGCGAAGATTTGGAACGAATTTTCAGAGGCCCGACCGCGTTACTATGAAATAAAACTGCATGATGATAACTTCTTAACCATGCATTACTGAGTACGGGTGTTAAAATCGGTGAGTTCAATTTACATTTGAGTTTATTCGATCCTCCCAGCGATTGCAGAGCAGCGAAGCACTCTTAAAAACAGAGGTTGAAAGAGGAAATCACATTTGGAGAGCGAAATAACAGAATTCCCATCCATTTGAAGGAAACGTAAAGCCATTGAAGCCTCTCGCATGTAAATTAGGACTTTTGTCTCAGATTTGCATGCCACGAGAAGCCAATTACGCAGACTGCAATGAATTCAGAGCGGAGCGGAGCATAAGTTTCAGTCTGCAGCACGAGTGGGCTAGCTTCCCTCCGCAGCAAGCGGATGCTCGCCTACTTGAGATGCAAGTTAGGCGGTTTACCGGTCTGCTGGTGCAAAATGTTGCTGCTTTTAAAATTTTGCTTCGACTACAATTTTCGTTTCACAACTTCCGAGCGTTGACGGGGGCCAAAAATTCGTTCGCGATCAAAAAATACCCCATTGATTTGGATCGAAGTCTTTAGAGAACTAAGATGCATTCAGGGTGTGATATTTCGAGCCTTGGACTCATGCGGGGGGATTCGCTTCAAGTAAGCTGAGGAGAGCTTATCTGTGCAAGATATTTTTTGAGGCAAAACCGGTCACTATCCATTTATATGGTGCGATCTTCTGATCAACCTGTGCCGCTTGCCGCCATGTTGTGCCATTCCATTTGAGCTGTGAATAGCTCAGAAAACGGCTCCAAACTGGGCCTGATCAAGTGATGCCGAGAAACGAAGGCCTTCGGGCGGTACCAAATTCAGTTTCTATGACTCTCTCATGCTTCGTCGAACGACAGTTACGTTCTAAATCAGAGCTCATGCTACGCTAAAGCTAGTAAAAGAGTTTCCCTTCGATAGGGCATCCATGTTTTTGTTTAACACCTTCACGTTCCTTAAAAAAATCGACTAACTCGAAATGACCGCTAATCTCCCTTGCGGTGATCAACAAATGGTCCATTAAATCGCTGTACGTGTTCACTTGTAAATCAAGTTCGCTCCTTCACTGAAGGAATAATCGGCTTTCAATTAACTTCTATTCAACCATGCTGAATTAGGGCCATAAAGTCACTTCGAGCCGCGGCGAAATTCTGAAAAATTTTACCAATCGCGTAAAAAATGCCGGCAGTCATTCACTGCAAATCGTTGAGGCTTTCGACTGTTGTCAGAACGCCGTAAAGGAGACTCTTCTTTCTCCTCGCTTCGAATTTTTTCCACCGTAAACCCGTCATTTTTTCTTAGCCTTACTCTACAAAAACAGACTCGGAGGAAAAATTGAAAATAATTCGGACTGATATGAATACTCATTTCTATCTTTTGGAAAACGAACATACTAAACAATACACTATCAGATCGTTTTGTCTCGGGAAGGAAACGGAAGTAAAGTCCGATTTTTATCAAATAAGGTTAAAAATGAATTCATTTTCGTGGTGTAGTAGGAATTACTTCGGAATGCTCCAATGAGTGATGTTTACTTTTTGAGGGAATTAATATATTACTTTTCATCATCAGCTGCATTCTCTCTAATTTCCACCAAAGCAAAAATTCCATCAGACATGTGTTACTATTCAAGTTTCAAGCAAATGCTATAATGTAGCAATTTTCGTTAATTGAAAGCGTCCATGAGAATGACGACGTATATGAGAGAAATTCCGCGTGTTCGCCCTCGCGTTGTCCGAAGTGGTGATTCCTTTCTGACTGATAAGCAACGAAAAGATGGTCAACAAAATTGACAGAGAGAAGTTGACATGTATTGTTACAGCACATTCTGTCACTACCTCGAAGGTCCCTGCACAACTCATCATGACTAATATGCTATTCACGACAACTGAGATGGATTGGAAGGCTTCAGATGTGGAATGAAGGGTTCCTTAACCGGAAATTCTGCAACGCCGAATTGCTTTTCAAGGATCGTTTTTTGTGGCATCAGATGTCTTTTAGTGATTAGTTAAAGAAATTAGATTAGTGATTAATGATACTGAATAAAACATTAAAAAACATTAGGACTACTATCAATTTCCAAATATTTTTTCCTGCGTAGTACAGAACTATAACAGCACAGTACTTTCATGCAAATCTGATACACTCATCGTTAAGAAATCGTCAAGTCAGTCACACAAATTTGTCTTTTTTTTGAAATAGTGTACGTTTTTTGATGTGTCTAAAATCTGGAAGATAACCGGTGAGAAATTGAACATTATTTAACTTAAAAATCTAAATGATATATTCAAAAATTAAATTCATGAACATTAGTAGCAATAGTGTGTCTCGTAGTTGTTAATTTTTGAAAGTATCGCACAACTGTTTAAATCAAAGTTTAGCAGAATTAACCACGGTTGGAAAAAATATAACAGAACGATACATTTTTCTGGTTTAAGTTGCCCATTAATATTTTCTTATAAAGTACGAGCGTCCCACTCATTTGCCTCGAGCGCAAAAGAATTGGACTCGACGGGGCATGTAAACTATTTGCAGTCTTCATCAAGGAGACAAAGCAATGCAAGTGTCTAGCGAGTCATTAGCGTTATTGCTTCGGCAATACCGGTAGCATGCGCAATCAGCATCACAATGGGAGCACCATTGGCACTGCGGTGCCCTGCGAGCTTTTTAATTAGAGGCTATAGAGGGCTTGAGCCAAACCCAAGCGTGTTTGCCGCCGGTGTGCGTTCCCTTGCATTGCGTCTGCTTTTCAGCAGACGTCGGTGACGTTCCAGCGGTCACAGCATTGCTGGGAGTCGATGGATGGGCTTTTTTTTCAGGCAAAATTGTCCTATTTGGCGTTTTAAAAGCAATATTGGGTTATAGATATTGCTCAGTATAGCCGAAAGGAAATTAATTAATCCTGAAAGGTTTTGAAATTTTGAAATTTTTGAAGGATAAAAAAGAACTCTGGATGGTAGAATATTCGTGGTTAATTTTTGCTCCTACACTAACGAAATAATAAATGTGAGGCATGATGGAAAATCATGCTAAAATATCAGATAATATCAACGTTTAATGAAATAATATTTGATGCAATAATATCAAATGAAATCAACATACATATATATATATAAATATATTTCTATATATATATAAAATAATAACAATTTTCAACGTTCCGTAATACAGTATCTAAGGCATCCAAAAAACATTGAGCCAAATACAAATAGTGCGATGTTAAAACCTACTTTTATATTCATACTCATTATTTTATACTATTATATTCATACTTTTAGACTTTTATATTCAAACTTATTACCTGCTTTTATATTCATGCCTTTCATGCGAGGATATGAAATGAAGTCAGTATGCAGGAATCAGCTGAGAAACTCACATAGTTGCTACCTGTTGCCCGCGACTTTAGATTCTGGAAGTAGCGTCACAAATGTAACGAATGGCTCTGATGCCGTAAGTGATGGCACTCGAGGTCGGGAATTTTAAGTTTGGAGCCTCAGAAAATTCGCTAAAGCTGCGGGTGACATTATGGAGCGGCGAGACGCTGGTTCTGGAGAACCGTACGCTGGAACAGACTTAAATTTGTCTGTAAAGGGGAAAAACTCGAAGCACAACACCCTACTTTACCCAGGTGTCTGAAATGGGTACTGGTCTTGACCGGGGGAAACCATCATGGCGTCCTGGTGTTAGTTACAAGACATTCGAAAAACCAATGTACAAGGAGATATGTATCAGGCTTGATTGGAAAAAAGCATCCTTAGATGCCAATTTTGGTCGTCTGTTAGCCCGGCTCTCGAACGGTCCGTGTCCTTTTTTTTATTCCTTTAACGCGTTCATCGAGTTTCCGCCTTTGTTAACAATTTGCTTGGTTAGGTCGTAAGTAGCACAATTGGAAATCGACTTTACTGCTCGAACATATTTTTATCCTTCCTCAAGAAATATGAAAATGCGATTGCATGATAACATTGCACCTCGTATGATAACATTAATTTTTTAAAAGAACGCGAAAAAAATGAAATGTCATTCATTTATACCGGTACGTGGATGAGCAAATTCCCGAATGGGACACATGTGGCCCAGTACGCGGGGAACGTGTTGACGGGCTTTACTCTTTTTCTTTACCATTTAGTCACGAAATTATTATCTGAAAAACTTTACGCAGCTTTTGCTGAGCGAAAGAAGAAATGATTTAAAAAAAATATTTTACTTCCGCTGAGCGTCCCTTGAATATTTCTTTTTGGTTATTTAAGTATGAATGTTAGCGACAACCAAAATTTTAATGAACGGACATAGACGTAATTTACGCATCACGAGGCATAGATTGATACTAATGATTTTGTATCGAGTTTAAAAATTTTAAAGTTTTGAAACATAAATTTAATAGAGTATCCCCTTCGTCTTCTTCAAAAATAATTCGCAAGAGTGAGCATACCTCCACGCTCACAGGAAACAAACCTAGAGTAGAGTAACAGGGATAAAAGTCGTAACTTCATGATCCCACAGAGTAACTGCCATATTAGGACACCTCTGTCTTCTCTACGCTCACACCTCCGCCTTCAGTTTGTTGCAGGGCAGATCGCAGTTTTGGTACATTCACTTCGCATTGAAATGACGCGCCTGGGCTTCTTACCAGATCCAAGTAAATCAAATCAATCAGACAAATGAGATGCAGGAGCCCAGACAACGCCACGCTTCGTTGGCTATGGCCCCAGTAATTTCCATTTGGCTGCTACTGCTTACAGTTGCTCGGCTGTAATTTCTTGGCCCTCTTCCAAACTGCACTTTTTTGGCTCTTTTAAATGATTTCAGCCTGATTTAGGATTGAGTAATTCAAATACTGAAATGGAGGTCAAATTATTGGAAAGTAAGTACAGGTTTCAACCTTCCAACGTCCTCTGAGGTGCTCTTTAAATTCGTGCACTGAGCCTCTGGACCGAATTATAACATGATTGTGCATTATTTCCACCCTACAGAGTGTAAATTTTCTTCGTGTATCATGAATATCTGGCACCAAAATTGTCAAGGACCCATAAAGCAGATTCGTGCTTTTGATCTGAATTTGATCTAGCTGTGGTCATGTTTCAGTATGTAATTAGTGTCTCTTGAGAGCTGTCTGCAGACGAAAATTCTAACCAAATACAAGATTACAATGAGTGTCAGTAATTACCAGACATAAGCAGCTGTTTACACTGTGGTTTGTTGTACGTATTTGGAAAATTTCTTGAACGGCCTGGACGTGCTTTGTGTGGTTATGGGCTCTGAAACTGATACAAATGCGGAGGCATAGAATGGAGCTCGCATGGTAAACATTGCGACGGATCTGAATTTGTTGTAAGATCTCCACAAGTTCTACGCTACAAAAGAAGATAATAATGACGATTACGTTCGCGTGAGGATATGTACTTATGCACTTACGCAGATTGTCAAGCCCGATAAGCTCGTCTGTATATTTTATAAATGCCATTGGATGGGAGTATCTCTTTACAAAAGCTTTATAGATAAAGACTTGAACTCTTCCGTAAAAGTGGTTTCGAAAATGCACTTTGATAAAAATTTCTTGCCAATCTCAACAAGGAGAAGAACGAAAGTTTTTTTTTTAAATGGGAAGCTATCAAACAGGTAAGGCACAAAAGGAGACACCATTACTTAAGTAATTATGAATTTGATGATCTGGCCAATCTTCTCACTTCTCAATAGGGAAATTATACACCAATTTTAACATTAAACATCTCCCGATAATACGTTAATGACACCCAGCTTAGGACAGACTCAGTGCACGCAACGCAAGGCAAAAGTTATGTTGGCAAAAGATTATTGTCCAGGGAGATTATTGTCCAGAGAGCTATAATAATACATCGATATTCTGTAATATGAACATTCCGGAGCGCAAAATTGAAACCGTGCAACTTCTCGCACGTCAAAAAAAAAAAGAAGACCGAAGGTTGGTCGGTTATTGATCACTTAGCAACGCTCTGAGCTCTGGGTTCCTTGCTCTGGTCTATAGAGCGTATCACTAATAAAGGCCCCATTAAAATTCTATGGTATATCTTGCGAGATCGGGCGTCATATGTCCGTGGCAACGAGCTACTCAACGCGGCCTCGGCCTCCTCTCAGCCCTGATTCATTACGATAAAAGGCATTTATGCATTGAAATTCCACAGATAAAGTCTCTGGCCCTCGTTGATCTCAATATGAACTGACAAAGAGCGAAGTGCCAGCCACAGCTCGCTATAATCCAGGCAGTGGTCAATAAAAAGACAGTTTTGACATTTTAAGTCGAACAGCTATTGTCAATTTCGAAGGCTGATCTGCGGCGACTCTGGAGGGTGTCTGTTCTGGAAAATAATGCAACCCTTTCAGTGTTTATATATTTATTGTTTGAACATGATTTTAAAATACCCCTCCAACCTTTTCTTAAATTAAGTTTAAAAGGGTTCATGCCATTTTAAAAATAAGCCAATTTAGAGCCGTGGAACAGAAAGTGCGACCAGCTGTATCTCAAATTAAACTTCTTATCATGGAAAGATTTAACCAGAGCAATAATTATTGAATTCTGAATACATTTTTCGTACAACACAAACATAGGTTGCTTCAGGTACACGATTGTAATTTGGTCAATTATTAAATGAACTTTATCTAATTTATTTGGACACTTACTTAAAGATAAGACTGACTTTGTAAATGAAGCACAACTCACAATAGAGAAAAAAGTGGTGAAAATATAATCAGAGTAACTATTACGTTTTCCGACTTGAATGAGGGCTGCATTTGTGTTCAACTTTATGATGGGCGCACGATGTGCATGGCAATTTTCTTCGATATTCTGTTCTCTGCCGATAGAGAGATTTCCTTTTATGCTCAAGAACCGTTTACTAGTCTGAAGTGACAACGGGCTTCGAGAGCAATTACTTGCGGTCAAAATAATATCAGCGCCGAAAAGCATCAAGCGCTTACGTGTATCGGGAGCAAATGGAATAGCTTAGGCAACCACGTCAGTATGGGAGCTTGCTTGGGCATTATCTCACTCGTATTGCATAGCTTTGTTAGTGGTCTCATCTGATAGCATCGCCAACTCTTTTACGGGCCATGTGTGCTCAATGAAGTTTCATTTAGCATTCAAATGCAACAAGTACGTTGCGTCAACAGATATCACAACTCTGATATTTTAAAAGATATTTAAACTCGTTTA
This sequence comes from Platorchestia sp. MABIK, assembly GCA_014220935.1. Taxonomy (NCBI): domain Eukaryota; kingdom Metazoa; phylum Arthropoda; class Malacostraca; order Amphipoda; family Talitridae; genus Platorchestia; species Platorchestia sp. MABIK. Next base: position 75,015 of record JACJUY010000637.1, on the reverse strand, counting down.
TCGAAATATTTCATTCCAGTAACTGAAGTTTCTTATGAAGAAGTTTAGGTTCGAGTTCTCGATAGTAGAGACTGTGGCGGGCTCTGGAGCCGACGCCAGCTCAGAACGCTTTCTCGAGATGCCAGTGGCTTCCGATCGCAAGAGGGTTTGCAGTTATTTACGACAAGAGCACAACAACAACACGAACTAAGAAGAATGACTGTTGATTATGTCGGAGATGGCAGCCTGCAAAGCCGCCACTCGGCTGCCGAAAGTACCACCACCTCGATCTTTTTCTCTCGCGTGCAGAACTTCGATGTACAAGCTACGTGCAACCCTGAAAGATCTTTAAAGTTTCGTGTTGCAAAAACCTAGTAACGTGTCAATATGAGCATTACTACGGCCAAAATTTGCACCTAGAGGCTCCCTGTCCTTGAAATGAGAACGTATCAGTCTCTGACATTCCTGATTCGATACGACGGCCGCTGGAACGAGTGTTGGGCTGTTGATTTCGAGATACGAGACATACCTACCTCAGTGGCTGTAACGGTAAGCCCAGTGAACGGCCGATTAACGAGAATTTATCTTCCCTGTAGTGGCGTGAAGATGATCATTGCGCTGAGGGCTTCTGCAGTAAATGATCTCATGAACTGGCGAGAATTTTGGCAAGGAAATGATTTTAGCTCCGTGTTAACTTTTTATCTACGCATACCTCGGAATCTTGTTTTAATTTTTTGCTTTTTCTTCTCCAAGAGTTTTCGTTTTGTTTTTAGCGTCCCATCATCTCGTTGAAAAAACATATGATTTTGAAAAGTTATGCGTATCCATGATATTTTTAGATGATTTCCAAGAACTTGGACAAGAAGGACATAAGCTATGAACTACTTCTTGTGCTTTCACGTCCACTGAAAATGAATGATCGATTTTGAAATATTTCTGAAAATTAACTTGGCAATTGAAATTCTCCATCCGATTTTCTGTAGAGTATTGTAGCTGAACGCATATGGTAGTCATATTTATTAAGAAGCAAGCTAGCTTTGAAGGTGATGGAGAAAACGTAGAGGAAAAACTCTAAAATAAAAATTTTGGGTTATTGATACATAGATGATTGAATGTTATACAACTTAAAAAACAGTTTACTTAAACAGACCAATGTATTTTTGAGTCTACAGAACAAGAAAACCAAATAGACACAGATATTTAAGCTGCTTGTTTTCACAAGGAAAACTTCTAGCACCACGAGACAAGATGGTTGACAATAATATTGTTACAAACACTTCCAAATGTAATATCAGCAGCTAATAACAACTAAGTATATTAATAAAAACTTCTACCGCCTATCATTAACAATATCACTCATGAATTAATCGAGCAAAATTATCTTTCGCAGGGGAGAGTATGAAAAAACGAAATGATTTACCTTAAAACATTTCGATACGATGCCCCAGAAGTCGTAGAATTTGTTAGGGCCCTCAAGTAAATATACTTAAATACGACTAGTGTAATATTGTTACATATAATAATATTTTTCATGGACCCCTTGTGGAAATGAAACAACCGTCGGAGCCGTGCAACCAGTTTGCTCTGTAGCGTAGGTGTCAGGTCCCCGGAACTCACACACTGCGATACACAGCGCGCACAACACGAGCTATAGACGGGTGTGATCGAATAGCAGTCGAAAACATGTTTTCTGATAGCCAAGATTTTACTCGCACGTAAATGCAAAACCAATTCACTGACAGACTTTTCCGTGTGATCATGTGTCGAAGTAAGAGGTGGAGAAGAAACTTTTAAATAATTTCCGCCTTTACTTAATCTTGATTTTACTGTGATATGAAGTCACATATTTAACCATTTTTAACCATGTTAATCTTCCCGACGCTTGGGTTATGTTTACCACTCTCTTAGAGAAAACAGAATTGAAGCTAAAAGAGTGATAATGCATTATCATTAGTATCTACTAGTATTACTGAATTAAAATCGCTGGAAGAAAACGTTTGTGGTGGTACCAAAGATGAGAAATAAGGTCAAGTCCACGCATGTAATAATAAATTTCACGCTGAATCATAATTGGCTTCCTTAAATAATGGAGGATTATGACCAAGTATCGTCGATGCATCCACGATTTTAGCCGCCCTAGTATAGAACAGCCTCTTCCCTGGGCGGCTAAAATCATAGATGCTCCGACGAATAAGCTAAACTTTGTCGTTGTGAGTTTTTAGCCTGCGTTCTTCTTATGGAGATACGCCCCATATTCTGCATGCAAATGAGTTAGTAGTTGTGATCGTGTGCAAGAACGTTACTTGTTTGTAACGAGAGCGAGAGACATGCAGCTTAAGGGAAGTTATGCCGGAGTCACCGTGGCCGAGTGGTTAAGGGTGCGCGTCCTTCACGGGAAGATGTCGGTAGTACGAATCCAGGCAGTGCCGCTCGATGTTTCTCTCCGTTGGAAAAAGGGAGAACTCAGCCAAAATTCCCCACTCTACCCAGGTGTCGGAAATGGATACCGGCTTGACCATGGGTAACCATCATGGCGTCCTGATGTTAGTTATAAGGCATTTGAAAAACCATAATACAAGATGATATGTATCAGGCTCGATTGGAATAAAACATCCTTTATGCGCCGTACCGCTCTCGAGTTCTGAGATGAAGAGAGCGTAGCTCATTGAGAATGTCAAGGTTAGACTTATGCGCCGCTGCACTAAGCTCTTTTTGTTGATTTATGAGTGTCATCAGGCCACAAATGTGTTATTTGGGAGATACGCTGGACGCTTGTCGCAGCTTGATTAAAATCATGAATGTGGAGCAGCCTCAATAAATCTTTGTAAAACGGCAATGACCTCAGTTTCCAGTGAATTGTGATTTTGACATGGCATTGCTTGCGAGCTAGCGTTACGCAAATCTGGTGACAAAAACCAACCGCAGATTGCTGAATAATAACGCAATGAATCAGGGTGCTCATTTGCCTGCGATGTTATAGGTTTCGACGAATTTCTGTCAGCAACTCACAAGACGAATCCAATCTTCGACCTGATAATTTCCACTCACCTGATGGTTAAATTTTTCTCTTCATTGAAGCTACTTGTTGTTTTACGTATGAAAATGACAGTCACTGATACACAAGCGCATGTAAAAATAGTAGTAAAACACTCCCCTGCGGAGAAAATTCAAGCCTCAGTACTCATTTGCAAGATATTTAATGCACGCCAACTGGGTAACAAATTGCAAGCATGGAGGCAAGACATGCTCACAGTGTAAATTTTCTTCCTCGCCGATGTATTTAAAGTTGATTATTGAAGAAATCTCAGCACAGTGTTTACGTCGGCGAAAGGCTTGTGGCTCAAGCACTCGTTGCTAGCCTTAAGAAAGGCCATCATTTGCTGTGACTGATGGATAGTCTGCTCCAAACCAGGCCTATTTTTCGTAAGTCTAACGTCTCCCCAGCTCCGGTAATATCAGCGACTAAATAACATACGCGAGTTTTTTGCTTAAATCATCATTGCCCATCTCTACAAGGTGCGCATTTTTCAAAACTTTACCGGGCGCTTTTTTTTCTGCCGGAAGAATAAAAGCATTTCGGATTCATGAGATGAGGTAGCGATAGAAGATTGACTGGCCCCATTACGCTGCTCATATCTCACGCATCAATAATTTGCGGCTTAGAGAGGCGGTATTTCTCCATGTAATGTGTTAAAATCAGAAAATCGTTCTCGCCCATCACATCCACATGCCCTGGAAATGCACTTTACTATTATTTCTAAAGCTACCAGGCCTCGAGGCTGATAAAAGAAATGATAATGTCAGATTCAGTTAGCCTTCATTCCGTTATGACGCATGTGTGGAGGGATGCATGGTTTTTATGCCCAAGGGGAGGTAACTCACAGTATTTATGCACAGATATTCATATTCTAAAAGAGATAACTCATGGCTAAATTATTTATTTTTCAATTAAAAAAAAAAACTCTTTTTAGGGATGACTCAACGAACCATAGGCAGATTGTTGGTATTCCTTCTCTTATTTTCACACGGCAATTATGGCAGACATTCCAGCGATGCCTCTAGCGCATCACTGGTACAATTGGACACTATTGCCTATATAATACGCACCATCATTTATGTTTAGTGAAATTCTTTTTGAAATAATTCGTTTACTTCCATTACGAAAATTTATTGTTTCCAGCGCAATATACTGTACACTCGACATGAAAAAACTGCGATTGAGGTTTGATGGAGGTTTTCTTACATCCAAAAATTAAACTTTCGAATAAAAGAAGACTGACTTGTTTTTCTCTGCCGGCACCGTTTCCGAAGGCAAATATAGTTTCATTCTTTTCGAATGAATTGATGAGATCATCAAAGCCATTAATAAAAAAACCTCATTTATTTTTAACTAACTTGAATTTGGCTTGTCTGAATTCAGTGACTTTTCACTGACAGTGAAAACGAGGATGAAAATAATATCTGATCCACTGGCATCTCACCTTTCTTTTGATACGCCAGGATGTTATTAAAAAATGTATTCATCCTTTGACGTACGATCACTCATTCACATTTTGTTTTTGTTTCAAGTGCAACTAAGTTTACTTCTTTGACATTGAATTTTCTGAAATTTGATGTTCTTTTCTTTGATTTAACTCGTTAGACTTGTATCTATGTATGTCAATCAACACCGTCATACACCAAAACAAAATACATGAATACTATGCAGTCGTAGAATGAATAAATTTTTTTGGGAAATTCTTTACATGTACGCAACTTCACGAGTTCCCCACCTTTAACACTTTGACTGCGGCGTGAGCCACCGGTGGTCACTGAGAGAATTTTCATAATGCTGTTCACCCACCACTTGTCACAAACAAATTTTTAAAACTGCTCAATCGAGGGAAAATGAAGGCACGATCCGATTCATGTTTGTCATTTTCAATATTGCTCACTACGATTGACTTTATATACGAGTTGAATTTTGAACTTCAGTGTTACCTGCCGCAATCAAAGTGTTAAACATCCAACCCGCAGCGTTCGTGCAACAAGTTTGAACACTTCACTCGAGCTCGTCGTGTGTTGAACTCGTGTTGTAAAATGTGACTTCTTCCCTAAATGTTTCTCAAAAAAGGCCTGGCTGAAATTTTTAAACAAAAACCAAACGTTATCTCTGAACATGAAAATTTCACTGTTTTAAATTCTGGCTTGGAAAACAAAAGGTGGAGAACAGTCACTAAGGGGCGAGACAAAGTTTCAATGACTTCATTTACAGCGACTCTGACTGAACACTCGTTAAATGTTTCTAAATGGCTTTGTGTAAATTTATTTACCACATCATCTTTATCAGCATCATCTCGTATCTAATTTGCAGTGTTTTTTGATGCATGCCTGTAAATAACTTTCAAATTGATTTGGCAAAACATAGTCAACTTCTCGGAACTGGAAAAAATGACGAAGTAACGACCACGCAAGCACTCATAGCTCAGTAAAGTTGTTCGGAATCTAGTGTTTTTTACACCCCTGACCTTTCCATGCAGCCCAGGGGACGACATCGAGTCTCTGTTGTCGATGCGAGAGCCAAGCGTTCGAAGTAAACATCCGAATTTACCTTTTCTTTGCCTCGTAAAGAAAACTTCTCAGTATAACTGGGATCTGGTCTCCGGTGTCTCTTTTACGCATCATCCTGGGTTGTATCTGTTATTGAGAGCACGAGAACTTAAAAGTCGTTGAATTTTTCTTGTGCTATGGTACTGCAATATGACCAGTCAAAACTCGTCAAGACCGATTAGTTTTTTCTATGTTTTTCTCTTACTACTCTCTATGCAAAATAAACTCAGGACGAGAAAATAGTAATTGAAGCTTGGAGCGGGCTCGCTATCATATACAGGTACCTATTTTTAAAGGAGGATAGAGTGACTTGTTTCTGTTATGATTATCTCGATGCCAATTTACTACAAAGAAAAAGATAATTTAATTCTGTATGAAGAAATTGTTTGTGATAACAAAGATAGAAATATCAACACTTATAGTTTATTGTAGTGTTAGTATTTACCTCTTCCTTCTCTCGACTTGCGCTCGAGCCCGACTGATATATCAAGTTAAATGAATTGCACTCGTCCATTGGGACCAAAATTGAAGTGTTAGGCGTTTCCTATGCAGAATTTTAGCAACACTTATTAAAGTAAGAAAATGACATGGCTGTAAATACGTATGAGCGTTTAAGAAATGTTAAGGACGGGAAGAAAATCATGGCATACGTTCTGTTACATTGGGACAGAGGTTAAACCATTCACTAAAATCCAAGATTAGAACCACTCACCCCAGGTCGAAAGGTGAGGCCACTCAACGCTGGTCGAATGGTAGGATAACTCACCGCTGGTTGAATGGTAAGTTCAGGCATCGGTGGTCGAATGGTAGGACCACTCACCCCACGTCGAAAGGTAAGACCACTCAACGCTGGTCGAATGGTAGGTGCACTCACTGTTGGCGTGGAGTACCTATCGTCGTTGATATCCCATCTGTTGCTGAGCATCGGAACCCTCATGTTCTTGTATGAAAAGCTGAGGCCATTCTCCATTATTGGACTAGTGGCAGTGCCACTCAGCGTCGATGTTGAGAGTTAGCTGTGCTGCATTGAGCGCTGGGCTCTCGCTGTCATGTGTCACAACTCTCAACTAAAGCCATTATCCACAACACTCGAGGCTTGCAGGATGAAGCCACTTTTCAAACTGGCGCCCTAAGCCACGAGTAATAGAATCTTCATGATCGTGAGCTGCACCTTTAGATGATGCCACTCACACATCAGCTCGACATTTGTTTGCTCACAGAGCTCATCATGTGCTTCTTCGATCTCTTCAGACTCGCATCCTTGAGATAATAACCGGATAAATACTCTAGAAATGATGCTAAAATGCCACCTCTAGAGGGAGAGTGGAAAAGACTCTAGTGGCGTGAATTGTTGGGATGGAGACGAACGAAAATATGCTGCTCGATCTGGCGGATGCAAATTGATGTTTATGGACGATATTCTATAAAGATCATAAGCCGCAATGTTTTCAAGTGCCCATACGATCGTAGTAATAAAAAAACTAGAAATCAAATACTACTCTTGAATCAATAATTATCATCATTTTGTTGCAGTTTCAGTTTAACTTGAATTAAAAATTAACCTATAATGAACTTGAAATTAAAGAAGGCCAATGAACTTAAAGAAGGGCTAACAATGTCCAGAAAAAGTACCTGCCATATCATTAGCTCACTGAAGTGTTGTTGAACCCTTACTCACAGCCTTGAAAAGCAAACGCGCGCAAGGAGTGACTGAGTTCAATATACGCTGCATATCACACCGAGGGATCTAGATTTTTAATTTTATCGCACCATTGTTGGACTAAGGACTACCACGCGTGCACATATGGAGCACAGTGGCGGTATGAAACATGTGGGCCACCGCCGACTGTTGTAAGCCGGCTTACGTGCGTCTTGCGTCAGTTAGCCTTACGAGCTTCCAGGGCAACGAATCGTCTCCTTTTGGTGTCGTAAAGGCGCTCTCTGATGGGGACATGGGGAACAGCGACTCGTGTAGTGCATGTCAGGCGTTGTAATTATGCACGAGTGCTAATCCGAAGTTGGTCTTAGATTTCACTTCGGCTCATGGGATTGCTAGGTCTCGAAATAAGAAAAATATCTAAAATATGTAAAATATTGCGGGTTTGTACTAGATACTATTACTACACAAGTACTACAGATATCTCCACACCAACAAGAGTGATAGAACGAATGTGAATAGATGCTTGTAACCTTAGTTGGTCTTAGATTTCACTTCGGCTCAAGGGATTGCTGGGTCTCGAAATGAGCAAAATATTGAGGGTCTGTACTAAATACTATTCCTACACACGTACTGCAGATATCTCCACACCAACATGAGTGATTTAAAAAATGTGAATTGAAGCTAATAAAACCAATTCATGCTATTTGTTTTCAGAGCGCGATTTCACTAAAATGTTGAACTGTCTGAACGCAGACATCGTATCGTATAAAGTTCATGAAAGACTGTAAATAAATAAAAACTAAAATTCATGATGGATGGATCAAGCCACATCTCCATTCTCAATTTCACTGAAATGCAAGCTTGCCTATATAAGTTCGCTGCTTAGCATTTACTGTGAGAAGGAAACATAAGTTGATACTCATGTGTGTGTGTCAACTAAGGATCCTTTTTAAGCTATTTTAAAAACAGATGATGTGTTTTTGTATCATCTTCATTGGAAATAAACTTTTTCTAGTTTTTCTTTTTATTTCTTTTCTTAGAGCGTCGTTTCACCTTGCGTTCGACGGCAGCCTGGGAAGAGAGTGCAACCCTCGCTGCTGTGTTCCTTCTGTGCATTTTTTTGTGCTTTTCACTCAACCATTTGTTGTCGACAATAGACGTGGGTATTCCGATACCCATGTGTGAACATCAACTAAGGATCTGAATGTTAAGGTATTTTAAACCCAAATGTTATACATTTCACGTTTCAACTTTAATCGGAAATAAACTGTTTTTTTATAGAGCGTCGTTTCACCTTGCATTCAATTGCTGCCTGTGGAGAGAGCAGCCCTCGCTGCTGTGTTTCTTTCTGTGGTGGCCGAGGATGAGAGGAGCTTAGGGAATCGTAATGCGACAGCCGCGTAGACTTGGCAGACCACAACTCGAGTCTTCCTGAGCTCCTACAAATCTCCTCTGACTCTCTCAAGTCCAAACTATTGAGTGTTAATGACTTGCCGACGGTGACCAACCACGGCAGATTATCGCACACATGGTCTGACATAACTTCTTGTGGTCTCACTTGCGTGGTATGAATCTGAGAATAAATCATTTTTGGCGCTTCATAACATCATTTCTTGTGCTCTCACTTGCGTGGTATGAGTGGTATGAGTCTTATGCCACCTACTCGTAGAATAAAATTATTTTTTTGTGATTCGTTATAGCATGTGTTACAGAGCTTTTAAATAAGTATCCGAAGTTGTTGTTTGGTTGTGTTTCCAAAGAATTTTACTTACAACAAATTTTGTGATTCGTTGTAGTGTTACAGAGCTTTTAAATAAGTATCCGACGTTGTTGTTTGGTTGTGTACCCAAAGAATTTTACTCACAACAAATTTTTCACAGTGCCACAGACGTCGAAAATGACGAGAAAGCAGGCGAGAGGATCATGGGCGTCACACACTAAAAATGGAAAATTATACGCAGTTCTTTACTTAAGTTGAATGGCGGCGATTCAAGGTACGTAGAATTTCCATTCACCTCTCTATTTGACTCAATGGTTCACAGATAAGCATCTGCTAAACCTCTTCATCGAGCGTGCGCAAGGAAAGGCTCGTTTAGATGCATTGAGCTGAGGCGCCTAGGGCTGGAAGCCATGACTCTTCCGAAGCAATTGTCCTGGACGCTGTCCAGTCTTGTTTTGTCTGCCGACGCTTTCTGTGACTCGCGCTGCTAAACTTTAACTTTTCAATTTCAGTTGCTGGCGCTTCACTGTTGGATCTCGCTAACGGAGCTGGTTGACGGGGAGGACGAACAAGGTCGTTTTGGTCTTTACTAGATCGCGTTCCTGTTTTGTACCTGCATAGCGAGTTACCGCGATTTGTACTTGCGTCGCGAGTTACTGCGAGTTCTATTTGCATCGCGAGTTACCGCGAGTTGTATTTGCATCGTGAGTTACCGCGAGTTGTATTTGCGTCGCGAGTTACCGCGAGTTGTATTTGCATCGCGAGTTACTGCGAGTTGTATTTGCATCGCGAGTTACCGCGAGTTCTATTTGCGTCGCGAGTTACCGCGAGTTGCATTAGCATTGCGAGTTACCGCGAGTTGTATTTGCATCGTGAGTTACCGCGAGTTGTATTTGCACCGCGAGTTACCGCGAGTTGTATTAGCATCGCGAGTTACTGCGAGTTGTATTTGCATCGCGAGTTACCGCGAGTTGTATTAGCATCGCGAGTTACTGCGAGTTGTATTTGCATCGCGAGTTACCGCGAGTTGTATTTGCATCGCGAGTTACCGCGATTTGTATTTGTGTCTCGAGTTACCTTAAGAAGCTGCGGGCATTTTGCTTTGCTGCCCGGTAAATGCTTCCCTAACTTAGGCACGTCTCATATACTTCGCTTACTTCGCTGAACTGCCGCGCTGCGGACCACGAATGAGAAAGCAATGGTAACACAGTCGCCAGCCTAATGAAGAGATTCACAGAAAGAGAAGAATGTTTAACAAAGCCTGCTTCGGTTCGCAGCGAATCTTGATTGCATTTATACAACGACAATTTTATCTCACTGGCCACCTTGAGCTGTGAAGGATTTCAGAGGCAAACGTGGATTTAATTTATGTATTCTATAAATTAATAGTTGAAGCACTGATTAGTTCCGAATGTGCAGCACAAAAATTATGTGCATTCCGAACAAAGAGAAAACCATTGCGCCGGAATGCTAAATTTCTTTCAAGTTTTCTTTAACAAATCTCTTTTGTGAATCTGACTTTGTATTTTGTTACGTGCATTCAAGTGATCACAATCCTTTTTGCCGGAATTCTTCCTTTGAACGTTCATAATTCTGCCAGTCCTCAAGCCTTACTCTCATACACGTCTAGGTCGGATCACACGCTCATACAACACGCTCTTGGCGTGTACTTAACACGTTGGCTGCGATGGGTTAAAAGTTCAATTTACGACTCAAATTTAAAGTCAAAAGTTGTCAGCAATAATATAAACTCCAAACATTAACTAGGTCCAGTAAAACTATCATTAATTTAAAAGATTGTTGAAACATTTTCAAACTACTTATCGGTGGGTCGTATCGCGAGCAACGTATCAAATGCTTCCTTGGTTTAGCAACGAGGTTACGGTCTACTTTGCCCGATTTTCTACTTGTATAAGTAGGATCAGAAATTTAACATAATAATACGAAAATATGTCGCGCTATAAGTGGGATCTTGCTAAATTAATTAGTGAAGAGAAATTCGCTCGTCGAAATCAAAGAGGAGCATTGATCCCACTTCAATTCCAATTAAAGAGAAAAATGTTTGTACATGCTATTTTTAGTTCTGTATATTGTAACATTTGCTGTCGAGTACATATACTGTCGGAGTATAGTGAATAATTCTGCAAATATCGACTTAAATTCCAGCTTCAGACATGGACTAAATGCTTAAATTTGAATTTCTCACGTCATATTTGAAAAGAAAACGATGGACAAAATTCACTTCGGAGACTTCGTTCTCATACGACGAGCACATTCCAGATCAGGGTAAAATTTGTACTCCATTTTCAGACGTGTACAGAATATTTATCAGAATTCAGAGCAAAAGTTTAAATTCATTGAGTTTTTGGTATATTTCTCAATTTTTCTGTACTTTGGTGTTTTTTCTTTCATCTATAAAAATCAAGTTCGATTAGTTTACGCGTGTAAGTTTTCTCCGTTTAAGCATGGAGTACATGCGCGAGTGCCTGCAGTGCTGGAGCGTTTCAAATTAGCAAGAAAAAGCCTCGTCACGTAGGCTAATTCATACTCGTCTTCACGCGTTACAAGTCGTCTACTTTGACCAGAAAGGCTTCTATTTGCCTCCCCTTCATTGATCATCTAAGTTTATCGGAGATGTTAAACAATGAACAATCATTGTTTGTATCATTCTTTATCTATGAAGAATGAACAATGTTTATATAAACAATGAATAATCGTTGTTTATATCATTGTTTATCTATGAACAATGACCAATGTATATATAAACAATGAATAATCGTTGTTTATATCATTGTTTATCTCAATGTTTATCTCAGTTGGTAATTTGATCACGATTAATTAAAATAAACTCTATACACCAATAGTCCAATATTAGCAAGATAGTCTGTGTCTCCTAACAATCATTTAAGAAGTTTCTTCAATTACACCATGCGTGTTGAGGAATGGTGTCTTTAGAGTAAAATTCAGTACTTTTTGTGGAAGCACAGCTGTTACTTTTATATTCACTGCGTAATCATTTGTTAAGTTGGGTCAAAAAATTTCCTACCCGTTGATTAAAGCGCATCTCTGCCATAAATGGAACGGTTGTGAGTCCATACAACCACGTCATAAATTCAACAAATTAAACACTAACTAGAGGCACTTGTTCGGACTTGGAGACTGAGCGCTCAGTAACTTACTCGAAATCTGCATGCAAGTAGTGAGAGACAAGTCTCTCTCCATCGCTCCGCATTCTGAATACTCAAGTAACGAACTCAAGTTGCGGTAGCGATGAATTTCCTCCGTACGATAACATTACTATGGAGCCAGTCAAAGGAATTTCACCGCCAGTTTCTATATTAATTCTCAGAAAACACTTTACGACACATGCCTGTATGAATTTTACGGGCTGACTGTACTCTACGTCTTATGAGAAGGTTGCTCACGAAAAAAAAAAATCATGGAGAAATAAAAACAAGGGAATTTTGAACTAATCTACGACTAGAATTAAATGAATTGGAAATGTTACAAAATTGATCCTTACCAGCATTTTCGATATGTCTGTCGTCTTTCTACCGACGTTCGAGAAATGGTCGTGTGAGGGGGGAGATGGTTACATGGCCCAGAACATTTCGTCATATATCTTTGTTGAGGATGTTCACCAGATATAGAGGAAATCACTTGGAGGTATGAGTCCTTAATTTCTTCACTGAGTACAAAATATATCGTGGCATCGCTTATTTATGCTTCATGAAGCTCAGGCTGCTATTCATGCTACACGTAACTTCCATCTCGTGTAAACCTACACTTCTTCAGTACTCGCGGCCGTGCAATTCCCCATTTAGGATTTGTGGTGCAACGCAGGCAAGATCAGCTCCTGACCCTCCAGTTTCCGGATCCTAGTTCCAAATTCCTCTGCCTTAACACTGCAGTTCAGCGAACTCTTTCTACTTGCTCTGCTTTTGTGACATTTAGAAGCCAGAGTTACAGTAGACTCGACATCATCGGCGTGTTGGCCCAAACTCTTTATTTCAGCTATGCTTTCATAACTTTTTAGATACTACGCTAACTCTAGGGCCTTAGTTAGACTCAGCAACGTCGGCGTGTTGGCCCAAACTCTTTATATTAGCTATACTTTCATAACTTTTTAGATACTACGCTAACTCTAGGGCCTCAGTTAGACCCAACAACATTGGCGTGTTGGCCTTGGCGAAGGCGGCGGAAGCTTTGAGAAAGATCACACGGCGACAGCTCTCTCGCAACGAGCTCGGCACTGCTGCTCTAACGAGGCGTCGGCGTATTGTTCTGTGGGCACCGCGAGGCCTGCAAAAGAAGAAGAAATGTGGGCGTCCAAAGCATGGCCATCACCATTCTTGGCTGGTGCCGCCGCCTGCCAACTCGAGTCCTGAGACAAAATTCTGAAATGCATTACGAGTTTCCAAGCGCTAGAAACTGCTACTTTTCGCTCTTCGATTCTGAAAGTGCATTTTGAGTTTTCATGGGTTGGAAACTACTAATTTTCGGTCTCCGATTCTGTAAGTGCATTTCGAGTCTCTATGTGTTGGAAAGTTTGTTACTTTTCACCTTCCGATTCTGAAAGGGTATTTCGAGTTTCCATGCGTTGGAAAGTCTGTTACTTTTCGCCCTCCGATTCTGAAAGTGCATTTCGAGTTTCCATGCGTTGCCAGACGTGGCTACTACTTCCGTCCTCTCAGTATTAAGTTTTGTACCTAGTTTTGTCATTCATAGTTCTGTTATAAAAAGGCATGAGTGTGTTTAGGCAGTTAGGCAACGCACACATTTTGGTAGGAAGCAAGCTTATCTGTAGCGGTTCGCAGGCGGTGAAAGTGCCGCATGATTATTCTGTCACCCTCGCTGGCCTCAACAAAAAATTCGCCCCTATCTCTTTTGGTGTCAATTATTATCGGTCCTAGGCCTCGAAGATTCGAATTGAAGGCGTCGTTATAGAAGCCTTGCTTGAAGTGTGATGATTCCAGGTCTGATAAATACACTGGTCGTGTGCCACCTAGAGCATTACTATCATCTGGAGGCCGCATATACTCCACATATTACGATAAAAATCCTCGCAAAAAATCGAGGAGAAATTCACACAGGTGAGTTTTGAACTAATCCTCCCGAGTGAAATTACGACTCATATGCCCATCAAAATATGATCCGAAGCGGATGCAGCGATGGTCCTTTACTACCTGAAGTGGTGCGGCGTCACTCGATTTCACTGCCGGGAATTTCTTCTCATGCAGCGGCATCTTCAGGCCTCCAATAAGTTTCATAGATTCAGATTGAATGTTCGCTTCTGAAGCGATTCGATCTGGGTCAGTCCTTCTCTTCTAATTGAGCGTCTCGTACTCGAAAATAACTTGAGTTGAACCCTACACTCAGCGGACAAAAGAGTTTCATTTAAATTTAGAAAAATTCTAAAGGCTCGAAACCAGTGGGTGCTCAATTCATTCAACCCAATCAAAGGAATCCATTGAGGAGAAATCGATTCATTCACTGTGCAGAGAATCATTCCCCCGTTTTCAAACGGCCGCTTCTGAAGCGGGAAAGTGTAAGGTCCATTGCACAGGTGCTGGTGAGTGGCGTTAACGCGACTCCGGCTCTGTAAGTTGACACTAAGCAATAGACCTCAGGCACCTTCATACGAACAACGAAACTCCTATATAATATTCGTTCAACAAATCGAGGGAACGTCTCCATACGGGAGGTCATTTTGCTCCCTAGGCTTGATTGCAAAGCCTAAAAAAAGGAAGATTGCGGGAGGCCGAGCACACTTATGCATGAGGGCTTAAGATCAATAATTGAAAACGTGTTTGATGCATTCAAATTTATAAGAGCAAAAGTGCAACAGGGATGAATTCATTTCATTTCATGAATATTTAACACTGGAGATCAGCTTCGAGACGAATTCAACAATGAGTTAGGCGATGTTGATTCTTTATATTTGCATATGGTTTGACTCATCCAGATAGCTCTCATGAATGGGACAAAATTAGGTTCCCAGCGTGCGAAGGTAACGGACTCGTTTTAAGATCACCCAGTTATTATAAGCCTCGTCCGAAAATCACAATGAAGTCTTTTTTAGCTAAGTATTTGGGTTAGTAAGTTGATATGAATAGAGCATCTTCAACATCCAGGATTTCTTCCAATTTAAACAATTTAAACAATTTAAGCAATTCCGTTGATATATGTCAGCTTGTTCAAAAATTAGTACACGAGAAAAAATGCTAGATTTGGTCTCGAATTCTTTAGGCTGGTCAATATTAATACGAGTTCGAGAATTTCTTCAACATCAAGGATTTTTTCCGTTCAAAAATTTTCAGCTCGTTCAAAAATTCCTGCACGAGAAAAAATGCTGGATTAGGTCTGGAATTCTTGAGGCTGACGTTGAGAAATTTCCAATTCAGCTGAACGTGCCCAAGGGCGGTGCAATTTGAGCGTCATGGCGAGCCCGAGAGTTTCAAATGGCAAACAAACTAAAGAGCGAGCTGCTCTTAAACATTCAGACGCCATTAATAACCAAAGGTCATAAATAAAGGATTAGTGTCGAACGCTGCTCTGCCCATGTCTTCCTGAGAGTGCCATCGTGCGGCAACGGCTTAATGAATTCCCTCAGAAAACGGCCAACGCAATGACTTATTGAAAATTCCGTTGAAATTCAAGAACTCCTCTTATAGATTTATTGCGCCATAAATTGAACAAGGTAGACATTAGCAAGTTTAATTTCAAGCTGCGCAGCAACGATTGTTTGCACTTGTACTTCTGCTGAACCTGTCATTTGACCAGCGCGATTTTTCGTTCGCCAATCTTTTGTAATCATGCGCTGGACCTGAAATCAATGAAATGTGCGAGTTGTGCAGGCATGATAAGCGCGCAACGCTCATGATAGACGACACAAATGATGGTCCAGATTTGGAATCTGATGTTGAATGCGGAATCGCAGTAAATTAAATTTACCTCATCATCAATTACGAAAAACAACTTGCTCCCGACAGAGACAATTTTTGAATTTTCACAATTTTCTCAATCTTCATTTTCATAAAATGGTTCTTTGTTACTGTTCTAGTTCAACACGTGTTAAAATACGAAGATAATCACTTTCCATTTTTACTAAAACGAACACTCAATTGTTAGAATTCTGTAACTGATGGTCTTTTAAAGTCCCAGTAATGTTACTACAGAAAGTCAAACGTTTCTTTGTGCTGTAACTACAGAAAATCAAGCATTTAGTACATTTTGTCTATTAGAAATGAGCTTTAAACGTAAAAAAATAACCACTTCAGCAGACGGAACTAAATTGAACTGCTCAGTTATCACGACAAAAATTAACGCCAATAACTCTGATAATTAGCGCTTATAACTCTGATGATTAACGCCTATCACTCTGATAGCTAACGCCTATAACTCTGATGATTAATGTCTATAACTCTGAAAATTAATGCTAATAACTCTCAGCATCCAATAGAAAAAAGGTAGAAGGAATTAACCTGTTATAGGAGAATCATGTATTTATTCCACATAAGTTATGCGAAATTTGCTATGATTATTTGTGTATAATCAAACAGATTGACTAATACGGAGGCCTGTGAACGAAACTTTAATAGCGAATGATATACTTTATTGAGCAACTGTGTCATGTATTGAAATTATCTTTCCTCGTTAATGAATAAGCTTAGAATTTGCATTTTTAAACTGGCACCTCATGTGGACCAGCAATGTGGGCTCTGCATATCCGTTACGTGCCTTAATTAATGCTTAACTCACTACATATCAACTCGACTACCCTTCCGATGAGTTGCTTACTTCGCCGGCATATTCATGCTTTAAGTTGTTAATTGGAAGGAGGCGTTCATAAAACCAATGTTCTCTAAGAAGTGAATTAGGAGGAGGCGTTCATAAAACCAATGTTCTCTAAGATGTGAATTGGAAGGAGGCGTTCATGAAGCTAATGTTCTCTAAGAAGTGAATTAGGAGGAGGCGTTCATAAAACCAATGTTCTCTAAGAAGTGAATTGGAAGGAGACTTTCATGAAACCAAACATACTTTAGTACACTGGACAACACAAAACTGAAAGCACTCACGAGTTAAGACTTAAATGACTGTAAGTCATGCAACAGTCTAGAAAATTAGATTCTACGCTGATTTTCTATCAGAAATAAAGAGTTCGATGTGAACGCATGTGTAAGAAAGTTAGGGAAATAACAAGGCAATGAAAAATAATCTACGACTAGAATTTTTCACTCATCGTTGAGTGAACCTTGACTTGTTGGGAATATTGAATTTAAAAAAAGATGAATGAGCGATAAAGAGCCGATAGATAACGATAGACAAAGAGCCGATAGACAACGGATGTTCGGTAAACCTTCATAAATACATCAATGACCATCAATGTTATTCTCCATGTTCAAAAGCATAGTCGTCGGACCTCCTTCACTAGTATTACAGCTCATCACTCCGGCTGGTTTTGTTGCTAACCGAAGATAATCAATCATGCTCGCGTTGGACTAAAAAATTAACCTCATTTCGTTTGTAGTTGATAGAGTTATTAAACTATTTTGTTCAATAGCTGTCTGGGCTAGAGAAGGTTTGCCTGAGTACAATTTTCAAAACTAAATTGAAAATAATTTTTCTTAACTTGACTTCACGATGCTTACTCGGAACGAAAGTGGTCCTGGCCAAACACCTAACTCTCAAAAGAAGATCCATTACTGGGTGATGGCGGCGGCATCAATTACTGAATTACGATAAAATTATCGTTGCATCGAACCTTGAGGTGCAAAACATCGAGAATTAATCTAGCGAAGCAGGTACCCGCTTTCAAGTTATCAGTATTTGTGAAGGCAGTTCTTGCTTTGAGTGGCCACGAGCTCTGATCTGAGAAACCAGTCCAGGCTCCGTGTGCACCACTTAGTTCAGGTTGCACATCCGATAATCGCTTTTAAATGGTCAGTTAATGAGTCAAAACGTTCCAGTTCAATCAATCATTTACTTCGAAAAAAATTGGATTTGACTGTAAGCGCAAAATCTTCCAGTTTTTTCACCACTGTTGCGGCCTCAGACGAGAGGATATTCAGTGGGATCTAAACGTCCAATTTGTTTGGTATTCTGATAATTTGGATGAAAAACAGTGAGAAAAAGGTTATTGATAGAAAATCCGTGATTCTCAGTTGCAGAAAAACAGTTATTTTTTCTGCTTGAAATAAAAATTATATACAGATTTTTCTTGAATTTATTTATTTTTACTGAACATTACCATGCTTAATAGGGTAGTTGATAAAGTATAAGAAAAAAGTAAAAAAAAAGGAAGAAATGTAAACAAATTTGGTGATTTCTATGGCCGAGTGTCCATACGTTCGACTTTGAACACAAGAACCGAGATCAAGGGCTGCAAAATTGTGGCATCCACAACACAATTTTTTCTATCTTTTGAAGCGACATCTCACAAAACGATCCCTCACGACATTTTAAGGCAAATTAACTAATGAAAAGCTGAACAAAATCTCATGAAAGATCGCCCATCACATACATACTACAGGTTCAAACCAACTCAGCAGTAAATAACTTGTTTGAACATTTCCTAAAGCATTATAATGAGTTGTTATCCTCCCTCACAAAATACACTTCCGAGCAGAGTTTTACAGCGTAGTAAAATGAACCACGAGGGCCGTTATTGCTTCGGTGAGCGGCTCCATGCGCAAGGATGTGCTGCGCTGCAGCGGGGGCCGCGGTCTGGAGGCTTCAATTGGTCTTTGTGGGGTGGTGGCTCTGTCTGACTAACTCGGCTGTGATCGTCAGCGTCAGCACTGCTGACTGTCAGCTGTCAGTGGGTGGCGGGTCTGTCTGACTTCCTCGGCTGTGATCGTCAGCGTCAGCACTGCTGACTGTCAGCTGTCAGTGGGTGGTGGCTCTGTCTGACTACATCGGTTGTGATCGTCAGCGTCAGCACTGCTGACTGTCAGCTGTCAGTGGGTGGTGGGTCTGTCTGACTGCCTCGGCTGTGCGTCAGCGTCAGCACTGTTTACTGTCAGCTGTCAGTGCAGGTGCTCTAAGCGACTCTATATTGGTACCACTATAGCGTGAGGTCTACCGCCATGTATAGCTACCCAGGTGCAGTTTGAGATGTACAAGTTAAGTTTTCATCGCCAAATCAAATGTATGGCAATAAGTGATCTACACTATAATAAGAGCTGCGTCCGTCTGTCTGTCCGAAGCCAGCCAAAAGTGTGTGATGAGCGCATCTGTGATACAAGTTTAGAAAATAAAAACGTGTGTCAAGTGATTTGTTGAACATTATTATACATTTTTGAAGGGCCATGAACACTCGGCCTCATCAACTCTCGAGAGATTGAATTGTTTTATTTCTTACGCCATTCCTTAATTTCTCCTTCTTTCTTATTTCAAATAAAGGGGGTTGACTATGTATAATATGTAGTATCCAATAGTAACCTAACCTCACGCTACATTACTAGCTAGAGGTAGATCTCATGCTATGGTGTGGTAGACCTCACGCTATAGTACTAGCTAGAGGTAGATCTCATGCTATAGTGCGGTAGACCTCACGCTGTAGCAGCACCAGTTATTTTTTGACATCTCCACGTAGTGTAGAATTTTTGAGTTTTAATCATCTCTCCAAATCCATGGGAAATACTGAAGAAATGATCAGTTCTCTTGAGCCTAACTGATTTTCGGTGCTGCTATAGCGTGAGGTCTACCACACTATAGCATGAGATCTACCACTAGCTAGTTCTATAGCGTGAGGTCTACCACACTATAGCATGAGATCTACCTCTAGCTAGTACTATAGCGTGAGGTCTACCACACAATAGCATGAGATCTACCTTTAGCTAGTACTATAGCGTGAGGTCTACCACACTATAGCATGAGATCTACCTCTAGCTAGTACTATAGCGTGAGGTCTACCACACTATAGCATGAGATCTACCTCTAGCTAGTACTATAGCGTGAGGTTTACCACACTATAGCATGAGATCTACCTCTAGCTAGTACTATAGCGTGAGGTTTACCACACTATAGCATGAGATCTACCACTAGCTAGTACTATAGCGTGAGGTTTACCACACTGCAGCGCCCTGTAGTGTGTAGTCGCGCTATAGTAGCACCCTGATTTTCTTTTCCTCACGTAGTATGTGGAACAGAGGTCACAGTTGTGGCATAATTTGAAGTTGCATGTTTTCTCGATTTCTCAGACCTGAATTTTAAAGAGTGTTTTCAAGTGTGTGAGGTCATTTGAGAGTATCATGTTTCATGTTTATTTCTATAATATTGATGTTCACATCTACTTCACAAGTTAAATTATGAATACACAGAGTTTAAATTTCAAATTAAAAGCTCTTCTTGACAGAAGTTCCACTTCTATCTGTGCGACAACTTTGCAGCTGACTATTTTTAGAATAGTTCAGGGACGGAAATCTCAAAAATATTATTTACCATTCGTTCCTAATACAAAGTTCAATTCAGTCTATAGCATCGTAGACGACCACTTATTCTCAAGAAATGAGTTAAGAGAAGTAATGTGAGTATAATCGACAAACTTCTAAAATGAATAAATTCTTGGTACCTAAAGAGCGAGAAGAGCGGATCCAAGGCAACATTTACCGCCTCTGATGATCCCAAGCTCTAAATTGACTGCATTCGTCACGGCAGCGCTCGAATGTACATTACTACCGAGTATCTTCATCATTCACTTCTACTTCCTAAATCAGAGCGAAGAATAAATATTGAATCGCCTCTCTCAAACTAGGCATGTAAATTTCACTTCTATTTCAAGTCATTGCACTCCATGTAAACGCGATCTCGAATGATAAACCGGCTTGAAAATTACAAACAAGTTTTCTCTGGAGGCCATCATCACTTTGCAGTAATTAAGTCTCATATATTAAAAGCGTTCGCATGAGGAGCCTCGCAGCGTCGGGCCGAGTTTCTTTACCACCTCAAGTCTCTGAAGGAGCAACGGACCTCGCAGCTGGTGAGTCTCAAAATTTGAGACTTGAATGTTCTCCGCTTCAAACGCGGTTTTCTTTTCTTACAACCTCGCATACACATATTTTGATAAGTGAATCCCTGGGAACCGTTGAAACATGAATAACGCCGCGTTCTGGAGTTTGAGATCGTTAGAACGGCGTTCAATAGTTAATTGCAGCTGTTTGAATATTTTCGTTACTCGTAGGCTGCTTCCACTTCATTTTACAGGGAGTTGCACCACCCACTCACTATCTGCTCTCTGCATCACTGAAGTCTTTTGACTTCGCGCGTGCGTGTGTGGGCAGGTCGTATAATCTCTGCCACATTGATCGCCGACTGGGTGTAAAAGATCATCGATTCCAGATTTCGAAAAGTGTTATGCTCAAGAAAGCTTTAATGGGTAACTTGGCCAACGCTCGTTATTAATCACACAATTTCCGTATTTCATGATAGCATCTTGTGCCGACAGCTTGTGAATTTTCCAGCTTCTGAAGACCGGTTTAGCGACATACAATTAAGCATTACACTCCTGACTCAAACTTTCTTTATGATCATCCACTGACTGCTGCAAACTATCAACATGTATGTTTCTGTCCATGAACGTTCCTTAAATTTGCTTGGGAAGTTTAGGCTGCTGAAGGCGCATATGAACGGTCTCGTGCGGTCTAATGCAGCAAGAAAGTGCGCAGTTTCACTCCCCAAACTTGACTGCTGTTTTATACTTCAGCCTGCAGCAAACGTCAGCGTATCACGGCTTGAAGAAATAATTGAAAACTAGAGACTGAAAAGCTTGCGTCTGGTGAACGTTTCTCTGAGTTCTACGGGCTGAAGCTTTTTTCGAACAAAATTTGAGTTGTCCTATTTTGGATAAATGCTCGGCGCTCAAATTTGCGTTGAAACAGCTCACACTTGTGGGCTTTGGTAAAAAAATTAGCTCATGGCGTAGCCATATTGGCAATGAATTACGCAACTGTACCTCCATAACCATGTAAATTGCTGTTAAATCTGGTCCTAGTAAGTTAATAGGAGGCCTCGTAAGCATCATGAGCACAACTTCTGTAGTGGAGCACCTGGTTACGTAAGTTCTACTAAGTCAACTTGGTACGCCGCTGCTGCATCAGGTTTGGGATTTTGAACATTATTTGAGCATGGAGAGCGTTTAGCTTCTGTAGAATATCTGTAATTTGTTTAATTTTGTTACAGTCGCATGTTTATTAGAACGGGCTCGTTTTGCTTTTCTCGTATTTTAGAAATTTACTGGCATCAACGGGATTGGTAAGAATGTGTGAGATATTTGTTATATTCCACACCTACACATCGGGTGACTCTCAGCCTTTTTAAATTAGTTCTTTTAAAAGAAGTTGAGATAAATTTGTCTGCGCTTCGCATGCGCATGCTTCTTTTACTCTTTCTTCTTAATTGCTTACCGATTTTCATTGACTTCTGTGCATCCAGAAAGTTAGCTTTTATAAAATAATAGCCTGAAAAAAAACGAAGGGGAACAAAAATTTTTCGCTGAAGCATTTTTCAGAGCAAATATAAAAACTTGACATGTCTCATTGAAAATGACGGAAAGTCACCGAAGAAAAATATTGTATAAATATTCATTATAAATGTCGATGGCTTTGGATATAATGCATTCTCAATTCATTTAAAAATTCCCCTAAATAAACTATCTTCAGCTCATACCTTTATAGGCAAACTCATTCCCGGTAAAGTCGAGCACGGCCTCAACTTGTTGGGTCTTTATCAGTTAACTTTAAATTCGGGCTCAATGCTGTTTAAGAACTTATTTTTAAGGCCGTTGCAATAAATTCAACAAATCATCGTGGTGGAGAAACTCACTGTAATAACTGGGTCATAATTTGGCTTCGCTTGGAAGTGAATCTCCACTTGCCGCAAGCTTGCGCGTCCTGAACCAGCAACATCTGCAATGAAACTTGCTTAATTTTTAGAATGCAGTGAAAAAAATTTACACGAGTTTCACTTACAAAATTTACGAGTTTACATTTACATTTACGAGTTTCACTTACAAAATTTATAAAGTTGATTTACAAAATTTACGAGTTTACGTTTACATTTCCGAGTTTCATTTAAAAAATTTACAAAGTTTCATTTAAGTTTGATAAACATCTGTTTAGTATTTTAAGGCTGCAGGAGAGCTCACAGTTTATTCCTACCCGTGGAAGGATATTTAAAAGAGTTAGGTAATGCTAGTATTGCTAAACCCATTAACGCCCTAGGGCATCATTCGGCCCTTTTTTATAAATTGACCTAATGTTTCGTATCAATCGTTCAATTTATTCCTTAATCTCTCCTTTGTACCAGTTCCTTCCTTACTTTGATGTCGGTGACGACCTGATGCCAGTGCCAGTCTAATGACGGTGGTTGTGATAACGGTTATATGAGTACAGAAAGAAAATAAGGTTCATTGCAGGAGATGCTTATTTTTTAGGATAAGAACTATTAAAATATACCATTAGTTCTTAGCTAATCGACAATCAGATTGAAATTTATAAATAAAAAAAAGTTTCAGCACATTCTTCACGCAAAAAAATGCTAATTATATCATGCAGTGTAAAACGCTAGCTGTGCTACGTAAAAAATGCTAGTAACAAAATGTTAGCTATGGAGAGAATTTTATTGCTCACAACGAAAACAAGAGATACTGAAAATGCAAAAAATGATGTAGAAGTTAAGAAATGTTTTTTTCCGATTTGACAAAACGAGTCTGAGAGAATGAAATGCAAAACAAGATTCCGTCCGACTTTGTCACTGAAATATAGGTCGACAATAGTTCACAGGACTAGTTACTTTAAAATAGATTTCAAGATATTTCACTCAGTAACATAATACACTGCTAATGGTTTTTGGCAAAAATTTATTATTTTCAGCCCCTCAACTATATTAAATGATCTTAATCCTGTATTTTATACCCAATACATCAATTTGGGCTAAATATACGCTTGTTGAAGCCAATCAGCATCTCTGGTGCTCGGAAAATATCAGGAAGTTTCTGACAACAAATTGTTTGATGGGTTTTGTCTTTGTCTCGCTTCGGTGGTCACTACAAGGTGGTAAGGGGAAGATTAATGCTTGATAATAAAATTTTGTGATTAGTTGTTCTTAATTATTTATTCTTAAAGGTTAGCTAATGCCTGAGTATGGGGGTATAGATCATAAAACTTGTTAATATCATCAAACGACTATTATTAATCACATAAGTTATGATTAGTAATTTAGTTAATACCTCAATTAGTTTCTGAATTTAACAAACTGGAACGAAACAGCAGCCTTCGGCTTCACGGTAATTAATGGCAAGGGGAAATAACCTTCCTTTATTTGCTGAAAGGGATGTATTAATTTTTTACTAACTTTGGCTTACTAACGATTGCGATGCTAAAAGCTGGGTTTTGATGTGAGGTGGACGCGAAAAAAAGAGAGACGCAAGAAAGAAAGAAACAATTTACTTTCAATAAAGACGTTGCAGAAACATCATTGGTTTTTAAAATATCTCAACATTAATGTCCTAAGTTGATATATTATTAACATGAGTGTCGTGATGTTCATGTTAATAGTCGAAACAAATGACTGGGAGGTTAAGTGTAAACTCCCATATTTCCCATTAAATGAGGTTAAATACCTTGAACTTGAATTCATCATAGTCACAAAAAAGTGTTAATGTAAAAAATATTGCGAAAGTGCTTTAGGAAGAAATAGGCAAGATTAGTGATGAAATATCACTGTACGAAAGCGCGGGAAAAGTCGAGGAGTTTCCTTCAGCGCGTACAAGAACTCATAAATTCATGCAGGTCGCATGGCATCACAGCGCCTCATTAAGAAAATCATGAAGAGCAAGTCCCATTAGATTTACAACGAGCGCTATCACAAATCTTGAAGGTCTTCTTACGCTCGCAAAGAAGATTAACACTAGAAGTCTTGACGCAATTGAAAGCGGCGCAGGTACGCTCACTCTCAGCTGGTCGAGACCTGGTCTTCAAATCATTGGGTGCGCAGTTAAACTTTTACGATTGCATTCTTTGCTCATTTTAAAGAGCAATCAAGTCAAAGTGACGCACGAACTGCAAATGAAGCTTTATGAGCTCTTTAAGAGGATTACCGCATCTCTGTGAGCCGCGCCATGAGATGTGAGGGCAGTTCTGCTGAAGGTGATTACAAATTATAGGTGAATGCAGTGCCTTCTTAACAATCTGAGTTGTCACAAGACCAACATTTAACAGACCTCATTTTGTGGCCGAGTGGCAGCTCTGACTGATCTTGCTTGCATTCATCCGAGATTTCTTTTCGTGGCGTTGGTTTTGGTAATAGAGTTTCTCCGTTTGTTGACGGGCTCTGAAAATGTCGCCAAATTAACTCTCCATTTTAAAGCAGTAGAGGCATCATCAAAGGAACAAAAAACAACAACAACATGAGCGAGGATCGATCGTAACAGATTTCACGCCTTCTAGCCATGGGCAAATTTCCTAAACAACAAATTCACCAGGCTTTTCTAACACGTCGGGTTTACTCTCACACATTCTTTAAGCTGGAAACATTCTCTCGTATTTACTCGTACATGTATATCCAGAGCTTAGCAAAGTTAGCACATATTTTTTGGTTTATGATTAGCCCTTAACATGAAAAGTATTTGAAGAGCAGAACACAATACTTAGCAAAACTAGTACAAATATTCTGACATATAATTAGCTATTAAGAAGTCTTTGAAGGGCAGGACACAATACTTAGCAAAGCTAGCACATATCTTTTGACTTATGATTAGCCCTTAACAAGAGTCTTTGAAGAGCAGAACACACTCACAGCTTAGCAAAGCTAGCACATATCTTTTGACTTATGATTAGCTCTTAAGAAGAGTCTTTGAAGAGCAGAACCCACTCACTGAAGAGGCGCTTGACACGATTGAAGAGGTCACGAACCGTGGTGGCGAGGAGGCTCGAGTTGGGCAAGACCACGGCACGCCCTGCCACTTGGCGCCGACGTCACGACGCAGCGAGTGCGTGGCGGCGGCACTCCACTTCATCAGACACGCTTTATCATCGAGGGAGTTGTCGTCACTGACGCTCGTGTTATCTTGATCGAGCAACCGCGATTGTGACCACAGAAATTGAATCTTGCACGCTCGTACGCAGATCCCACGCTCATAAACGTGCACTCCAAAGCGCTCTTCGATCATCATCATCTAGGCCAGTGTTATTCATGAATTTTTGCGAAAGAGCCACTTCCGTTAAACACACTGATTGAGAGAGCCGAAGCTACTGCAAGTTTACATTTATTAGAAAATTTACATATTAATTAATTTATATAGTTTTCGAGAGCCGCGCAATGAATACCACTGACGCGCAATACTGCGCGTCTTTCCAGCTTTGCCGAGCCCGAGTGGTTAAGTATGCGCCCTTCATTGGGAGGAGGTGTTAGCAGTTCGAATCCCGGCCGTGCTGCCCGGTGTTTCTCCCTGTTGGGAAAAGGAAGAATTCAGCTACCATTCCTCACTCTACCCATGTTTCGGAATAAAGTACCGGCTTGACCCGGGGTAACCGCCATTGCTTCCTGATGAGACATTTGAAAAACCAATGTACAAGATGAAATGTATCAGGCTTGATTGGAATAAAACATCCTTTTAAAACGTCCTTTGCTTGTGTGCTCGTCAGTTCAAATCAATGGGAACCTGCTGATTGAGACTTGGTTTTTCGGAAACACATAAAAGATGCAACAAATCGATTTCTCCTCCAATGGGAACTATAGGGAAGATGTGAGAAATGTTCAAGAACTCTTTAACAGAATACATGTCTAATTTTTGCTTGCGGGTTGCGGTTCAAGGCAAGTTTCTTGGTGCGGGATGCATTGAATAAAGAAACTCATGCCTTAGTCGACGATGACATTCCGGGAAGCGTGATGCGAATCAGCGAATTTCGAATCGTTTTTTCGATGGCGTCGGCCAAGTAAGGCGCAGCGGAGGACGTCTCTGCAATGTAACTCGGTTAGATGCTTATCGCTGTCATCTTTTTTAGCGTGGCAGATGGAAGGCGAAAACATGACCTGCAAAGATTGACATTAACATATAAAATTCCATTTATACGCGTCTTTCTCTCTTTATCAAGGACGAGATGTTTTTCTATATCTCAATCAACCAGGGTCTTTCTAGAGCTTCACACCCACACAGCTGGGAGTGTCAGTAAGAGTACATCATTAACTTACGGGAAATTACAGAAAATAATTCGAAAATTACAAAATCGAGTAGATCGAGGGTTGTTGTGGATGACTCGTTCGATCAATTAATAATTTCATTAGACTGCATTTGGAAATTAGCAAAGGAAACACGATATTCATCGAAAAAGTAGCAGCCATCGTGACGCGAGGCTTAATTTTGGAGGGTGTGCCCGAACTTGGCTAAGGCTTTGACGGCGTCTTAAAAATGAAGCAAATGTGAAGAAAAAAACTCATTCTAAGATTTTAATGACTAGTATTGTCACGAGACAACGGCCGAGGCTGAGGTTCTGACGCTCAATTCATGGTGACAATTGTAGAGTTATTGAAGTAGTTATTGTGTTGATAGTTTTATTGTTTAGCTGTAGAGTTATTCTGTAGTCGTTATTCTATAACTGTAGAGTTATTGAGGTAGTTATTGTGCTTTTTTATATAACTGTAGGGTTGTTGAGGTAGTTATTTTATTTTATTGTTGTTATTTCATAGTTCACCAATGAAAGGTTAATCATAATTTCTTAGTAAAAAATATAATAAAGGAGCTTCAAGTCACACAAAGATATATTCGGAGCTGAAAATTAAAATATTCAGCAATTGTGACACAAAGAATGCAGAATGATCAACATCTGAATTTACATCCGGCAGTCCTACATCAGTAACTTCATAAGCCCTTAATTTTCCCATTTCAATTTCTTTGCAAAGATTTCTTTTAGGACTATGTATCTCATCCATGGTCGTCATTTACGTTCGAGCGTCTTTAAGCTTGCTATCTATTGCCGTGTATGATCCGTTTTACTTGCTGCACTCTATTCATCTCCGTGTTTATCAATAAATTATTTAAGAACACCTCACAGCATTCCCTGGCATTGACCTCTCCCCTTACAGTTTTAACACCGACAATAAATGCACTCGCAGACCAGCACGTACGCGCAATACCACTTCTTTTGAACATAATTATTCCTCACGATGTTCATCCGTCTCATGTATATCCTACTTCCACTCACCATTTGTTCACTGACCCCAGGACCTGTAACATAACCACGCCATTCTACAACTTCCACTGCCGTCGGATTTGCTAGATTGGAGCACATAGTTCTATTGTCTCAGCACCCAAATTATTTGCTAGATTGGAGCACATAGTTCTATTGTCTCAACGCCCAAATTGTTTGCTCGGTTGGGGTACGTGGTTCTATTGTCTCAGCACCCAAATTATTTGCTCGATTGGAGCACATGGCTCTATTGTCTCAAGTCCTAAATTATTTGCTCGGCTGGACCACATGGTTTTATTATCTCAACACCCAAGTTCACTCCATACCTTGCACAGCTTCACCCGACCGATGAATTATTCAATATAAAGGCCCAACATAACATCAGGTCAGAGTTCTCCTCCCCTAGGCTTAATTAGGATTTGAGATATACTCGTTTCGCAAGGGAAATCATCACTAATGAATGCTTCCATTAATGCACGATGTCTTCATCCTGAATTTACCAAAGTTAACTGCTACCCAATTCAGCACGATAAAAAAAATTAAAGCCATTCTTCTTGCATTGGTGATTTATTGCGACTGTAGAAGAATAAATCCGTGCTCTGTTAGTTAAAACAGTTGTAAGAAAAGAAGCCAATTTGTCTCTGTCGATGAAGCATGGCGACTGGAGAGGGGCTTAGACATCAGCACGATTTAAAAAGGCTTTTTTTCAAGCACCAACTCGAAATAAATCGCTTCATTAAAAGCAAGTTAATTTTTCAGGCATCAAACCTTTCATGTTTAATATATCACTGGAGGTATTGATTCACTTGTATGGTTTCGGAACTCGCCCCTGCTTCGGAAGCCGTCAAACGCAACACTGAGCGCGGGAGAGGGAGCTTTTTCTTCTCGTTTTTTTGTATGGCAAAGAAGTAGTAACGAAGCGAGTAGATTTTTAGCATTGAATGGCCGTGAATTCTCGTTTTCCTAGTTCTATGTTTAGGCTCTACGAAAGCATGACTGCTTACAAATATGCAGCACTTTGTCGCATCAAAAAAATTTACACAGAAATGGGATCTTCAAACAACAATGTAAGCCGTTTGTTTATCCTGTAAATTAAGGCTCGTAACAGATAATTTTGCACTTGCAAGAGTAAGTAAGATAATTTGGATACTTTCAGCGCCAATTTTACTTTCCATGATTCTTCCTAATGATTTAAATCTCATAAAACTATCGTCGCAACTAACACTATGGTTTTTCGAGCTAATAGAACCATGTTCTTTTGGCAGATAATATCATGTTTTTAATCTAATGATATCTTTTGGTAATAATACCACATTTTCAATCTAATGATACCATGCTTCAAGCTAATAATACCATGATTTTAAGCGAATGATTCGATGCTTTTGGAAGTAATGATACCCTGTTTTTTTGATGCTGATCATGGCATGTGCTTCTAACAGGAGAAACTCTTTTTTCCTCACACCTTTCATGCTGAATGGTGTTAAAAGCAAAAATTACACAATTCCATTGCAAAATATTTATTACGCATCCTCTTCACCCCATTAAACGAAGCTTTCAACATCGAACAGCAGGTTCTTCCAAAATTAAAGCTTGAAAGGGGCATTCGTAAAAATTGTCAAATTATAAAAAAGTTAAATAGTCGTTATTTAGTCTAGTGAAAGGCTTGAATCAACTTCTTAAGTAACCTATTTCAAGCTTCTGGGCGAATGATGCGCTGATAATAATAATAATAATAATAACAATAATAAGTTCACTGTTCCTGTCCATATTTCTGCCATCCGTATAATAATGCTTACATTTAAGAATTTACAGACGTGCGGGGTGCACTCTTGCAACTTTAGTGCAGTATTACTTTTTAAAGTAAGGTAAATGAGGAAATTTGGCATTCTGCCATTTGTCAAGAAACTTATTGGCGATGTAAATCTGAGACAGTAAAAATTTAACCGGCCGGCATAGAATGCTGACCTATGACATTATCTTAAGACAAGGCGTCCTGAAGGCATTTAAAGTTTTCGATCATGCCATAATCAACTCAGGCCTTCAAAATTATGGTACACTTTCAATTGATGTGATTTTCTATACGTCGGTCAGGGCTTCAAAAATGTCAACAGTAGATTTAGTGTTATAAAAATTACAGCGTGATGAAGTAAAGTATCATATGAAGGCTGCTATAACTTTATAGTCTCTTATCTTTGTATTGCACCTTCCATAAAGTAAGTAGTTGCTGCAAAGTTGCTGTATTATAAGAAAATGACAAATGAAGATTCCTAGATGGAAACGATAAAAAATATTGAAATCTTTTGAAAGATGACAAAGCTCGTCGTTCGCCAAGCAACCAATAAACACATCCATGATTGTTTCTCAAATGAAACTCACAGCGGCATTATTTATAATACAGTACACATATGATACATTGATCCGTTGGCAATATTTAATCTTGTTTTCCATAAAGGCTACTTTTACCTTTAGTAAGAGAGCTCCATACAAATAAAAGAACGCCATTTCAATGAGGAAAAGTGTGAGGCCGCTGAATGTAAACGAAAAACTTTTTTAGTGTTAGGCAACAGAATTTCAAAATCAATGGTGATGGGAACACATCGTGCATTGTATGGAAATGGATGAAATTTATCGAGTAATCAGGAAACGATTAACCAACGATTAAGACTCATTCGCAAATCTATTACACAAGCGTGAGTAGCTGTAGTTTTGCTCGGAGTTGTGTAATTTCGGAGTAAGCCGCAGCTGTGAAAGAATGCGGCGCGGCCACTGACTCGGGA
This sequence comes from Platorchestia sp. MABIK, assembly GCA_014220935.1. NCBI lineage: Eukaryota > Metazoa > Arthropoda > Malacostraca > Amphipoda > Talitridae > Platorchestia > Platorchestia sp. MABIK. Next base: position 44,103 of record JACJUY010000637.1, on the reverse strand, counting down.
GAAATTTTTGATAATGGCCAATTGGTGGATCATTAACATGCCCATGACTCATGCCAACTTGAAGAGCTGGTGCTGCACTGCGTGCAGCTTTGTAGTCGCACAAGCAAAAGCAATTTCCCTGGCAAAGTTGCCCAAGAAAATTACATAGCACGAGCATTTTTGTATGAAAAATTAAAAAAAATCAACGGAGAATTAAGCCTCTCCGGCATTCAACTCTCGATATTGAAACGAAGGTGGTGTGTCAAGAGATGAAAATCATTCTTACTTCAAGTTCTTTTGCTACATACATCTCTCTTGGTACCTGCAAGTTTTTTCAAACAGGAGCATAGTTATCGACGGCGAGATAAGATCGTATCGATGAGTTTCGAAATCTTGCACGCACTCTGAGGCCATTACACGGACACCTTAATTTTGTACCTTACACCTTAATATTGCGTCTGCATCTCACCTGTCCACCAAAGTGGCCTCGCTCACTAAATTGAAACTAAGCACAGTTTATGCAAAATATGCACATGAATATGAAATTTGCATTTCGAATACACGTGTAAAGTTGTTTGCACACACAATAAAAACTGGTTTGAAATTTTAAATCAGAAGGGCGCGAAGTATGATTTAAGTCATGCTCAAGATAGGGGAAAATTTCAATCATTGTCGTACTGTCTATAATTTTTACTCAAGGCTTCTGTATTTTTTCAATTGAAGTTGTTGTGCCTCGCCGCCCATTGCATGTAAAATTGTACGCATGTCTTGTGCACCTTAGCTCGAACCCTCAGCTTTTGTGAACCTTCGACTACTGTGAGCCTACATTTTTTGCAAACCCTCAATATTGGTGCTTCCCTTAACTTTCCGAGGCCTCAGTTTTTTTGAACCCTCAGTTTGATCCCACGCACAACTTTCATTGACTCTCAAATTTTAAGAACTTTTTGAACTCGCAATTCAGTGAAACTTGAACATTGTGAGCCGACTTTGTGGGACCTCAATGTTGTGAGCTCCCACTTTAATTAAATCTTTACTTTGAGAACCCGAAATTTGAAACCCCCAACTTTGTCCACCCTCATCGTTGTGAATCTTGAACTCTTCAATTAATGAATTTTTCCCTTTGTGAGCCCTAAAATTTTTTCCAGCGAGCGCAACTCGCCGTTTCCTCGCACATCGAATTAGAAATGTAGTTCGGAATTCACAGTTGCGGTGCATTTCCATCTTTGAGTGTGAGCCGATACTTGATGGAAATTTCTGCGGAATTACTGTTTATGAAAAGTTCATGATTAAAAAATTTCAAAACCATTTTGGATGATCGCTGGTCTCTCAAGTGTGAAATCAAACCATCAATTTTTAAAGACGGCGATGAAGCGTCGTGGTTCGGCAAACATCGCTCGATGACGGCCTCTACACCATCGACGCTGACAGTTCCGGCTTTTCCTTCATCGTCAGCACGTCAGTTTTGGCTGCCTCCATCGCTCTCGAGAAATTATAAGGACGTTCGACAAGCAGCCACAGCGTAACGATCCATAAAGTCGCGATGAGCGATAGCGATACCGCCTTGTTTTGCCCTAATTACGGCTGATAAAGTGGTTTTTACTTTGCCGTTGCCTTAATTATACACTATTAACGCATAATTGAACTCTAATCGGATTCATGAGTCACTACTAGAGGGAAAAATTAAAATAAGGAACCTTTCGAGTGCCGTGGCGCTGCGATCGTTGTAAACAACTTCGCTGCTGTGTGAGCAACGACCAAGGTTCAAATGACGTCCCCTATTTATAAACTGCCAAGAATTGGCATTTTAATGATAGGGCCGAATATCTTTTTGGATCGAAATTTATAGGAGGTCCTAAGAACCATAAAAGCTTGATCAGCAGATGCCTGGTCGATATTTTGGGAGCATGCTGTGGAAACATAAAACCTGTGTTTAATATGTGATTAAATTTCTTTAGTTGGACGGGGTTTTCGCGGAGGAGAAGCTGTGCAAGGGGAGCAATAAAATACCATAATATCTTTGATTACAAGAACGTAGAGACTTTCAAGCAAGCTATCTTTTACGATAAGCATCTAAACTGGATATCTTAACTTCAGGAGCTAGAATTAGGGATATAACGTGGCAAGACACTTATTGTGGATAAAATACCGAAGTGTCGTAGATAGAGTTTGGCTGGCAATACACTATCATGCAACCTACTCGGTGCTCAAGTTTCCGAAGAAGAGTTATTCATTTTAAGAAGTGGAGATGATTTATCAGCTCAGTCATTCGTTTTACAGCTGAAGGAACAGGTGTAGATTTGCGTGTAACTTTAAATTCCTCATTCCAGCAGCAAGGAATTTGGCGGTTATTACAGAGGGCTCCATCAAAAGTGAGGTGTACAAGCACAAGTTGTTACTAATGGCGGAGCTTCTGAACATCTCTTGCCGAATCGACGTTAGTGAGTGTGAAGATGCAGCTTGGGAGATATAAGTTAGATGTTGTTCAAGTTAATGATCGTTTGATGAAGGGGAGATTCAATTTAATGATGGTTTGGTGCAGGGAAATATTGATTAATTATTGTGTTTTGCAGGGAAGTGCAAGTTAATGATTGTTCGTTGCAGGTAAATGTTCGTTAATGATGATTATTTGGCACGGAAAAATGTGAGTTCATGATTGTTTGTTGCAAGGAAATGCTGGAGATCTGCGCTTCGCGAACGGTACTCGGGGTACCGCAGCTCTCTGAAGGCTACATACGAGCGGAATTCTTCACGACGTTTAACGGTTCCGGCGAAGGAAACTATTTTTTCCCAGCAGAGCCGTGATGGTGGATTGAGGTTTCGTTTCTTTATTTCCTTGTTTTAACTGTTTACATTGGGTTTCTATGTTTAAGTTTTTGGATCCCAGTAATTTAGTGTCAATGTATTTCGTCCACCTTCGAGCCACAAACTTTGCAGCGTCTATAGGAGGGTCTGGCTGTGTGACTCGGACACTGAATTCTCACTCAAGTGATGGTGGATGCTGCTACACTAGCCTTAAAATTGAAGCTAGCACAGCTAGCTTGCTTCTTGAAAAGCAACTAAGCTTAAAATTTCAAGAAGTTCACTGAAAATTCGTTGTGACGCGGCTTATTTCAATGAGTCTTTAACTTGAGTTAACCTCTTTAATTTAGAATGAAGTAATTCAAGATATGAAGACCTGAGGTCCCACTCAATAAATTAAAACTCTATGGCCAGATCACCCTTTAACTTTAACATATTTCTCCCGGCAAAAAGTTGTAACGCAACCGCTTCCTTCAATACAACATTTTGAGATGCGTTGTGTAGCATTATTATTGCGTTGAACTTTTATAAATATTATTTGAATCTCTATTGCGTTATTATCTTCACTTTGAGGCAGCTATCAAGCAACATCTGAACTGTATCCATCACCTCACCAGCCATACTCTAGTTCTTGTCCAAATTGGGTGAGAGCTGTCATTCTCATCTCTTTGTTTCATAACATCTTCCGGTGCTGTCAACTCGAGGAGCAGCAGCTTTTGAGTAGGTTAAAACACGGAGATTAATTTATTTTACAAATTTTGGTGGCTATTCCCCTGCGCTGTTTCAAAAAATATTGTAAATTTTGCTTTTGGTTTTAAATTTCAGAAAAAGTCGTGCTTGTGAAAGCGTCTAGTGTGACTTCTGGAAGCGATTCTCAAAGTAGAAAGTTATCGAAAACTAAATGGACAAAGTTAATTGATGCTCTGTTAAAAAATTAAATTTGCCGGCTTATTTGACTTTGAATGGTCACAAGTGAAAAATAATTTAACGATTGTTTGCTGCAGAGACACGTGATTAAATGATTGTTTGCTGCAGAGAAATATGATTTAATGATTGTTTATTTAATTTCATTTAATTTAATGATTTAATGGAAACGTAAGGTTATGATTGATGATTTCTTGTGGCTGGGACCTGCATGTAAATCATTAGTCACAACGGGGAATTGAAACTTAACGATTTTTTGTTGATGCAAGTTGATGAGTGTTTACTGAAAGATGGCTGCATGTCAATGTCCACTTGTGGCAGGGAGATACAAATAAAGGAATGATTATTCTTGATGTGTGACTCAAGAGGCAAATAATCGGCTTAAAATGAACAATTTAGCTGAATTGGATGAACGGTTAAATCCGACTGGAAAGAACAAATTTAAATCGGTAAAGAGAAAGATGGAACATTTTATTTTCAATGCAGGATTACAATCCCCAATTTAAAAAAAAATTCCGAACCAACAAGGTGGAATTTTTTACCCACTTAAATTTTGTCTCCATTCTGAAAAACACAGTCTGAAGATTTGTGGATTGGCATGGCGTGAGGATTAATTTCAAATGATAACGTGGAGAACGTGGAAAATACAGAGCCAAAAATTTTTTACATGTCGGGTTCCAGTAAAATTCATATATGGTGAGATTCACATTACGGGAAGACACATTGCGTGCAGGCCTGTCAAATAGTGCTCCTTCATTTTTACTTACACTGGTAATTTTCCACCCTTAAGTTTTCCATAAAGACTCGCAAAGCGATTACTGAGATTATCGGCATGAAGCGGCGGGACTCGAAGCATCGGGCTGCTCTCGCATGCAATCACCGAATATACTCTCATTAAATCAAAACTGTGCTCTTTAATATTGCCTCAAACGATCGTAATGGCATCGTGCTAACGAAATGATGAATGCAAACGCATCCTTTGATACTATGGCCTGTGTTAAATCAAACATGGATCTCATGATGAAGAGATTTGAGTTTTTCCCAATAGATTATTAATTTTTTTGATGTGCTAGGTTATTTTTCAATTCCGAGCATTTTGCAGTCTATTGTCTAACTGCCATACGCTGACGAGTCGCAGGAGAGCGGTTTGAGTTAACTTGTGACTGGTTAACGTACGGTTATCAATTAAACTATCTTACCTTAACCAATTACAAGTTGTGAATAATAATTTGCTTATGTGCATCCTAGAGAAGCGTAAATATCATACATAGAACGCCGAGGTAAATGAGAGTGTTTAATGGCTTGTAAATTATATTTCACTCTATCATCACTTAGCTGCAGAACTGAACGCGTGCAACAGACGCTGATGCCACTTGATGCTCAGCATTAGTCACAGCGAGCCCACAACCGATACAGAAGAGTAAGCTTGGATAGAAAGGCACTTTGAAAAAAGGCCGTCCATGAAAAATATCATCAGCAGCAAGATCATTTTTACTGAGGCGTGTTTACTCAGCGACTTCTAGCTCGCTGCAGCGCTCGGTCGCTCGTGGAGGGAATCTCCTGCAGAGTTAGTTCTTCCTCTAGGGCTTTCCTGAGGGCCTCCCTATGGAGACCTCCTTCTGCTAATGCCTTCACTTCAAATAAAGCTTTGCTGTGAAATTTTATTTTGTGAGTTGATTAATCTTGTTATTAAATTTCATTTAATTTCATGGCTAAATTTTATCCTATTTTTTAATTTTATACAACTTTGTGATTAAATTTTATCTTGTAATTAAATTTCATTTAACTTTGAGATTAAAGTTCATCTTGTAATTAAGTTTCACTTAATTTTATGATTGAATTTCTTCTTGTAATTAAATTTAATTTAGCTTAATTTGCTCCTTCGTTTTTGTTATTTTCTTAGGTCATGCGACCAGTTTTCACGCTACCAAGCACTATGCACAATTGGTGGTTTTGTCGCTCGAGGTGAAGCATAAAGTAAACCATCGTAAAAGATTGTTGATTTAACTACTTCATTTCCTAATTTATTTTTGGTGCAGAATTTAGGGTGCAGCACCGGAATATATCTTGTTGCACTACAGTGCAACAAATGCTAAATGTTTATCACAATGGGAAATGTGTTAAAAAACGATTGAGAAATTTTTCACATTCTTTTTTGAAATTATACGACCATTCGTTCTTTCGAATCCTGGCATATTCGGCTAGCAACAATCTTATTGTTTTCCTGATTATATTTTCCTTAGTTTCGTTTTATGCAAAGAATGGTTTACTATCAATTGATAGGCCCAATTTTAAAAATGCCATTCATTTCTTGTTCCCTAATATCACATGAAATTTGTCACTTTTCGCTCAAGTTAGCCGTGCAGTTGAAAGCTTAGTTATGACCAAAATAATCAAGATGAGAAAAGGCGAATAACATAAACTGCAATCTTTTGGAATAAAAATTCTTGCTAAAAAGTAGTTTGCCAGTATTGCTGGAAAGGTTTTTATTTAACTCGGCGCCCCTTGTTTTGCACACTTTCGCAATCAGATGCCTGGACAACTTAGGTCAAAACGTCTCACATTTTTCTGCGCATCGGTGTCCGTGACGCATAAAAATCTGGATTTCATAAAAGTGCATCAATCACGTAAAACTGGGGCATTATTTCGTACTTAACGTGACAAATCGGGTAAAAATCGATAAAATATAAATGATGTCACTGCTAATCTAACGCTAGATAAGAATTTTTCGCCCTACCTGTATGCCAACTCAGAAAGGTTGCATTGCGTTTTTCAGTTCTTAGGATAGCATAGTCTATCCTAGTAGGTTCGTATGTAAGCCCATTTTGGTGAGATGCTTGATATTTGTAAAGCTTCATAGAAACTTCCTGAATTCTTTAGGTTAGTTTTAAATTTTTAAATTGGACTTTTCACCTTCCGGTAGTTACTATTGATTGACAGTACTGTTAGTATTGGCAGTAAACGTGACAGCGGAAATGATTTTCCAAGCTGAGAAATTACTCCTTCCATACCACCAGCGGAGCGGCAAATGGCTATCCAAGACCAACCCTCCTAAGCAATCATGCGTTGTGCTTGCCATGAATGGTTCAGCAAAAACTACCCTTAATCCGAACACGAGTTATGCGCGTTATGTACACATTGAAGGGCCCACAAATATCCTAGACGGGATCCAGGTTCACGCGAGTGTGAGGCAGTGCCAGAAACTTCCATCCCCACACTCCGCCTCGGCGCAGCTATGGCTGGAATTCTGGAGCCCAGAAGTGCTGAGTCATCGCCGTTTAGCAGGAGCACACTCAGGGAGCCTGGGTCTGCTGACTGCCTTGCGTCACAGCCTTACCCGCAAGTCAGCTATGTGAGTGAGACGCAGTGCTGGCCGTGGCACCATTTCGTAACTAGACCTTTTTCGCTGTCGTATTTACCCTCCTGCGGAGCTAGCCTCAGCCTATGCACAATCCGCGTTAAACTGACGTCCAGTGATCAGAAGCAGACACGGGGTTTGGGACGCCGCGTACTTTGCTGAACTGTCTGTATCGTGGTAGCAGTTGGGAGGCGTGTGGCGAAGGTGTGACTTGTGCGAGCGTTTGGTGATGGCCGGGATTTTGGATTGACGGATGACCTCTCCGATGGCCTCGCCGGAGTATTTTACATACGTGATACTGGGTATTAGTTCATAACTCATTCCAGTCTTTCATGCTAATAAAAATACGCTGAAATTAGCTTTCAGGTATGATAGAAGTACGCTCACCTCATCATGCAAAACGACAGGGTAAACACTGGAGGCGTGAGACGTGTCTTTCGATCTTTACTACACTATTTGGGTATAGCGGCGGGAGTGCATAAAGTAAATAAGTGAGAGATAAGAGACAATATTGGGGTATTTGCATTGCTCTCGAGACGCTGCGACTACCGGCAGACTTTCACCGAAATCGTATTTGTCCTGCGATGCTCTGAGACATTTCTGATGGTGTGAATTGGTTTTATTCTTTTAATACTGTAATGCAACGGTTCATTTCATCACTTTACAGCGGTGTTTATGTTTCTTTAATATATTAAAGCTGCTCACTTGCTACAAATTGGTTAGATTCTTGCAATGTTTTAATGTAATTATAAATATCCTTACATTACCAGGAAATATGTAATTGTTTTTCTTAAATGAATTGTGAAATTAATCTTGATTAATAAAATAAAATGAACTCAAGAATACAAGCAAATATATTTAAAATTTTCAACAACGTGGAAGTTTTTTCTCACCGATGCCCGCCACGAGACAATTCTTCGCTTTCAGTGGGTTTTTTATATCAAAATCATATAAATCCATTCGTGGTCTGGTAGAAATTACGTAGTATCTTGCCTTTAGAACAAAAGTGTTCCTTTCATTTTTCGAAAATAAATACAATAAAAGAACGACTGCATATTTTATAAAGGAGATTTGCACGGCTGACAAGTTCGAGAACCTGGCGAATGTAAACTCTGGGTGAAGGTTCTTTCACGAGCTCAAACATCAGATAGAAAAATTTGCAGTTTGATAGATTCGTTGCAGCGCTTGCTTGTACAAACGGGGCTTCAGGCAGCGGCGGTCAGAGCGCAAGTCTGTGTGGGACGAACGCTACCATGGTTCCTTTGACTTCTCCCTCATTAACATAGGGAAACATTTACTTTGGGCCAAATTTTGAGCTTTCTGTGAGAATATTTCTTACCTGCTAATCAGCCATGGATTTGGGTTATTTGAACTAGCCAAGACTGGCCGTTTGCGAGTCTTGGCACAGTCTGCTCTGAAAAGTTCAGTGGAAGAACTTTTGTAATTGAGCTATCAAGCGGGCGAAGCTCATTTAAGAATGACTTGAGCTAGAAAATATTTGGAACTGGTACGTATTTGTATCAGTTCTGAGATTTTAGGACATTAGCGTAAATTGTTATATCAATGATACGGGGGTTATGCTGACCAGTTTTCACCCACGAATTTTATGAATTTTTACAAATTTTCGCCTACGAATTTTTAATATTATTTATTATAATTTATCATTATTATTATTTTAGGTCTCAGCCTTATTTAATATTATCAAATATTAGATTTTCATCGTTTGAAAACCCTACAGGCGAGAAATCACTCGAGTTGATGTTTAGGGTGTTGAGGTCAAACGTTCATTTAGAGTGTTGAATAATTTTCGTGATTTGCGTAGACAGATTTACGTGCTTCACTTGCCTTTACGGGCCACATTTTAGCTTATTTTAAACTCGTTTCTTTCAGGACCCGCACAATGAGGCGAGTGTGATAAAGAAGCGGTCCTAGCACTCACTTCAATGTTTAGCATCGTCGCACCAACTCTTGAATGGAGGAGCAGGCAGTCGCGCGCCTGAAATTCGGACAATGACGCATTAATAATTCTCATGTGAAGAAGCTTAATGTTTTTATGACGCGTGAAGCTAACCGTCTGAACATTTTCATTATTTTCTGCAGAATGTGTGTATGCAGATGCTTGTGGTACAAAGATATTTCAAACAAACTTTGCATCTTCAAGTGAACTTTGGATCTCTGTTACACAAAGCTGGGGGATTTCAGTGAAAATGCTAAAATTGGCAACAAATCAAGGGAATTTGAGCCCTCATATACCAAACTACTCATCTGAAAGTCGACAATACAATACTATATTTTTCTTTGGAACACCAAAACTTTATCAGGCCTCATGAAAATTTAACCCACAGATCCTCGTTTGCCTCATTCACGTAGAACACTTAATCTCATTTTTTTGTGCTACAAAATGAGACACTCAAATTAAAACAAACTTCACCTTGCTTGCAGAAGACGGTGCCCGGACTCTGGCCTTAAGTTTTATTTGTTCGAGCGACTCTCAAGATAGGGGCCAGACATTCACAATGATGGTGAGCACATTCCTGACGGCGGCCTAGACTGGAAGTGCACAACTTGCAGCTTCACAACTCCTCAGGGAAGTGTGAGCGTTAGAGACGAGCTCCGATTTAAGCCTCAGCCTCGATGTGAGCGTTAGAGACGTGCTCCGATTTAAGCCCCAGCCTCGATGTGAGCGTTAGAGACGAGCTCCGATTTAAGCCTCAGCCTCGATGTGAGCGTCAGAGACGAGCTCCGATTTAAGCCTCTGCCTCGATGTGAGCGTCAGAGACGAGCTCCGATTTAAGCCTCAGCCTCGATGTGAGCGTCAGAGACGAGCTCCGATTTAAGCCTCAGCCTCGATGTGAGCGTCAGAGACGAGCTCCGATTTAAGCCTCAGCCTAGATGTGAGCGTTAGAGACGAGCTCCAATTTAAGTCTCAACCTCGATGTGAGCGTCAGAGACGTGCTCCGATTTAAGCCTCAGCCTCGATTGGTGGCTGCAATTGGGCCCGGAGATCGGAACGCATCTCTCGATTTCTGCTTCTGCGCATTGTGTTTGCGTCTGCTGCGCCACAGATAAATAACTCCAAGATGACCAGTGCACACGGACATTGTCTAAAAGTCGCGAGGTTCAGCGATAAATGTTAATAATGCAATTTATGCGCAAGTGGTGCCTTTAAAATGGACCAAGCAATCTGGCAGTTTGGAATAACTGATGAAGGCTGGCGGAGATGTTCAAAACTACAGTAAGTCGAGAGCTTTTTAAAGTGAGTGAAATGAATGTGTTAAAATTGGTGTGTTTATGGCAGAGATTTCCATATAACTTGGGTGAAGACTAAAATTTTTCAGTAAACAGCATTAGCGGGGAAATGTTGAAAGCATTTTCTTTATTTTTATGGAATCTCGGCTCGGGAACGGGTCAACTTCATAGAACGAAATTTTGAAAATTGAACGTAATGGAAGGATTCTTCTATCACATTAATGTCTGGGAGCAACCTAGTAACCTCCAACTTTGAGAAACTGAAGCATAAGTTTGAATTTTTCAGGCCGAGTATGTGTGACGATAAATTTTTTTCTATTCCAAGCATTTTGAGGCGTCGGGATTGACTGCAACTTAAGACGATTTCAAAATAAAGCTTTCATATTTCATGACTTTCATGTGACCGTCAGAAAGCGCAAATGATGCTCTTCTTAGCATTGTTCCATGAACATCAAAAAATATATTTAAAAAATTTTTAAGCAGCACACTGCATTGTTCTAGAATTCGCGACCCTCAAACTCAACTTTCAATCTCTGAAATTGTGTCTTTTTTACTTGTTCTGACCTACCAGAGTTATTTTTGGCAGAAAAATTTAGTTTTTGAGGTAATAAGAAGGTTCAGATCCTGCGTTGAGCCATAAGGTTCTGCCTGACTCACTTCCAGTCTATTTATTTTGCCTTTAAAAAACAAAAATGACTTCGATTATTGAAAAAAATTTTGAAACAAAAAATTTTTGACAACTTTTTTGCAACTTTTCGAAAACGTTCTACTAATAAACGATAACATCACTAATTTACTATATGTGTACGATATTTACTATATCACATGAATACAGATTTACTACACTTATTTTTATTAATATTTTAATTGACTAATTCATAAAAAGAGCTAGAGTGTGCGTTGACAATCAGAAGATAAAACGTGAATTGGATCTATTCACCTCTAGCATTTTCTTGACGGGGACGGACTGATAAACTTCAAGCGTACAACCCATCTCAGCTTAGTGAGAAACTCAGAGCAGTTTCTGAAACGGGCAACTACAGTAATCAACAGATAAAATTTTTGACAATTTTAACGCCTGAAATTTATGATAATCATAACAGTCATAATATCAAGACGCTCTTCATTTCACAACAGTCATCATATTATGATAGTCACCATATCATAACAGTCCTCATATCACGATAGTCATCGTATCATAACAGTCATCATACTATGACATTCATCATATCATAACAGTCCTCATATCACGATAGTCCTCATATCACGATAGTCATAATATCATAATGGTCATCAAATCATGAATGTCATAACACTCTGACAATTATCATATGATGTCAGCCATTTCACCATCAGGCATAAATGAGCTTGCAAAACATGGAAAGGAGATTCACTGTGCGTGGACGACCATACTTTACTTAGAATTATATCTTTTCAATGAAGACTTACCTGAATTAACTGCAAATCTTTCGCAATTTCACGTAGAATTTTCCCTCAAAATTTAAATCAATGAAATTGTGGTTTTCAAAACTCGTTTCCGATGTAATTCAAATAGCTAGCATGCCAGGAAAGTTCTTGTAATTTTTTTTGGGCCATTCAGGAAAACCGACCTTCCTTCAATGTTTAAATTTTAGTAGAGCATCTAGTGTGTATTTGTAAAAGCAAATTTGTGACTGTGAGTCGCCTGTGACGAATGAACGACTGTGAGACAAATTCACGACTGTGAGTTGCGGTTTGGTAACATAAGGGAACATTTCCGGAACATTAGGGCAGTTCTCACTCAGTTCTGCCAACTACTAAATAAATGCTTGAATAACCACAAGATCTTCCTCTCATGAAGTTTCTAATTCAAAGCAGCTGGTTTACTGACTTGTTGATCACTACTCGTACGATTTACATTCTCCACTTGCATTTTGTTGACAACGAGAGTCGTTAGGTCATGGTACATTCAAACAGGATAATCTAAGGCAAGAAGCAGAAACAGTTAGTGGATACTGCTATCAAAATATGTCGTTTTAAAAAGAACTGAGGCTCTCTAGCATAATATCTTGATTTGAGCGATGAAAAACCTGTATCGCCTTTTTTGTGAATACAACCACAGGATGTTGTCTTACTGTGTACACTGCTTTTATGTTAATATATTGAGGAAACTTACCTGCCAAATCATGGGGGGGTCACATCGGTGAAAAAGGCAGTTTCATATGATGAAACGAACGTACTGGTGCATTTCGGTGAATTTCTTATTTCGGTATGAGATCATTACAACAAGAGAATGGACCATGCTCTCTGCTCTTGCTGTCTCATTCTTTTTCTGTTCTATTTTGTTCTATCCTGCTCTGCTCTACTGAGTTCGGTTTTGTTCGGCAATGCTCGGCTCTGCTCTATCATGTTCTATTTTGCTCTACTCTGCCATGTTCTATTTTCTTTAGCTCTGTTCTATTCTGCCCTGCTCTGCCACGTTCTATTCTGCTCTGCTCTGCAATGTTCTATTTTCATTGGCTCGGCTCTATTTTGCCCTGCTCTGCCATGTTCTATTTTCATTGGCTCGGCTCTATTTTGCTCTGCTCTGCCATGTTCTATTCTATTTAGTTCTGTGTCAACACGTCGAGCTGAGGCCGCCACACGCGCGTCCACCGAGCGTTGGCCCAGGCGGGTCTAGTCTGGCTGTGCGTGCACAAATTGCCTGAAGATTTTGTCTAAAACCGAGCCCCGAAAACGAGGAGAAATATATATAACTATTGCGTGCTTGCGAGTTTTTGCCTCCAATTCTAAAAATTTCTCGCTTTTCTGAAATCTCTGCGGTGAAAATGAAACTGAGGGTGTCAATTGGTACCCAGATCTAGCTCATTTGAATTGTTATGAATTTAATTTAGAACTGTATTTCGAGCAGATGCGGAGGCGATTTTTCATCTCTCACCTTTCATTTGCGGCCTTCATGTGCTCAGGTGAGCGGAAGTATGGATCTCGTGCATTAAATTTTCCTTTTCTGCGTTGCGTTACACGTTCCTCGCTCTGTGACAACCATCGAAGAAATTTGATACTGAAGAATGGCGTGAAATTCGGAAGTGTACCGGATGGAATGCCTTGAAATGTACATTTGAATTATTGAACCCACAAAGTTAAATACTGAAGAGCAATATGAAATTCAGAAGTCTACCAGAAGACATTGATTAGCATTTTGGGTTTGGGTGAGAACACTAGAAACGAGTGACGTTGTGAGATCTTGATTGTATGAATGCCTTGTGAAGTATATTTGAATTATTGAACCCAGGAAATTAAATACTGACGAGCGATGTGAAATTCGGAAGTCTACCAGGAGACATTGATTGGCATTTTTAACTTTGGGTAATGACACAAGGAACGGATGACGTTGTGAAATTTTGATTGTAGGAATGCCTTGTGAAGTAAATTTGAATTATTGAACCCACCATCGAGATTCAGGGCACGATTGAAAAAAATGATTGCTTCATTCTCATTTTATTTCATCGAGTACAGGTCGTGTCTTGCAATGCGTAATTATTCGGAAGCACGTTGCTCATATAAACTATACGCAAATATGTTGAATGTGTGAAGTTTGTTCTAATTAAATCGCCATTTTTTCGACCTATGAAAGACAGTTCAGTTTGTTGCAGAAACTGAAGGGAAACCACTCTGCAAAAAATTTTGGCATTGAACTCGTGAATGTTTTCATATTTTTGTATTTCTATCGATTTGCAAAATATAGTTCATTTTGTTACAGAAACAGAAAAACATCAAAGTCTTGAACATCAATTAAAGCATGCTTTCTAAAGCACCGGGAAACAAAGGCATTTATAAACATGGGGAAGAGCCCACTTGCATGCTTCTGACCTGAGACTTATTTTTTGTAGTGATTTTGTTTTACTAATTAAACATTAGAATTTTGCATTAATCTACGATAATAAATAGTCCATAGGGAAAGCTCGAGCACCTGTGCATTAGACGAAAGCAGCAAAGCCCTGAAGAAAGTTTTTGCAATTTAGACGCACCAAAATGATTGAATTTTAAAAATTGATTCATCTAGAAGTTTGTTCAAAGTCTCAGCTTTCAAGAATCAGCGAACTATTTAGCTTTTACTTGTGGCATTTTTCACAACTGGGCAAAAAACATATTTGAATCTAGCAAACCTACAGGGAATATCGCAGTGAGAAAAAGCTCGGGACGACTTGAAAGCAGCAATAGCCCTCATATTTTATGAGATGGCCGAATAATCATTCAACAATTTTAGCAATTTTCAAGCTGAAAATATCCAGATGAAAGAATCATCTTGAGCAAAACATTAAACAACTCTTTTTGTGATTTAAATAAGCTATAATAACGCGCAGAAATTTCCTCAAACGCTCCACTTCGTCTTCTTAAAATATTAAGTGTCCACGAGACTCCCCATAACGCTTCTTCAAAATGACATTTCGAGAAAATTCGCCGTACCTTCAATTATTTCAGTTCTATGCAATTACAAAACTTTCAGAAGCGGAACAAATGTTCATTAGTGTTGGCTTCTTTAAATGTGACCACCAACAAAGATGCGTAGCTACAGTTTCTTCTGAGAGTTGCTTAGGCTTACTTTACTTTCTTACTTTGTTTCTTTTTTACTTTCTTACTTTCTTCTGAGCGTTGCCTCGGCTTACTTTACTTTCTTACTTTGTTTCTTACTTTACTTTCTTCCTTTGTTTCTTACTTTACCTTGTTACCTTGTTTCTTACTTTCTGAGTGTTGCCTGGCTTACTTTACAGTACGCTAAAGTAAAAAAAAAACGGTACTCTAGAAATTCACAAACATTTACCAGCATTTTTTTGCGGCGTTTTCAAAGTTAAGTGAGAGTGCAAGTCCCTCTGCCTGACGTAAAAAAAAAACACCGAAATGGCCGATGAAGCACAACCCGTAATTACGCATACTATCATCAAAGAGCTAACCCAGGAACAAGTGTCGTTAAAGGAGAATTCGAGTAAATTCGTATGCAGATTAATACAACTCTAAAACAATAATAAGCAGCTTGGGCTTCGCTCCCATGTCTTTTTTGAAGTCGCTCTACTTTCCGCCTGAAGTCATCCAGTCTGATTTTATGTCTGCCATTTGTAGAGGTGGACGACATCCGAGGGCTGGCATGCAAGCTTGAGCTTCCTGGGAACGACTGCCGCTCGCTCTGAGATCCATGTGCCATTAATATTCTGTGCTGCAAATGTTGAGGTGCGAGTTTTATGGTGATTGTAAGTTGCGAATGCTCTTTTAGGGAATTTTTTCAGGGAGTGAGTTCATGTCCATGTCAAAGTGAGGTTTTTGTGACTTATTTTTTTTGTAACGTTGATGGGGGAGTTCAATATGAAGGTATGTGAGGTAGTGTACGTGAGATACCATTCGCTGCAAAATCTCAAAGAGTTACGAAAATGAGATCGCACGCGAAAAGAACTTGAAGTTACTGAAGGCAAAATTTTCTCGCAAATTTTAAAATTGAATTAATGACGATAATTTAAAACAATTTGTACGTGCAATTTTCAAGCAACATTGGCGCCTTGCAGTTATTGCAAAATATTCACTTAGCAATAATTGACTACCGCTGTCTAAGCGTTTACATTGTGACTTTAGTTTCAAAGTATCAATTGAGAACATAGTTATAGTAGAATTATTCAACAAGAGTGGGTCAGAATTTGGTAGCAATGTTCTATTTAGGCTATGATGTATGTTTAAATCGGCGAATTTATGTTTTCTTGAGAACAGCAGTCCATGAGAGTGCATCCATAGACAGAAATAAGCTCTTGCATTAATTCTACATGAATAATGTGAGTGGGAAGATCTACTCTAATGCAAACTAAATCGTAAAGTAGAATGAAAACAAAATCCTAAAGTGAAATGTAATTATTTTCTAACAATCAAGATGCATAACTTTACGAGGATGGATTTCCATCTACAATGAAGTCTCATTTAGATTAAGTATGCAGTGCAGAACACAAAAATGGTCTAATTACACATTAAGATCAAGTGGTGCGATCATCTCGTCTTTTTTTTTGTCATTGACGAAACAAGCAAGACCAGGCCCATTCATCTCCTGCTTTACCATGGGGAATATTCGAGCAAATGTAACTAGTCAAATCTGTTCAAAAACTTGTTCATTTTGGCTAGTGAGAATTAGTAAAACATGGGTCAGGAGTTCGCTTGATGTACGACATTCAAATTGACTTATGGATGATCACACAGCCGCGTAAAATTTCGTGCTCTGACACGCACAAAATTATCCTTGCATATGCCATTATTCTTCGTTCTCCTGCGCGCGAAAACACAGCCTTCATTCAAGAGATTATAATCCTGGTGTGGGCAGTTTTCACATTTTATCATGAGGTTAATTTTTTATTAAAGGAGAGGTGAGCGAGATGAAATATTACTAGTTCACTCCAGGGAAATTTAGCGTCATAAAAATTGTTTCTGCCTGCTCAAATAAACGCTAATTGCTGTCGTAAGTGAGCGATTAATTAAATGCAGCAAGGACTCGAGCTATTTTGGTGAAACTCATATTCTACATTCTGCTTGATATTAAGTTTAAAAAATTTTTAAAACCAAGCGGGAAGAAAAATGAGGAAAATAACACTTCTGAGGAAATGACATTCCCATTCGCATTTCCTAACACGAAATTTGCCATTTCAGCAGCCCCATATTTTGACATTTCTTACATTTTTAAAAAATGTTTCCCTGAGTGTCTGATTTCTTTGCACAGGTTAATTATTAGTTTAATAATGAGATGTAGGAAGATTGCTAAAAATATCAGGACTGGAGTCATAAGATTCCTGTCATTAATGAAAAAATAGGAGCCAATTTTTGAAACGCTACCAAATATCAATTTACCGGCCAGACCGCTACCCATTGATCCTGCTAACGCATGCAATATCTACAATATTACTCTTGGAATATCTGTAACATTACTCCTGCAATATCTGTAATATAACTCCTGCAATATTTATTGTCAAGTCCTTGAAGTAATACCCAATGCCAAGTTCAAGAAGTAGATTGCTAATAGTATCAAGGCTGGAGTCATCAGATTCCAGTCATTAAAGAAAAAACAGGAGCCAGTTTTTGAAACGCTACCAAAAATCAATTTACCGGCCCGACCGCTACCCGTACGTTGCTCCTGCTAACTCCTCTGTTGTCAAGTCCATTAAGTAATACCCAACCTTGACCCTGGGCTTGAGGCCGATCACCTTCAATTGAGTCGAAGATTTTACGTTGTGTTATTTGCAAGAACGAAATGAAGGCACATCGCACACGCTATGGTGTCGAAAAACTTCAGTGCGTTGGTGTGCCGACAATTTTAAGTACGAGACTACTGCAATTGTTGTGTCAATCAGAGATTGAAACGCAAGCCTGCATCATGTGGTGAAACACTCTCCTCAATGCGCTGAATCACGCCTCAATTGCTCTAGTACATTTTTCGAATTATTGGAACATTTTATTGCAAGTTGGATGTTGCTCAAGGGCTGTATCGATAAAAATTATGGCGCACTTGTACCCCTAATAGTTTAATTATTTACTCCGTGTTTATTGTTTTAGGGTCCATTTGATGATCCGAAAGCGAATTCTTTCGGTGAACGCTGACGGCGAAAAAACTCAAAACTTCTACAGTTTTTTTGTTCAGCAGTAATTGTTAAGCTACGTCCTTCAGCGAGGCGTCAAAACCCTACTCTCACTAATTTCCCATTTGAGTAAAACCGCCCGAGAGGACAACTGTTCTTCCATGATTTTTCAATAAAAACTGGCCATCATTTACTCCGGGTCGCTGCATAAGGTTAGTTTCCCACGGACAAGGAAGGTTTTTGTGGCACGGACACCGTTGCAATTAGATGATAGACTGATCTTTGCAGCAGTAAAGGCGCACCAGTTTGCTAACCACGTCCTATGTGTCAGCGGTTGCTTGCATGCGCAACACCGGCATTTACAGAGATGGTCCCGTCATCCGACGAGGTCTCCGACGGACGTGGGCGAAAGTCCATACTGGACTTGGGGTGACGGTAACATCCTCATCGCGGGGCCAACACAGGGACAAAACCTGTTAAATGAAATTTGGAGACCACACGTTCCTAATAGTTTCATTTCACTGCAATGTGTGTTGATTTAAATTGAGCAGCTTGAAAACTCATTTTTCAGCTCAAAACCGGTTCAGTTAAATAAATTTGGAGATCGCACTTTTCTAACATTTCAATGCAACGTATTTTAATTGAAAATGAAAAGCTTGAAATCTCATTTTTCAGCTCAATGCAGACCAAGCAATGAATTTGACGAAAACGATTGGGGAAATATTTTTGTTATACAATCAAGAAATTTCCCATTAAATTTCTCGACAGCAAAATTGAATTAAGCTAATAACTCGAAGTGAAAGACACTGAGTTCGAAACAAGTGCACCTAGATCTAAGTATCTATGCAACACATGTTCCTGCATGAAACGACTAGCTCTATTTTACTTGATGGAAGTCCCCATGCTGCACATGTTCATGCAGGAAACGACCAGCTCTATTTTACTTGATGGAAGTATCTATGCTGCACATGTTCCTTCATGAAACGACTAGCTCTATTTTACTTGATGGAAGTATCTATGCTGCACATGTTCATGCATGAAACGACTAGCTCTATTTTACTTTGAAATCGAATTTTGCACAGGACACTTCTGTTTTTTCCTCAGTCGGTGCTCGCAGCCAGGCTATGGGCGGTGCTGGGAGCCTGGGAACTCGCTTGGTCGCCTCAGACGTCAGCTGCCTGGGAATGTAGGCAGCCGAGCAGGCCTCGTGTGAACTGGGAGAGTGCATGTGAGCGCGGAGAGTGCATGTGAACTAGGAGAGTGCATGTGAACGGGGAGAGTGCATGTGAACGGGGAGAGTGCATGTGAACTGGAAGAGTGCATGTGAACGGGGAGAGTGCATGTGAACTGGGAGAGTGCATGTGAGCG
>JACJUY010000637.1:0-22342 GCA_014220935.1 Platorchestia sp. MABIK | reverse complement strand
TTTCCAGAGCATATCAAACGCAATTACCAACAATAATAAAGATTCCAAAATAGTAGCACACTACTATAACTATATCCCCAATACTGACTGGCAATTTTCACAATAGTACAAAATCCCCAATATAGACGGGCAATTTTTGCAATAGTTCAATGTTCCCAATACTGACTGGCAATTTTTACACATATTGAGGGAAGAAAGTCTTAGCTCTGGATCGTAACTTCTCATTTCGAAGCTTCCAGGAGCAGGAATACATTAGAGTACCGTTTTTAGGTCCGGGCGATGGGCAATTGAGATTGAGCACAAAAAAGGTTCATCTAATGCAGCCGCAAGCAAAACGGATAGTTTAATTCGAGCCTAAAGTATGCGGGGAGCGATTTATGAGACGCACGCGCTTGTTATGACTGATTTTTTAGGGAGCTTTAAACAATTTTTTCGAAAGTATTGCAGTATAACTGAGCAGTTGACTGGCCTAGCTAACACATCGTGCGAAAGTTATGTTCATGTAAAGACACTCAAATCGCAAGGTGTTCATAAAACTTTTTTTTTAAAGAAGACACAAAACATGTGTTCTGGTGAACGCCTTGCTACTCGAAGTAAATATCTACAAGGGGCGCGCATTGCACTTTGTAATATTTTTTCAAGTATAGGAGACAGATACTGAGGAGCGAGGATGATTCACGCGTAAACTTAATTATTTGAAAAAGCGATGCGAAGGGACACGATTTGCTTCCTGCCTTTACTGGGTAACGTTCATTCTGCTACCAGCTAGGAAGCAACTTAGTATATCAACTAAGGATCTTAACGTTGAGATATTTTAAAAACAATAAGGTTTTTCGCATCACCTTCATTGGAAATGAACGGCTTTTCTTTTGAATAAAGAGTCCCTTTACCACCGATTTTCAGGAATTACTACGCTCAAATTACAGCCCAAAACACTATTTTTAAGCAAGCACGAGCTGCGTCGTTCTGTAATACAATGCTCACTAAATCGTCGTTCTTTTGCGGCTGTCAATCGGCAACCGAAGGAAGGGCCACAAAAAATTTTCGCTGGTAAGCATGCAGGCGAGAGAAAACCGATGTTTTTCAAGACACTTTTTAACGATGACCAGCGGGATTGGTACGAAGACCATAATGAAATGCTCAACAGCAAGATCAGGGCTCCAGTCGCTCGTGGCTGCTTTCAAACCCCGACCTGAAGTCTCGACCTTCAGATGTGTTTACGAGCGGCATGCATGCTCGCCTTCGCTGAGAGGGTATTGCGTTTTAACTGTACGGGAGATTGCTGATCTAAGTGTGCAGGGTAGCACCTAATGCATGCGTGTAGTGATGTCGGCTGTTATTACTGTAGCATCACCTGCAATGAACACACCAACCTCGCGACGCCGGCTTCCAGCCACTTTGGATGGGCCTCAAGTTTTTGACTTGAGGTAGCACGCAGGCTTCACTAGGCTTCTTGGACTCAGGCTGCTCAATGGCCGAATTTATCATGTTGGCGTAACACTGGGTACCAGTCACGTCGTGCATATATCGCTGGGTATCAGCGCAGTTAAAGTTTCACTGGGTACTAGTCTAGTTGAAGTATCACTGGGTACTAGTCCAGTTGAAGTATCATTGGGTACTAGTCCAGTTGAAGTATCACTGGGTACTAGTCCAGTTGAAGTATCACTGGGTACTAGTCCAGTTGAAGTATCATTGGGTCCTAGTCCAGTTGAAGTATCACTGGGTTCTAGTCCAGTTGAAGTATCATTGGGTTCTAGTCCAGTTGAAGTACTACTAAATCAGTCGAGTTCAGGAGACGTCGCTACAAACCAGTTGCACTAGAGAGCGTTAAACAATGAATGCTCTTAATGTGCTATTTACTTGAATGTTAAAAACTCCCTCAACGATTTTGGGTTCGGCATTTACTGAGGGAAAAGTGGTCTCTTCTAATTCCAATTTTTCAATTTCACATTGCATTCTATTAGGAAAGAAAATAAGGCAAAGCATGAATTAAAACAAGCCAAGTTCCTGTCCGAACATCCATCGTAAGAGGAAAAGTTAATGAGAGAGATGAACCTGGGGTTTCCTGGAGCTTTTCGCGAGAGATTACGCTTTCTCTGCAAACGTAAGAACAAAAAAAAAATTGGAAATTTCAAATTTTTCTGCAATGAAGAACTCGTGGCGGCGGCTATCGTTGCGGCCATCCCAAAGTCCTTCTAATCTTCGATAAGTGGAGATAAAGCCCACAATTTGGCCTTCCTTTTGACGGGATGGCTTCATGGCGGTTGGGTTCGTGACTTACGGGTCTTTTTCTCGTGGGTCGCCAGTTAAGAGCTTAAGGAGACCAGCGGCCTTTGCCCTCGGCACCAAGATGCACCCTGACACCTTGTTAGCGCCCCTATCTTACCGCCTTAATCGACTGTGAAATACAAGAGTTCTTATTTATTATTGCATGACTTCCCTCGCTAGAAGTGTAAATTGCGGATCCAATCACTGCCTGCCGATGAAATCAGTGCCAATTTTGTAAGATTGACGAGAAGTTCTTTGTTCTGAAGAATGCTTTTATTCGTCGAATGGTGGGCGACCTGATGGTGAGATCGTTCAGAGCTCCCAGGACCATGCAACCTGGTCATTCTGAAAAGGAGAGAAAATAGTTATCATTGGAGGAACGCGGCTTGCATGCCTTGAATTGCAATAGCAAACTGCCAAAAAAATGTTGGTGTCGAAGAGAGTTCGCGCATGCTGATGAGGTGTCTGCAGGCATGCTAGTTTTTCGTAAGCTTGAAATCCCAGGCAATAAAAGTTTATGAAATACAGGAATTAAGCCCGACAGATGTTGAAACGATGCAGAAATTCAGAGTAATAACAGAGGTTTTGTACTTATGCAGTTACAGCCTAAAATTCCTAAATAGAATTATTCAGGTCTGAAGGCGAAAGTAAAAGTTAATGGAACATGGTTCAGAACGAGCCTCTATTTCGCTGTTATGTTCGAATTAACTTTAGGAGATCACAAACGAATTACAGGGCTCATGCGAAATGTTACTCGCTCTTTTGCAAGACCTAATTTCACGATTTCAGAAGATTGCAAAGAACAGCAATATTGTAGAGTTTCTTAGAAACACCTCTCAATTATTAGTTTTAAATGTCATTCTTCTCATTAAGGAGAGTGTTTATGTTGGTGTTCTGCAAGTTGTTTGTTTTGAGTGGAGTGGCGCGACGCTCAATTACGGCCGTGCGAACACACCGAGAGCGCCCCACCAACACGCCTAATTAACGAGTGTTCCTAATCTGGACTTTACGCATAATATCAATAGATTTAGTTTTTCCTGGCCAGGTTGTGTTTTACGATCGGGTCGCAATCTCCTCGTTAACCGCACCGCTTTTTTTGCGCGCTTCGGCTGCTGCCGCTGCAGGGAGGTACAGTCGCGACTTGAGGTCTTACTTTAATCGCAGTAAACGCTTGTAAAAAGTGAACGAGGAGCTTTGTATGATCATACAGCAGCTCCGCATTCCTAGGATGTGTTTAAAATAAGACGACGTGATGACATACTCGGCCGAATGTTGTTGTCTCTGCTTGTGAATCCTAAAGTGCGCTTTAATTTGGGGTTATACTTCTATACTTTTTAGCGGAAAAATTCGTGTCTGAATTCGTGTCATGTGCGAAGGGAGGCAAAAATTTGTAGAAAAAGTGAGTCTAAAGTAAACCGTTTTCTCAATGAATCATTCCGTACAACTGCAATTAACCGAAATGGCATCTGGTATGATTTTTTAATTTGAGTTAGAGAGTCATCTACCACTCCAAAGTAATGCAATTTTGCTGTCCATATTAGAATTATTTCTATGTCTATTTTCACTATTTTAATTTGTGTGAGTGGTCCACCCTTTCTGTCGCCAACATTCAGTGCAGATCGAGCTCACCACTGCCAAACATGAACCAAATTTCTGCGTCAAAGTTTTTCAATGCTCAAGCACACCCAAAGAGCAAATACGAATGGTTTTTCATGAATTGCTCAAGTTTCTATAACCAATTTTCTACCGGTTTCAAATGTTTTTGCTCTTGTGCTACAAAATTAGGAAGGAATTGCTAATGTTTAATTCTTTACGAAATTTCTTCTGGCTTAAGTTACGGACTACAAGTTTAAGGAATTTAACCTGAAATTATAAATTATCAAAAATATCAAACAAAATATGTAAGTGCTTCAGGTTTTTCATCTTTTATTAAATTCTTCGATACAAAACGAATTAGCTTCCAAATTTAAAAAAAATGCAAATTTATAAAATTTCCCGTTAAGTAGCACAGGAACTTAAAAAGTACGAGACGTATACAGGGTGAGCCATAAGTAACTGACTTTTTTAATTACCTGCTAATAACAGGAAAACTTTGTTTTATTTGAGAGAAAAACATTGTCATGGTTTATTTTGGTATCCTACATACTCAGCTAGCAAATTAAAAGGGTCAGTTACTTCTGGCCCACCCTGTATTATTGTTATTACAGAAATTGTAATGAAATGTTTGATAACTTCACTCACTTCAGGAAATGGGTGCGTAAATTGCATGTTTAGAAAGGGGGCGGGGCCACAAAAACCTAAACGCTCGTATTAAATGACAATAAATCAGTATTTAATTGAGGTATTTTCGTGGGCCTCTATAATTGAAAGAAAGAATGTATCAGTGATACGTTGATCGTTGATTTATTGCCATTCAATGTAAGGGTAATTGTAGCTTTCGTCGTTAATGTCATTTTCGCTTACGTTCTTTTATTAGTATTTGTAATATGGCCACACAAACATTGATGATGACCGAGGACGGCTAGAGGATTGGGATATATGTTGCTTGGAGGAACTTCAGACATGCACTTCAATCCAAATTGATTATGTATCAAGAGAAGTTTTATTAACCCTTCTTATAAAAAGTCACCTGAATTAATCACTGTGGTCTTCAAATGAGGTTCAGCAATCTGAACGGCAAGTCTGTGGGGTCTCTATCAGCAACTCATTGGGTTTGCTCAGCTTGAGGATTGCACTTTGATGTTTGGTGATAGCATCGAAACCTAGAAACAAATTGTTTCTCAAATTCCTTAAAGCCAAGGTGAGAAAGCTAGGTGAGCTTCGATGTGTGAATTGCCGTAAAACCCGATGGTGTGTGCAAATTGTTTCTTCCATATGAATTAGGACAAATTCTCATTTTAAGAAATCTTTTAATGTTCGAGTACACACTGCTAAATTCACTGTATAATATTACACAGTTGCAGGCATGCTTAATTGGATAGTTGGTCCGTCTTTTTGTGACGTTCTTACGGATTTACTTAGAGGGATGTGCTTAATGACCCTATTAGTGGTGATATGAGTTTCTCCAATGCACAAGTACAAGACTATTTTAATAGCAGGTGCTTACAGACACGTTCATTGTATTTAGTCTGTTTTTCAAGCAATCAAAAAGATTCGATGTTTTACCGACCTGATTGCATGACGTATGTGCTTTATCGAACATTATCGAGTCCCGCCATTTTTGAGGGGTCATGTATCAAATAATTGGCTGCAGCTACAATTTGAAATGAGTGCCTCAAAATAACGTGCCTAAGCGGGTCGGTGCAAAGCTTTTGGTAAGTGTGAATGTATTAGCTGATGTTCAACTTAGTTGATAAGTTGGTGCAATTTTTTAAATTGTATCTTCTGGAGGGTAATGCCATGCACAAGGTGAGTAATGAGATTTAAAAGTTTGACTGCTATTTTCTATGAAAAAAGAATTTGATATGTGGTGTAGAGTTGAAAAGGTTGAAGCTCTGAGATACCTTCCATTTTCGTTAGTCTTGAAAACCATGCATGTGTGCAGGAATGTTAAGGAATGTTTGCCAAAGCCAGCCTTAATGTTCTTCCATTTTATCGAGTAACATGAAACGGCGATAGTTTTCAGTGAGCAAAATTCGAAGTTGGGAAACGAAAATAGATAAATTAATCTCCCACCTCTTGCACAATTAAAACTTTTTATAATATCAGCGCTACAGAAACTGCCCTAAAATTCCAATAAGAGCTCATTAGAACCTAAAGTCATTCATCTGTCACCGCTACGCAGTTTAACGAGCCTAAATTTCATCAGTCCAATTCTCCAAACGAACTCATTTCAACTACGATGATAAAAACTTCATCTGGTTTTGTGATATTTCGAAATTGTACGAGTCTTCGAAGTGCCAATCAGGCGAGTCTGTGACCCCAGAAACATCCATGGGACTGTGGTCTTTCTTATAAGTTCCCTGGTCTCTTATATGTACTTGGCACCAGGACCAAATTTAAGGGCAGTTAAAATATGGCTCTTAATGAGAACTTGTTTCAGCGAGTCCAGGAGGCCAAAATTAGATCCGGGGCACAGCGGTAATTGTAGCAATGTAGGTCCTTTAAACGCATTATTTTGAAGCGTTTATGAAAATTGTGAAGCACATCTACAACACGAACGTCTCAAGGCGAGACAGTCTGTGACGCTCTCAAGGATTTACATAGGGGGATGTGCTTAATGACCGTATCTGTGATACAAGTTTTAACACCGCACAAGTCCAAGAATATTTTGAGTGCGGGTGCTTACTGATATGTTTGCGTTATTTTAAAGCGTTTATGGAAATTGTGATGCACATCTACAACACGAAAGTCTCAAGGCGAGACAGTTGGACAGAACCAGCTCCACCGGCAGCAATGGCTGCACAAGCGGCGCTTGCATATGTTGCATATTCAGTATCAGTTCTCTCGGATGATAGGAACTGAGGCAATTCTTCTTCTTAAGTGTTTACAGAGCACCTTTTGATCTGAGAAAAAACGTGCAGTATTTGTTCTTAGTCGCTGCGGATGCCCAGACTCGCTCGGTGATCAGGAGCTTTCTATTGAACCCGAGCTGCAGGATCGCGGCTGTAAAGGGGACCGTCCAACTCGAGCTAAAAATGCCTTCGTCAATGAATGGCATTGATGAACAAGAGGAATTGAACTAAAAATGCCTTCTTCAAGGAAGGGGAACTGGACGAGCTGAAAATACTTTCATCAACGATAGTGAAATGAACTGAAACTGAAAATGCTTTCATCAATGATGGTGAAATGAACTGAAACTGAAAATGCTTTCATCAATGATGGTGAAATGAACTGAAACTGAAAATGCTTTCATCAATGATGGTGAAATGAACTGAGACTGAAAATGCTTTCATCAATGATGGTGAAATGAAAACTGAAAATGCTTTCATCAATGATGGTGAAATGAACTGAAACTGAAAAGGCTTTCATCAACGACGGTGAAATGAACTGAAACTGAAAAGGCTTCCATCAATGATGGTGAAATGAACTGAAACTGAAAAGGCTTCCATCAATGGAGGTGAAATGAACTGAAACTGAAAAGGCTTTCATCAATGATGGTGAAATGAACTGAAACTGAAAAGGCTTTCATCAATGATGGTGAAATGAATTGAAACTGAAAAGGCTTTCATCAATGATGGTGAAATGAACTGAAACTGAAAATGCTTTCATCAATGATGGTGAAATGAACTGAAACTGAAAATGCTTTCATCAATGATGGTGAAATGAACTGAAACTGAAAATGCTTTCATCAATGATGGTGAAATGAACTGAAACTGCACATGCCTTCATCAAAGAGGGGGAACTGAACTAGCTGAAAATGCCTTTATCACTGAAGGGGTATGCTCAACAGATGCAAAAAGTCATCTTACGATAAGAGACGATGTTTCTGAGGCTGCTAAAGCTTTTGTCAATGAAAGCACGAACACAGAACGAAAGCTGCTACATTTTTCATTCAAACACAGAACTATGGAACAAAAGTCGGTTTTCAGGAATGAAGGACCGTCAGTAGGCTGGCGATTGCGTCAATGAGAGGAAAGGAAAGTTTAAGGAAGTCCCGCATAGTTGATGGAACGGAAACTTTTGGAACAATGCTTAAAGAATTTATCTTTCCAAAGGGATAGCCTTCACATTTAAAAGTCAACAAAAATATAGACTCGATTTGGGTGTGTCAGTTGTGGCTCACTGGATTTAATGGATACTTCAAAATATAATTTTAAATACAGTAGAATTATTCTTCAACTGAATTGAATGTTGGATCCAGAGAGTGAATATTTTATTTACTTTAGCTTTAACAACCGTAAATTCAATTTAATCGGAAAAAATAGCTGAAACTTCTAAGCTGTTACTTAAAAAAAGATCAAATTGAGGACAAATTTCCCACTATTTGTAACTAATGAAAATTTCAGAATTCCAACACTGATAATTAATTCTATTTTGATTATAAATACAACCTCTGCGCGCCCATAAACAACACCAGTCACCACATGTAGTTTGATGCTACGAGCTCGCGCAGCTAGACGCGCTCTAGCAGCATCGACAAGGTCTCAATTCTTGGGTTTGGGTAAAAGAAGAGTAAAAAAGGCTCGGAAAACCATCGTAATGACAAAGAGTTACCGCGTGCAGCTTCCATGCTCGGTTTGATTGCGGCGAGCAAATGCTAGCACAGGAACTGTGCAATTCATCAATGTTACTGTCAGAGTTTCCGAAGCCTCGCCATCTCGCAACAAATGATGGTCATCCGTTGGGAACTCGTGCGGCGCTACCGCGTCGGCCTCTCGTTTTCATGGCCTCCTTTCGTGCTCACCCTCGGCAAAAAAGCGGACTCGAGTTGCATTTCATAAAGTGTGTCTCGTGTGGCCCATTTTAATGTCTTTGCGAATTGAGAGCCTCTTCCATCATCTGATGCTTACGCTTCAAGCAGGTCCTGACGAAATAATTCGTGTGCGAAGCGCTGCGTGTTGACAGGCGTCTGGGTCGGTGAGTTGCTTCGAAGTGGAATCACGGTCTAATACCAGCGATGTAATGACTTATTTGAAGTGATGAAAGAGATTTTATCGCTAATTTTAAGAGTATTGAATGACGGCGATGTACTGTAAGTTAAAAGAAACGCAATCTATGAATGCTGGCCAAGTTGAAATTTAAAACAAGGTCCTCCACTCAAGAAAATTTAATAGATTTACCTGGACAGGTCGCATCATTAGAATTAATGCGGAAAAGGAAGATGAAAATTGACCCTCTTAATCAGCATCAGAGATGGCATTTATTTGGATTATTGAGAAAAGCTTAAATGTGGTGAAGTTACTTCCTTGCACAAACTTGAAGTATTAGCCTACTGGTACTGAGAAGCTTCTCACTGTCGACGTGATTTGGACTCATGAAACATTGTGTTTGCCAGTGATCTATTAGGATGATTATTTCATGTACATTTAAAAATTTTGCAGAGAAGTAAAAAATTGTGGCATCCACGTGCACCGATGCACAACGAACCCAAAAGAATACCTCAAATGGAGAACAAACTCCATTCTGTATGAGACTTAAAACAGTCTTTTGAAAAGCAAAAAATAAATAAATCATTGCGACACTTTGAAGTAAAATTTTGAAAGTGACAATGAACCGATTTATTGATTGTTAGATTTTGTTAACCCTAATAAGAATAACGTGAAGGTTTTTGTCTTGTCATTGGTGTGTCTGTTGTGTTCCTTCTGCGGTTTTAGAAATATTAGAGCTAGCAATTTGCTCTGAAGTGATTTTAGTTCGAAGTCCGGTGTATTGGGACAGTTTGTGAAAAAAAAGTGAAATCAAAGTCGATTACTCGCGAAGATGTCCCGAAAACAGGCAATGTTTGAGCTTACTAAGTCTTACTAGGGTTGTTCAATTCTATTCGAGCCAGGTTTTTTGAGATATCCTCCAATTCATCATCATACCTTGAGTTAAGTCATTGATGAATATTTTCAGTTAACTCTCGACCAAGTAATCAGATTATAGTGACCGCCTTTTTTAATTTTTTTACTTTCCTTTTCGATGGTACTATGGCTGTAGCTCTATTTCTCTCTGAAGGGCAGAGCACATTTCGTAAGTGTTAGATCAAGAGAAAAAGCAGATGTAACGCAAAGACTGCACACGATTTATTCACGGCATGAATTCTAGAACATGCTAGAGGTTTGCTTTCGAAGGTGGCAAATAATTTGCGCTCGTTTTTTCAACGGAATATGATAATGATAGACGAAAAACCCAAATTTGTTTTGGAACGCTGCATGATGCAGACATCAGGACTTGTTGTGAAAGTCTCCAGACACCGGTAAACACAAGTTATGAAAACAAGTTGTCGAAAGATGCAGGTCTAAACTCAGCTTTTTCTTAGAGAAACGAACGAAAAGATTGCATATTGCAGTTTCATTAACAAAGTGTGAATTTTCCAAGAGGTTTGTCGCCCCCATGATAGGGGATTTAACATTTTAAGAAAGAAAGACCCGGTTCGATTCCAGTTCGGTACTACCACCATTTTCACCAGAGCGCAGCTTTCTGGTAACAAAAGTGAACGGAAAGGACGGGTATAAGAGGAAAGAGAGTATAATGTTCTACTCACTGGGCTTCTATTCCCTCACACACTCCCTCTTATCAGGTAAAGAAGCTGAAAATCCTTTTCTCCAACCTGATTGTAATAATGAAGCGTTCAATGAAGATGCTTTTTAATGACGTCACTGTTTCTCGAAATGCCACCTGCTGACGGGCCTCAAGTTAATTAGCGGAGAGCCTTCACGTAAGAAATTCAATTCTATTTATTGTAGAATTGTTGATTCTTTCCATTTCACATCAAATATTTCAGTGTCAATTAAAAAAATCAGTTAAAATCTATGGGTATACCAACGCACAAGGGCCTTCTGTGTATTAACAGTGTAGAAAAAAATTCTACGAAGCATGACTTTTTTCTTTGGCGCCAAATGTCAACTGAACAACATGATATTTAAACCTGGATTTACTTTCTTATTCCATTTTAAATCTCTAACTTACTTGCATAAGTTTAATCAAAAATTTCATTTCCAACAGTTACACAAAAGATCAGAACAGGAACTTTGGGTGTAACGCAAATACAGAAACCTTTCAAAACCAAGGGTGTCTGTGAATGGCACTCATGCTGAAGTGTTGCTTCGTTAAAATTAGACGCGGAAGATCGCATCAGATATTTCGCTCGATTGCTATCAAATGTTTTCAGTTCCATCCCGGATGCAATACCGAAATAAAGGCAACCATTTCGCTTACTGCACTTTCGTCGTTAAAATCCAACGAACACAAAAAAATCGCCCTAGAAAATCGCGACTGTTTGAGCAAATTACGGAGATTGTCGTACCCACATTATTTTTTTACCGTTTAATCGCCGAGCATCGATGTTAAAAAATACATACTTCAGAATCCTTTTGCATCGTAAGAAGCTTATCTCTCTCTATCATATAACAGCAGTGATCCGTAAAACTATATACCCGCCGAATAAGCCGTTGCATGTCTCCAGTCGCGGCTGTTTTTCGATTTTCTCAGCCCTCGTTAAAGAGTTTCCAATCCAGACTGCGGGTCATGTCGAATGGGATGTCGTGTGTTCTTTTGGGTTCGATCCTGTATGAGCCGATCGAACGTGGGAGGCGAAAAATGTAGTTTTGGCCGCGCAAAGGCCTCCTGCAAATTCATGGTTCCTTCTTTACGAAGCCTGTACAAATGCATCAGATGACGCCCAAAATGGCTTATCTGCCTAGACATCCCAAGTCCAATCTATTTATTTTTGACCGATGTTCGTTGAAGTTTTTCGGGTATCAATCCAATGAGCAAAAATAAATTCTAAAATAGAACTAAAATGCCGACATAGGAATCTCTAAACTTAATTAAGGAATTGAAACAAATGTGCCACAGCCTGCCAGTGACTTAATTCACTGGTTTTCATCATGCAGCAAACGAGCATCACTGCATTTAAAGCACTCATTACTATTTTCGCTGTACGAATGAGCATGACTAGAAGATCCAGAACTCGCCCTGACCGTCTTGAACTCTGAAGATCCCATTTAAAACCACGGCCCTCATCTCGCGGGGAAAAGGTATCTGGAACCATAGTGATAAGGATCTAATGAGATAAGCATGGCCTCTTCTTGCTTTCTCGCAGACAATCAACGATGCATTTACGGAGCACCGCAAAAACACCCGCCGTTCCTGGCACGGGAAAAAGAGTAGCCCAGGAACCACTTAAGGAATCAATTTGAACTTTGTAAACTGCGCAGCAAGGTGCTTGCGAAGGATTTGTGCTTGAAATTCAACAAATGACAATAAGAATTGAACGAAGCCTCTCCAATCACTACCACACGCCACCCAGCGGGAATATAACTCGAGGGTTTATTTCTGAATGCAAATTCCTAACCGTTCATTAAAGGTTAAGGCTACTCGTAAGTTTTGTTTCGTTCGACTTTCAATAGAGTCTCTCGGGCTTAATGGTGTGCCCGACATTAATGTCTCGTTTTGAATAAGGTTTATAGAGAACGAGCGAAGCATCTTCAAAGGATCGCATTACAACTAGGTATCGGCGTTGAAGTCATCGAACAATAAGCAAGTCAAAGACTTCGAGTTTACGGCACTGAAAATAAGAGACTCATTCTGGAGAGCCGCATCACCCTTAATTCATCAAAGTTAATGAAAATCAATTACAGGCTCATTGCGAAGCAGGATAGCAGGCTACTCGTACTTCAGAAATTGTCGTTCGGACGTCTAAGGTGCTGGCTGATGAAGGCATCATAGCGGGGGCTGAGAAGCCATCGTGTCTCCATATGAGGAGCGAAGCCGAGAGGGCGTTCCGCATTTCTTTCTTTCTTTCTTTTCCTCCACACTGTGCTTAGAGCTGTGCCGTGTCTTGACAAAATAAACCACACGTCAACATAACAACTCTGTTTTCGTAAGAATTCAGCATTCGGATCCAAATCGGAACTTGTTCTTGAACGATTTTCAAGAACATCATTTGGGTGAGTCAAAGAGCGTACGATTCTGACGAGGTTTACATGAAACAAAATTGGGCAACACGGTTCTTGGCACCTCACAGGCTTTTGGAAATGAATATCGCGCTTCTGGTTAGGGAAGTGAATGTGAGAGGTTGTTAACTGCTGTTTTCTGATCGATCTTGTGGCCGCGTCTTGGCTTCCTTCGCAGTGATTGCCGGCGCTCTGCAGGAATGCTCAATCTAAACGAGCTCTACTCGAAAGAAAAAAGAAAAGAAAGAAAGAAAGAATGAAAAACCGTTTATTTCTAAAAAAGTTGATGCATGAGATGCATTACAACATATCGGATTTTAAATTTTTCAATAAAGGGTCTTTAATTGATAGACAAACCATACGAGGCGCGCTAATAGACAAACCATACGAAGCGTACTAATAGACTAACCATGTCAGGAACTCGCTCTCTTTCATGCAGAGGCAGTAGATTTCAAGATAATCATTAATATTATTTTGTTGTGTACATGAACTGCTACAAAAGTTCTACCTGGAAAGGAAGACGTATATTTGGAACAAGCATTTTACTCTGAGTGCATTAATTATCGCCCTATTGCCATTTTGTCCGCAGGAAAGTTGAGTCGATAAAAAAACTGCGCTGTCGACACTAATGAACTTTTTCTGACACAGTGAAGGGGGATCTTGTAACAAGGACACGACCCATGTTTCTCAGCATGAAATACACAACAATGTATCGTATGAAAAATGTACCATTAAACATAATGCATTTTTTCTAAACAACGTACCATTAAACATAATGTATCGTATAAACAACATACCATTAAACATCATGCATTTTTCTAAACAACGTACCATTAAACATAATGTATCATATAAGCAATGTGCCATTAAACATAATGCATTTTTTTCGAGTCGAGATCGTTTGAGAATACTCGGCAAATGAATAGAAGTGCGAAAAACTACGGGCGTACAAATGAATAATGACAATAGAATGCAATGAATTATTAGAAAAGCCTTTTAAAATTGGAGTTTTGCTTACTTCTTTTTTGTCTCTCAAATCAGTTAACATTCGAGGCAGAACAGCGCAGATGTCACCATCATGCTCAACAATACCAGGTCGTCATGCTGAAAAATACCCATGCTGAACAAGACCAAGTCGTCATGCTAAACAATACCCATGCTGAACACCAGGCCGTCATGCTGAGGTCATCATACTGAAGAAGACCAAATGATTTCCCGTTGAATTTCAGAGCGCAGCAGGGGCCGCTCCAAACTTCTGTATTTGGAGTTATACTTACGGCTTAAGTTTGACGGCTTTTTGCGGGAGCCATGGCAAGGGGGACCGCTTGAAGTGCCGCTGTGCTATCACGGGTCGATCTTGTTATTCTGGACGCCGGCACTTGTTGACCGGCGCAAAACAAGGCAATTTCTAGAGCGCACTGCTCGGCCAGGCAGATTCGCCTATATTTTATTCATGGGAGACAAACACTGTCATCAGTCGAATAATGAACGCATATGCGCTGTTCAGCGCTCCACTTACCGACACTTGAATATTCGGCAAACAAGAACTTCACAGTGTGGAAATTGGCGGCTGGTTTTCTGTCTTTCACTCTTCGTAACACGTTGTTCCCTTCCAATTTTCTGAGGTGAGAAAATGCTTGCCAAGCCGCCGCGCTGCCTGCGCGTTCAACAGGTGAATGATAACAACAAAACGTTCTGGCTATATTTTTTATTCATGGGACCTAACTGAACGAAAATTCGATGCATCTCTTCATAATCAGCGCATCAGTGTCTCAAAAGATCACAATCTCTATTGGATAAGTAGAAAAATGCTTTGAAATTGTACATGCCTACCATTTACACTTTAGCATTCATCTTTATGGCCTTCCAGAAAGTTAAAGGACTTATAAGGAACTCATAATTTTACACGGACTATCTCGTTGAGGCCCTCAAATTACCAGATAGCATGAACCAAGAATAAACCAAGTGTTCAGGCTATTTTTTGATGTTATCCAGCCAAAAGAAGCATTGTAATCACTCTGAATCAAAAGGGTGTGTCATAACAGATGTTCACTCGTCAGATTAGCTGATCTGCTCCGTAAGATAAAACGATGGCAGATTTTATTATGTCGTGAGAGCGCACAAGAAGAAGCCTCAGCTGCGTATTAGTTTTGCGATACGCCGGATGGTATCGACCGGCTGGTCGTTTTACTGCAAAAATAAGTCTTGGAGAGGCTAGCCTGCGGCGGTCAGTTGTCTGAATCTCCTGCTGATGTTTCTGATATGGCTCAAAACTTACCAAACTCAGAGTGAAAGAAATGTTATTCCGAAGAAGAAGAGGTTGCGCAAATGCCATTGTTCCTTTTTAGGGTGACAAGGAAAAATGTTTTGATGAGCAGAAAATTTCTTACTCTCAGGAAAATGAGAGCGCTTTCTTGATGCAATATCTGGTTTAACGAAGATAAGAATAATTCTACACTGTCAGAAAAGAAACAATACAAGCTACACAGCTGAAATGATGGCTGAAGCCGCGGGCAAGGAAACTTAATGAAACGTTGAGGAGCTTACTCCTAAATAATATTTAACGCGTAAAATATTATATGTAAACAATACTGAAAAAATTACCGTCATTAGAACCATATTAGCGTAACTATCTTCGAATAAAAATCTGAATTTTTTTAATCCACCACCAATATTTTAAGTGTAAATCTGTTCATTCGTTTGTTTTTGCGATCGATGAGTAGTATTTGTTTAGCGCTGAAACACTCAACAATTACATTTAGAAATATTGCTGGTTGGAAATATCCTACCTAAAATTACCGATCAATACCCTTGAAACACCAAACCTTATTTGCCATTGAAATGAAACTGTACTTTCTTGGGCCTTAGAATACAAGTATCATCTAGTAATTTCTTCCAACAATACTCACAAGAATTGGAAAGCATTCCCTTAATTGTGTTGCACACAAGTATTATCCGGAATATCAATTTTAAAATAACAATTTGATCGTAAAGAATCTATTCATTCTATCCCTGATGGAAATTTTGAAATGACCATCTTTACAATTCGAGGCCTGGGTTGTTCGCTGCTTGATTAGTTCGATTAAATAGCATAGAAAAGGCGAAATGAAAGTCTTTTTGAAGTTCAAAAATTTTTGTTCACAAGGCACAGAATTTTACCCCGTCTCTAACTTAGACACATCAGAGTTTTCTTGCTAATCATGACACGATTAACAAAAAATCTGGCTGTTACATTCCCAGTCTTACGAAGAACTGAAGTGCAAAACAACACAGGCTGCATCTAGCGCTTTTTGCTAAATTTCTTTTAATTGTGACGGATCTTCAGAGTTAAGGTATTCCGTGCCATGGGCAGGAGAAATCTCTTTCTCAAAGGTAACTGAACGGTGCAGAATTAGAAATAAATGTTGCAACATAACAAAGTTCTTGTCGTCTAATAGACCTCTTGATGGATCGTCTCAAGATCACGTTAATTATTTGAGACTCCGCCGGCCACGATCGCTGGTGCCGCTTGCAGTCCCGAACTTTAGGAGTACTTCAGAGCCCTCACATTTTACCGTCGAACTGCAAGGAGCAAATCTCTCACGTGAGTGGCAGAGCTAAGTGAAATTTCCGTCAGTTAGTCCTCTTAATTACCTGAGTTAATTTTCATTTTTGCACGCTGGAGTCCTCGTTTATTGACAATTTAAAACTCGGTGAAATGGTCAGCGTAAAACATCTGTGAATTGCTAATCGTTAAAGAATTTTGATTATGCCTGTCTCCACGACAGCGCAGTAAATGCCATTAGGGACTTCATTTGAACTGAAGTTTTTTGATCTTTCGCTATTATCATCTAACTTGTTGAGTAGAGCCAAGGTCCTAAACGTTCTGTCTGTTTAAATGGCTTCACTATATTGTGTTTAGCCATTTTCAGTTTCATTCCCAACAAAAGATTACCTTGATTGTTTAAACAAATTGCAGGATATAAATAAGTTATCACGATTAATGACGAGCAATCTTTCCATGTGAATGACGTTGAACAAAACTAGGTATATTGATTTTTAAAGGTTTTGTGGTATATATTGAACACTCGAGATTCAGGATAACATTACAAACCATTTTCCCCAATCGTCGGCTAATTTGTACTTCCTTGAGCCCCTTAGCTTCTATAAGTCTGTACTTGAAAGAATTTAACATCACATCGACTCGGGCAAAAAGCTTGGATGTTGCAGGCAGATTTTTTGTTATGCATGTCACATTTCCTGCTTATTGTCACCCGATGTACAGACCCGATGTACAGACTCGGCATTGGTGTTGGTCTGTAAATGATTGCTCATATTATGACAGCGATTGATATTCAGTGTGTAAAATTTCTCATTTCGGGCGAAAGTATTCTTTAGAGGCATATAATTTGTACCATTATTTTCCTGGACTGTGTGGCATTTTTGTGATCAAGATTTATCCCAGCAGTGAACATCTGCTGTCCAGTACCAGTTTTTTATTAGTATGTGAAAACAAATGGGTTTATTTCTCTCTTTAGTTGCCTTACGCCGTGAGATTTAGACAACGTTAAAATATGGACTTAAACTGCAGAGTAAACAAATCTTGCCTACAAAGACATCTGCAGAAAACATTTCATTAAACTGAAGTTAGAGCATCACCAATAAACATTGAAATGTCCTGCTCTGTAATCCCTCTTCATTTGAAGCAAGCCGCCGAATATGAGGTTGTCAGTGGAAGACTTTCTGCCACCCATCCATTATTTGACGAGACTTTGACACCGCATTTACGAGTATTAGAAAGCTTGTCCGTCCTAGAAGAGATACTGCAGCAATTGCGCGGCAGAAGCCTTTATTCTTCGTATCTTTCCTGTATCTCATGACCCAAGTCATAAATAAGCCTCACGGGGGAAATCACTGTTAAACATTTTAAATGCTTGTTCCGAGAATCCGTTATCAAGAGAGTAGTGGACATTAACAAAGACCTGCTGCCCGCATGGGTGCGACCTCACAAGGTACAGTGACGCGGCTGGAAGGCACCAAGGAGTGTCTAGCTCATCCATGGCCAAGCCTTGATTCTCCCAAAATGACTTGAGAGCGAACGATCAGCCTCTTCACTTTTTTAGCCGATCAAATTCCGTTCAATGAGCGGAATATACCACAGTAAATTAAAAGTTAACTGGTTGGTTATTTAGATAATCCGATACGACTCCATAAGGGTTTTGTTACAAGCACATACAACTCTCATGCTCGCTTTGCAATGATTCTGCTAACATGTAGTCTTTCTTGCAGGCTTTGATTATCATAATTCACACGCATTGCGACTGGATCTATGAAAGATCTTTCGCATTTCTTGCATGATTGATTTAAGAGAACTCTGTAATCAGTTGATCGAAAGTTACCCCCAATTGCAGGCGTTTAAGCGAAGGCGCTTGGTCTACTCAATAAGAAGACTAGCTGGTGATAATGCTACACGGTATCCCTCAGCGGCTGTCGTTTTCATTCAATTAGCAATTACGGGCTAGCTCATACATCGGAGTAAGCTGCTGATCTTCGAGGCTTCTCGCGTAATTGCCAGGAGTCTGAAGTACTCCTAACATGTTTTGGTTTCTGTGATAAATTGTGCCGTGCTGAAAGACTAGTGATAAATTTCTGGAGACCGTTCATTTGAAAACATCAAGCAATTTTCTCAATGGTGTCGACAGCTGCCACATTCTGTTTAAAGTACGGTACGTATCTAGATAAGTTGTTTTTCATTGTATTATGCAGTAGATCTAGAATATCTAATTTGCGATTCCTTGGCATGGAACCGGCCGAGACCGAAGACCTTTCAACGAGTCTAATTGCAGGTCGAACCTCTCTGTGAACTTTATGCTCCTCTGACGCGCTCATGTTGATGAAGTGAGGTGTTTGCCGGGGATATTTTTCAGATGTTCATAGGACTAGGGAAATTGTGCTGCTGGGTTTCTCTGCATGCAGATATGATTTTTCTCCCATCGTCGAGTAAAACTTCAAAGCTTGAATTGATGAAATTTCGATTGTTGTTCATTATTATTGTAATTTCAAGCTCTCATAATAGTGATAAGATTCCCGAATGATGTAAAGTTATTTTGATGTTTTCTTCGGTTAGGCATTTCAGGTTTAACTCAAAAGTGCCTTCGATGTTGATTAGTTATACTTAATATGAATCACTCTCTCAAAAGGTAAGGTAAAAATAGTTTCTGAAAGCGTCAAAATAGTCATGAAAGGTAATGACTTATGTCTAAATCTGCTAACTTTATTGACTGAAGTTGACCTCTTACCACAGTCTTATTCATTAATTCTAATCAAACTGCAAATTGTTCGAGTGAGAATATTCACAAAAAACACCGCAAGGAGAATCATTCTGAATCAGCCTGACTCGGATTAACATGATTGCCTAGCTTGGATCAAAGGTTTATGAGAAATTCATGGATTGCTTAATAAGAGTATATGTGTTACATCGATGTTCAATTACTCTCAGTTGAGTCATCGTCCGCATCCGCTTCACTTATAAGTTCTAATGATTACATGAAGCTTTTACCTTTTTTGTCCTTGCCGTACCCACAAGGAAATTCTGTTAAAGGCAAGTTCCTTAAAACTCAAACGTCACTGTCTTTTTTTTGCATCCCACTACTCAGACGCAGCTGAAAATGATCCTATAAGTTCAGCTTTATCACATGAAAAAACATAAGTTATTGCTTGTATTACTCTGCACTTCTTGAATGAGGTCAATTGAGCGATGCTTTCCCATGGTGCGAGGCTGCATCACACACACACACACACACTACACACCACACACACATACTACACACAACACACACACACACACACACATGCTACGAGGAAAACTTCCGTCCAAGTCCAGTAACGAATCGAGGTGCAGTTACGCTCGTAATTATTAGTACCCTTGTATTATTATTCTTGAATTTATTTATTTATTTAAACAAAACTATCTACTTGCCGATGATATAAGTTTCGGAAAGGTTTTAGGAAGAAAGAAAGAGGTTTTAGAAAATTAACATTTTAAGTGAATTGTGAACGAAAATCGCACAGGCATCATGTTCATGTTTATTCATTTCCATCTCGAAAACCTGTGGCAAAGCCTTTTTAGTAAATGCCTCTAGATGTTTTTTGCAGTTCACTAGTAGGTTCTAGCAAATTATAGGAAAAATATTTGATTGCTCTTCCTTTCCAACTCTTTTTCTATTCTTCAAGATTTTCTGGTTTCCTTGCTCTGATATTTTCCATAACACATCTCCCCAAATTTTCGATCAGATTCAGGTTGGGACTTTGGCTTGGTTACTGCACAATTTCTACATCATTGTCTTTCAACCATTACTTAACAGATTTACCAGTGTGCTGGGTTATTTATCATGTTGAAACACCCTATCGGGTACAAGATTGAAATTTTAGTCAGATTATTTCAAATTTTCACTCATGATTTTGGCTAGTTTCATAACTTCTTCAAACTGCACAAGGCTTCCAGTTCCATTGGGCGAGAAACGAGCCCCAAAACATATGTCTTTGGCTACCATTTTCATTAGCTGCTACAATGTTTTAAACTCGAAAACTTCACTGCTTCTCCAGTTTACAAAAGCTACTTCTCTGTGACTGAAAAGTTCAGTCTTTGTCCCATCTGATCTCTGAACCAATGACCAGAAGCTATTTTCTCTAGTAATGTATTCTCTAGAAAAACCCAATCGGGCTTTAACGGGTCTGTCTATAAGGAGAGGTTTTTTCCATGTTTGCATCCATTCAATCTTCCTTCTTAAGTGTTCTTTGCAGTGTTTATCCTGAAATTTCTATTCCCTTCGTCATAAAATACTGCAACAACACTTTCTCTATGATTCTCGGGCCTTCTTAACTTCTCGTTCTACTCATATTGTCGATCTTGAGGAAAGTTCTTTCCTCTTCCTCGTCCTGTGAAGTTCTGAATGGTGCTAAATTTTTATGCAGCTTAACAATACTTTGAACTGTTGACCACGGGCATCAAATTGTTTTGAAATTTATTTGCAGCCTCTCAGATTCGTGAGAGCTCCCCCAATTTTCCCTGAGTTGATGTGGAACTCCTTTTATTCATCATTTTTCTTTACGGTTGCTTAAGTTGAAATGGGCGAAAGCTAACGCAACGTAACCGTAGGCGAATCCTGGTGAATTCACTTGAGTAATATCTTCATTAAATTAAATGCACACTTTATTATAATAGCGTTATTAAATTAGTTGGTTACACTATGAGAGATAATTACGAACATTTTGTTAATGTTGTTTTTGTTCATAATTTGTTTAACATATTTTTTCAAAGAACCTCTAAATTTTTGTTTTATTTTAAAACACATTCTGAAATTTTAATACCAGCATGATGAAGAAAAGTAATATAGTGAAGGTCAGGCATCACGGTATTTGAACAGCGAAAAGCAGCTTCTCTGGTGAAACCAGGGCAAATAAAAAGAGTCTTCAGGGGAAACTGTTCCACTCATAGAGTCAGCACTTTGATGTGCTGAAGGATTTTATAATTTCAATCAATTATATAAGCATGTTCCCAATTATTTTCCATACGTCCTATAGCTAAATACAGCACACTATTATGATTGTCTCTGTGCATTCAGGATAACGTCTTGCTTTTCCCAAAGAAACAAACAGTGTTCGATCTGCTGGGCTTGAACGCCAGAATTACTTGGGATTAACAAAGCCTAAAGTCTTATGAATGAGGTAGACAGCATTTAAATGCACGAAGCTCAGGTATACCTATCGAAGGTAAACTTTGGAACTGATAAAATTCATGTGTTGGAATAAATTACCGTAAGAGTAATGCCATGATCTTAAACTTATAATTGTTTAATCTCAGGAAAAGTGAAGGTTTGAGTTGAAATTATGGTGTATGCTTATGATAAATTTACATAAGCCTAAGTAAGGTCTCTCCAGTACAAGAAAAAAGTAATAATTCTTATCAATACGCTAAATTTCATAAAATTACCACACTTAACAGGTGATTAGATTCATTGAAAGTTTAATAAGATTGACAAAAAAGCTGCAGCACATTTAAAAATTGTAGTGAAGACAACGGTTAGTCTGTAAATATTTACAGAGATCATGTTAATTGGTTGACAATCAATGAATGTAATTCAATTCTTCAATTCATTTTGCACCAAATCTTAGATTTGTTGAAGGAAGGATTTGTAAATCTGGTACGCGAAGATGGCTTACAATTTCTAAGGTGGCGATCGTGATGCGCGTAAACTTCTTTCGCGAACTTTTGTCTTCCGCAATCTCTGCCAGAATGTGCTGTGCCAGAATGAGTTGTGCCAGGACGAGTTGTAACAGAATGTGTTGTGACAGGACGAGTTGTGTCGGGACGAGTTGAATGTATTATATATTTTACGAGTTGCAACAGAATATGTTATGCCAGGACGAGTTGTGTCGGGACGAGTTGTGTCGGGACGAGTTGAATGTATTACATCACACGAGTTGTGCCAGAATGTGTTGCGCCAGAATGTGTTGTGCCAGAATGTGTTGTGCCAGAATGTGTTGTGCCAGAA
>JACJUY010000636.1:213100-224924 GCA_014220935.1 Platorchestia sp. MABIK | reverse complement strand
TGTTGTAATCATGTCCAGGTGGTGCTATTGGATTACCAGATCTTTTTTTGATTTGTCTTGTTGAGTTCGAGGCATCTCAAGTTGTCAAAGCATTGTTAATAAAGAAATTACCTTCAATTCAGTATCTACCTGATCGGTCATGCGTCTAGAGTACTACCTGATACTAGTATTTTATAAGTGTCACGTTAGGTTGGCGGCTAGTATCTGAGTGTGCCATAGAGATGCAGTTCTGACCAAACTTCGCGTCCTATTTTAACTCCTGAAAACTGTATATTTTTTGTATTGTTTTTGTGCTAATTATACCTTTCTCCCCCCCAGGTAAATTTATGTATTCAATGGCTGTTTAAAACAAGTTTTGCATCATCCGTGGACTTTTTGAACCTTCCCCACTCGTGCTAAGTCTGAGGCAGTCACACACACCATGATTAATGCTGAATGCAAATGGCACAGTTTTGTGACACAGTTTTGTGACGAGTGAACGCACAAATGCGAGTCGGTTTCGAGTCAAATTTTTTAGTGCATTCTAACGACTCTCTCATGCAAGTGCCTTCTGTAGATGTTTCACATGTTACACTC
Source organism: Platorchestia sp. MABIK (assembly GCA_014220935.1). Lineage (NCBI taxonomy): Eukaryota > Metazoa > Arthropoda > Malacostraca > Amphipoda > Talitridae > Platorchestia > Platorchestia sp. MABIK. The sequence goes on along the minus strand of JACJUY010000636.1, from coordinate 224,348 downwards.
TTCATGGCGCGGAAGCGTCGGCAACTTCGCCAACAACCAAAATAAAAAAACCGATTGGCTAGGGAAAAGGTTCTGAAAAAGTTAAGGGAACAGCATCCACACAGAAAAAGACTGCGCAAAACAGACAAGACATTAACAGCATAATAAAAGATATTTAAAGTTTAATCAATCTTCACCTTAACCGTTAGTCTCGTGTTGGGTTCCTCAGCGTACCTAACAAAATTGTAAAGTACGACGTAAAGTCAAGTATGACATACCGACTACTGTCCAACGAAAGATACTGTCATGCTCTCAGTTGAGAATTATTTCACTGCTGAGGTGAAGTTCAACTACCAGAATGGCAGAATGCTCTGAAAGATCCTTGCACGCATCTTATAGAGGTTCCCCTCTCATCCAAAAAATCAGTTTTCAGAAGTCAAAGAAAAAAAAGAAAGAGAAAGAAAAACTGCTCATTTCCCGAAAAGTTCATGCATGAAAATTTTTTCACGACACTGTATTTGAAACATTTTTTCCGAGAAGGGTCAGATATTTATAGAAAAGTTATAAGAGGTTGACAATAGTCGTGCCAGGGATTATATTAAGTTAAGAGAATCAATAAACCGATGTTTTCTTCGATATTTAACCCCAGGCAATACGAGTGAAAGCTATAAACACTAATAATACTGTAGAATATCTTGGGGGATACGCGGTAGGTTAGGAAAGAAGAAAAAGCATAAAGCACTATGCTGACCTGACTAAATCCCCTTCTAAATGATTTTCAAGTGAAGACCAGTTTCTGCAATGCAGCGGCGATTCTGAAAACATTTCGCATTTATGTTCTAAAGTGAATGAAAACTCGTACATCGATCAAATTTTAACTGATAGTCTTGAAACCGGAAAACCTTTCAAAACCAATTCATTCAGCTTCCAATAGAACAGCGCACCCTCTCAAACAAGATACAACAGTCGTGTGAAGATCTTTTCCAGATAAAGAAACATCGCCTGATCTCCCTAATAGGTGAATTTAAAAGGTTTATTTTGGACTTGGCAACCTGTGCTTCTTTCGGCACAATGGAAGCGCTGAAGAGTTCACTCAAAAAGACCAGCGAAAATATTCTGAGACATGCAGCGCTGTGAGGCAGAGAGTTTTCAAGGCGGACTCGAGCTTGTGATTCGAGGTAGAAGGAGGCACATTGATAGGTATTAACACAAGACTGATAAAGATTGTTATTAAACAGTTGATTTGTATTTTGCTCTCAACATTACGTTTTAATTTACTCTTTTGCTAGCTTATTGACTTTCTACTTCCTTAGCCTCCATGCATTAGAAATGTAAACGCGGATTCAAAGTGAAACAAGCTAATTGAAACAGGAAAAGTTGGTTAAAAAAATAAAATGTCAATTCAGCTAAAAGAGTTACGAGTCTATCTAAGCCACGAAGAATTTAACATGTAACACTGGCAAGACAATCGTCGTTGTAAAAAATGCTGCAGGCAGAGTAGTAAAATTAATTTTCGATTTAACTCAACAGTGGGGTGGTAAATTTCTCAGCGTACGAGCCTTGCATAATAAAAAAATATAACGCAAAGTTAAGCAGAAAATACTAAACAGTAAGTACTGTCCAACGAAAATTCAGCGTAACATCAGCATTTTTTTCTCCTCTTTCCAATAACAAAAGGATATTTAATCTCAATGTCCACTAGGAAATGTCATTAAACTCTGAAAACAAGTTATCAAACTCTCTATTAAACGGTAAAGAACGAGTTATCACCTTTTTGTGTGACCAATTCCAAAACATTCAAAAAATTTCCTAACAAGGATTTCTGAGCGCATGCAAGAAACGCCTGAACAAAACAGGAGTGCAACGTTCAATTTGCGTCTCGTAAGTTCGTGGATAAGCTGACTACGAGTTTCTTGATACACTGTGAGTTTGTAGACGTGATACCAACAACGCTTTCAATAGATACAAAAGACGAGAAGTGGGGCGCATAACACAGAGCAGACCAGGAAGCACTGTGTGCTAAGCGTGTCTATAAAGAAGTAGTCTCGATGTCTATAGAGGTGTTACCTTATTGGCTAAGCAGCAGTTATTGTTCAGTATTTGTGCAATCACATTGATACTGATAGGATTAATGTAAATGAGATTCATATAGATTTTATGAATATTTTACTGGTTAAAATTTATCATTCCAAGCGAGAAACTAGTAACAATATCCAAGTTTAAACAAAGAGGCGAAGAGACAACTTTCCCAGAACACCTGAAAAACAAGTAAACAAGAAGCTATTATCAATAACTCGTCTAAATAATAGAAGACATAGACCAGCAAAAGCTCCTCTCCTAACCTGGATAACACCATCAAAGTTCAATGAATAAAAGGGTTTGATTAAAAATCAGCTGCTGTGATCTCATTCCGATTGATTGAGTTTCTCCACGAGGCGAGCGCCAGCATTTGAGGGGCGTGCAACATATTTATTTCTCTGAGAAAAAACGGCCGCGGTTTTGAACTGATGAGCACGAATTTATCGCCCATTGAGGCCAAATTTTAGAACTGGATCAGAATTTTACTCGCAGCTTTTCTTTGATTTGACTCCAGACGGAACGATGATCACAAAGACACTTGCGTTAAGCTCTCAGAAATACGAACTTATGTACAAGATGGAGATGTGGTATACATTAAGTTTGAGATGAGTTGAGTGTTTTTATTTGAATGAGTTCTATGCAACATTAACAAAGAGGCATGAGATATGGGAGGATGTAACTTAACTTTATTTTCGATGGGCATCGATGAGTGTTGTTGGTAAACGCTATTCTATAATTTGGTCTAGCAAACGCTAAAAATTGTTTAATAATCAAGTGGCATTTTCTTTCATAAAATTCCGAGTTTTTCATTCTGCCAATGCTACACGGGATACTCATTGAACGTACTAATACAACAAAAATGTAGAAGACTTATGATGCCATTTTAAAAATGAAAAGTTAGCAATTCTCTGAATGAATCTCTCTTTTTCTCACCTTTATGGAGAGTAAATTTTTTTGCTCTGAAGCTATTAACAAATTGTTTGAAAATAGAACAGGTTTGTGATAAAATACCCATAAAACTGCGCGGAAAATGTTTATCATTGCTTAACTATTTACCCACAAAGTTTCTTACTTAGATAACCGTTATTACAACGACCATCATTAGACTGGCACTCGCATCAGATTGTCACTGACATCGCATTATGGACGGAACTGTCACTCGGCAGTGAATTAAAAAAGACATTACGTCTCAAATTCAACTAGAAATAAAATATACGCATTTCTCGAAATTTAAATCAAATACATGACAACGAGAAATTTGAATTAAATCTATCACGAACGTATAGCCCGCGGGGCAGTTAAGGATTAATTCTACTTCAGGAACTAAACGGAAAAACTACACAAATAACCTCCCAGCCGTTTTGTGCCTGCCGATGCTCTCTCTAGACCCGCATTCGACCCTGACGCGTCTTCTCAACCTGATTATTTGAATCAATAAAATTCTTGTCCTAAAAAACTATCTCTGTTGAACGTGCCGAGCTCACAGACCTGAGGCGAAAAAATTGCATCGACGAGGAGGAGAGATTGATCTCAGGAGCTAAGGGCAAGATTGGGATCAGTTTGTGGTCACGGTCTGCACATACTTTGTTGAAGCTGATATATGCGTGACTCTACATGGCGGGCAGGCACGTCTTTTGTGCGCTGGGTTAGCCTGAGGCAGCTTCTCCTATGTGGTGTTTGCATCCGGAGGCTCGTAGATGTCGTACGTTTTCCGTCGGTCGGTTTTCTCCCATCGAGAAAACGGAGTCGAGCTTCGCCGAAAGTCAACATCTCAACTACTGTGATGCTAACAAAGGAGGAGCACAGCTGCAATGAGGCTCACTTGCATCCAACCTGGATGTTTGTTCGGGTAAACCCTGGGTTTACGGAAGTGGTCATTTGAAAACCCAGAAATTTAGGCGGCGTCGCTGCAAACTATTCGTGTTTGTCTTCTTCTCGAAATAAATTTCGGTTTCAAATACAAGCGACCTTTATCCCACGAGTTCTTCAAGTACCGATAATGAAGAACTTTCTAAAGACCATAAAAATTTGGCCACAACCGTGCTATTGACCTCAAGTTCGGATACTGTGACTTTAATTCTCGTTGCAGTCCCAATTAAACGAGAGCTGTTGGAATAGCTCGTTCGGCCACGCAAACGAGTTCTTAACTACATTGCTTCGTGGTCTGCTCGACTTTGTGAACCAATTTCTAACTAAACGTGTGCTGTTATCTCTTTGTATTACAAAGCCTATTTTACTGCTGGGAATTCGAAAGTTAAGGGTAAATTTACTGAATACATTTGATGATTACTTGTTTAACTGCATCGATGTCCATGAAGGACTTTAGTCTAAGTACACGAGTAAATTGGGCTGTTCGTAAATAATTTCTTGAATGGTCGGAGTGCGTAGCAGCATAGTGGAATTAAACCGGTTTTGCTCATGGCTTCCGAAACATTCAATAGGATTTAATTGTATATCAACAGAGATTGTGTTGTGTTGTACTGAGTTTGCGCGATTAGATACATCTAATAAAAAATGAATTGAGCACAAATAGGTCATGCATGATTTATTTTTTCATCGTCATTATTTCACATGCTTACATTATACCTCATTTCAATTATACCATCTGCCTTTTATTCGTAGTTGTATTTATATGAAAGCCACTTGAATGGGTGTGATTTTTGTAAACAGTGAATCATTAGTTCTATATGTCTCATTTTATTCTATCCTAAGACTAATTGTGGAACACTTATTCACTGAAAATATATTGTAGAGCACCTACTCACTGAAAATATATTGCCAAACACCTATTCACTGAAAATATATTGCCAAACACCTATTCACTGAAAATATATTGTAGAACACCTACTCACTGAAAATATATTGCCAAACACCTATTCACTGAAAATATATTGCAGAGCACCTACTCACTGAAAATATATTGCCAAACACCTATTCACTGAAAATATATTGTGGAGCACCTACTCACTGAAAATATATTGCCAAACACCTATTCACTGAAAATACATTGTGGAGCACCTACTCACTGAAAATGAATTCACCGATTAAAATGCCTCAATGTCGTCGTAACAACGCACACAGAAATTTGACAAATTGTGAACAATATTCTTAATTTTCTACGCTTTCTGATGATGGAGAACACCTTCTACGAACTGGCAAGCACGATTTTCTTTTGTCGTGAATGAGTTTCAAGTATTGTACATTCATCAAGTTCATCTACTCATCAAAAGTCAACAGCGTGGTATTTGTGTGGCGTTTCAACTAAAAACATGCACCTTTGTGGATCATCTGAGACGAATCAGATTCAAAATTAGACTGATTTCATTCCTTAAACTGATTTTATACTTATTAATTTACGCAATACAGATTTTCAGAATTTTTCAGAAAATAAAGCACGTGCGTAATTATATGTTTCTGCATTGTACCTCTCAATCGTTCAATAAAAAATTAGCCTTTTAAAATTTCAAGAGCACTTTAGCCTTCTAAACGTTCATGAGCAATTTTAACTCATTAACGTTCAAGATCAGCACGGGAACTGTTTTCGTCATTTTGATCATCGTAAGAAGTCATTTAATTTTTAACATTTTATAATGGTTAATTCTAAAATCAATAGGTAGCCTACATTCAGCTCTTTTTAACCGAACGTGAACACGACTATGCGCCTGGTCACAACTCTTCAGAAAATAAAAGCTTCAGTACATCATTTAAAGCAATAAAGAGTTCTCTTTACAACAGTTTGAACGTACTGGACTGCTGCTTCTCATTAGAACTTCATCCGGAGGATGTAACAGATAAGGGTAGCATGAGCGTGAACACCGATTGTGCAAACGCGTGAACAGTTTATCAGTCCCGTAATTCTTGTCGATTTTAAATAGACAGGTTACTAGTGTAGGAGGGCGAGGCTGACATTTCACGAAAGCTCTGAACTTGCTGTCATGTAACAAATTTTTTTATGGCTTCTCTGAGAGTACGAAATATCATTTGCAGCTTTAGAAATGAAAAAAAAACGACAGAGCAGATAAGAAAGAAGAGCAGGAAAGATGAGGACTTGATGGCATGTTAGAAAATTTTTTATTGCTTCTCAGACAGCACGAAAATAACGTTTGTAGCTTTAGAAATGAAAAAATTACGAAAGGGCATATAGGAAAAAAGAGCAGGAAAGGAGAGGACTTGATGACATGTGAGACAATTTTTTATTGCTTCTCTGAGGGTATGAAAATAGCACTTGCGACTTTAAAAGTCAAAAAATACGGAAGAGCCGCCAAGATGTAGTTCAGAGAAATGTTTTCTTGTGTGACAAGTAAAATTTCAAATGCAGGGCAAATGAAAAGTCTAAAAAACATATAATTAAAATGAAGTGAAAAAATATGTCTCTTTTAATGCAAATGCTTGTAGATACAAAATTTCTACGGATGTTTTTTCACTATGAAATCTTGCGCGATCATTCAAATTCTTTTATGCAATTTTGTTATTCGGTTCATTCGAGCAGTAACAAATCAAATCTCCTATTTTACCCAATTTATGACAAAAACTGAAACGTAAATTATAAAATTTATTCCACTCACAGTTGAAAAACGCGAAAACTCTTTTCGATGTGTTCACAAGCAAACAAAATAAAAAATGATCAACCCAAGAAAAACACACAAGCGTGTCATTTTTTGTAATATATTTCCACAAATTCGTAGCCTATCTACGCAATTCGTCTTAAGATTATCGCGTGATGGAGTAGCACGGTGGAGGAAACAAGGTAGGTTCAAACCAGTCTGTTTTTCGTTGACGGCATGATTTTACTGACGTCATGACAACGGACCAATAGCAACGCTCATTTTGCATCTGGTAGCACTGCTACTCCCAAATCTGGCTCCCCTATAGGCTTAAAAGATACAGCGTTTTGGTGACGTCATAAAGTTTGTTTGAAAGAAAGCCTCTCTATTGGCTACCCGAATAAGAGGGATATTTTCTCCCATAGAAGTGACCCTATCTTGTTTCCTGTAACGTGCAATTGATTCAATGGTAGCTTCCGACTGAAATTTTAACAAACAATTGATTCTGAGGTAATAATCCTTTGAAAGTTATTAACCCAGAGCAATAATATCTATTATTTTTCGAACATCAATAACAATTAACTTGATAGCAATGATGAAAATTTGTTTCAGAATAAAGGAGCAATTGACCAGATAGCTGTAGAAGAAATTAATGTTGAAAAAGTAATAACTTTTCGCTTCACAGAATCAATGGTCATTAACTTCGATGACGAAACAGTTATCAACTTGGAACAGGCAGTAGTCATCAGCCTCAAAAACGCAAAAGTATCTAACCTGGGAGTAGTAATAGTAATTAGTTATCAGCTCAAGTAACCATCTTCGATTAATGAAAATCATCATCTTCAGAGGAGTAATTGCAACTAACGTCTGAGTAGTGCTGGTAAATAATCCAAGAGCAGCAAGACCAATTAAGAGCAGGGCAATAACAGAAAGCCATATCTAAGCTTCGAAAGAAAGCAGGGTGTCGGCTCGAAAGTCACACCGGCTACCGAATGCAATCATCGTCCGAAGCAGCGGACGCCGCCTCCCTTTTGCTTCCTGAGCCGAGCGAGGCATTTGGGTCACTTCCGCTCCCATCAGTTCTTAGTTAACACTTAAGGCTCGATATTGACGCTTTAATCTTTAGTTAAGGCTTTAGGCTCAGAACGGTGGGGTCAATCTTTAGCTTACACTTAAGGCTCAAAATGTAGGCTTCAATCCTCAGTTAAAGATTTAAAATGCTGAAAATAAAGACGTTAGTCCTTTCTTTGAGATTTACTGCTCGAAATAAAGTCGTCAGTCCTTAATTAAAGACTCGATATGATGTCCTCAATTATTAGTTTAGGACATAAGGTCTGAAATGAAGGTGTCAGTCTTTAATTAATGCTTTAGGCCTTGAAATGAAGAGGTCATTAAATGGCTGAAGATTTATGGTCAGCTCATCTTCGAATATTTGAATCAGTGACAATAGAATGATTCAACTAATGATCACTTTTGAAGAATTTTATACAATTTACGTTTGTCCACTGGACATCAGTAGACGTGTAAAGTGTATTGTTTAGAAGCTATCCTTCTAATGATTTTCTATGACTCATTTCTTCAGCTCGCTCGATGGACTCAAAGTTGTCATGTGCCGAGCGTCACACACGGACCTCAAAAGTCTGATAACAAAGGCGGGAATTGTATTCTGGACAGGAATCTCGACGAGACCGATGCTCTTTTTGTTGTGCTTTTCTGCCAATCATTTTTTGTTTCAACATCTTGCAAGGGTATTACGATACCAATGTGTTATTATCAGTTAAGGATTTTCATGTTAGGGATACATTTTAAGAACTAATGTATCAACATTTCATGTTTTTACTCTATTGGAAATAAACTGTTTTTCTTTCTTTCTTTTTTTGGAAACGGGGCAGATGTTGAAGCCCACACCGTAGGATCCTGGGGGAGATATGTAAAAAATTATCAATCGCTTCATCGGTACAGGCAGGAGGGTAAAATTTTTTGTGTTGTCTTGACAACGTTATATGTTACAGTGAGTTGAGTACTCAAGTACACTTAGAAAAGCTTACGCTGGTAGCTATACCGCTGTGACGACGTGAATTGTTTGAAAATACGACTGCTGGTTATGACCGTGCAGGTCAATGTGAGCTCAAGCTCGTACTTGATTTCATTAACAGTGATGAAATGGCTTGCATGTGGTTTCAATGCGTTTTAGTTCTATATACGTAAGTGCGCGCTACTAATGAAAACACTATCGCTAAAACTTGTCCTCTACAATCATGAAAAACAGCAGTCGTTGTCCGTGACTGCGGTAAAAAATGTTTGTGATTATTTTTCAAGAACTTCAAGTTCATCGGTCTGAACTAAAAAAGGCAAATTTTTTTTGCATATTTTGGCAAGATGTTTTCCATTTTTGGAGTTAGGCACTGGCATGCATATTTGCGCAAACATGTCAGTATAAACTTGGGGAATTAAAATCTTAAATCCTGAGAGAAAAAATTACGCAAGCTGCGAGTTGCAGCTGGGTTAAAGTGATTTATTCTATAAAAGTTTTTTTTTGTGGTGCATCACATGTATATACATTATAGCGTATCCCGTCAATGTATATTATGTTCTAGAACATGAATATATTTTCAGGCGCATCAATACATACTGTATAATGTTTCCTAAGTCACTGCATTATAACATATTCTTTGAATTCCTTTAGTCGTAAACCTCATTAGTATGTACTGTAATGCAGCCTACTTTATTTGAACTGTGATGTAGTCGATGAATATATTTGTGATGCATCCTATGACTACAAATGTCCTGTGGAGTGACCCATAAATTTCACCGCAAGAAGGACCATCCTTCTCTTCCATAAATGAGAAAACTTTAGAGCAATTGCTGTAGAATGTTTTAAGAACTTTTAACTCCTACAGAATTTCATCTGGGCACATTTTGCTGTCACCCAAGACACCAACAAAAACGGGCATGTTTTCTTGACATCACGTTTTCTATTCACAAGTAACAGGCGCTTCTTGCATAGTTGAATTTGTCCCATCATATGCAGCCAAAACTTCTGTATCCGAAAGGGACATGTTTCTTGGAATGATCATGAGTAAGATCCATAAATTGACGATTTGGCTGTATTTTAAAGGGATTTGATGCTTTTTGCTTGAGGATAATTTTACTCAATCCCTTGTCCCGAAGTAACTTTGGTGTGGCTCACTTTCTCGTGGCTATTAGGCCGCAGACGCACCACCCACCCTCCCCTCTGGATGTTCATCACCAACTGAGCGTGATGATGCTGTGGTGGGCAACCACAAAGAAGCCCTAGTGGTTGGTGACACTGTGCAACTTCACGCGTGTGGTTGATGAGAGAGTTCCTTAGCGTGATGTGTCTTCTTATGGGATGATAATCTTTTTTATCAAGCCTTACTTTTAAAAATTTCTGTGTCTTGTTGAGCATCGGAGTTCCTTCGCGTGATTTGTCTTCTTCTGGGATGATAATCTCTTTTATCAAGCCTTACTTTTACAACTTCAGTGTCTTGTTCAGTATCACGGTCGAGGTGATGATATTTTGCGAGCGTCACCATAGCAAGCGATCTAACTAGTGCAGCAATGGCGGATCTGAAGCCGAGTCATCATCTTGAAATAAAACTTACCTAAACAAGAATTAATTGACAGCCGATATCCACCTAAAGTAATTAACAAAACTCACGTAAAGAGTACTTAATTCAGGTGAATTAAATACAATGGCAAGTAACATCAACTAAAAAGTTTGAAGTTTCTCATTAATTGTGACAGCCTGATACGAAGTGAGGTGCGATTCTTTGTGTGAAGTGAGGGCGTGATTCTTTGTGTGAAGTGAGGGTGTGATTCTTTGTGTGAAGTGAAGGGTGTGATTCTTTGTGTGAAGTGATGGTGCAATTCTTTGTGTGAAGTGAGGGTGTGATTCTTTGTGTGAAGTGACGTACGATTCGTTTTTCTCTCCCATGAGAGCAGGTTGCATCGAAATGTGGTTCTAACATAAAAACTGAGTCTGATATTCACACAAGTCCAAAGGGCTTTCTCGCGATCACTAATTTTAGTTCTCTTTCAAAGTATTTTCCTAATTTACAGCTACAGCAAACACAGTTTTATGATTTTCTTTTTAGTGTTCGCGAAACACAGTCATTTGCTTTTATTTAATACATTTAATAATTTATGATAACAAATTATTGATTTATTTAATTTAATTCATTTATTAAAGTTTGCAGCATCCATAGACAGTATTTTTCCCATAAGTTTTAACTTTTATGACTGAGAAACGTCATGCTAAAAAATTTGTGAGACAGGAATTACGGTCAGAATCTATTTTTTAGTCTCATACTGGAAAATAATATTCTAAGATAAATTTCACGCTCTGACACATCACAACATTTATGGGTTTGACAAGTATTTCATTCCAGTGAGCTTAATCCTAATAATTAATACATCAATGCTGCGTAATTGATAATCCTTATAGTGTTTGGTTATATGCAGAGGACAGGCGTCTGATGCTGCGTGGTATGGACATGTGCAGCACCATGTACTGCAGCGTGTGTAGCAACATGCGCAGTAACATGCGCAGTAACATGAGCAGCAACACGTGCAACAACATGTGCAACACCATGTGCAGCAACATGTGTAGCAACATGTGCAGC
>JACJUY010000636.1:166709-210163 GCA_014220935.1 Platorchestia sp. MABIK | reverse complement strand
GAATTAAAGGCTACTGAAAATGAATGCTCTGTAGTCCCTACACAGATGTTTACGACGCATCACTTTAGATGAGCTTCCTCCATCTCCTCCCCCTCCTCGTCACGCAACCCACCTCCTCAACGTGCAGCTATAGAGGCGGGGAACCGCGTGTCTCCACCAAAGCGATCTCGCCCGCCGTGCGGTTCACACGTTGAGTGCTCACTCCAGCAACGCACGAGGCGAAAAGTTCCGGACGATTGTGTCTCTCCCGCGCTTTGTTCTGATACGTCGGTTCCACTGCGTCGCCAATCGTCGTCTCCTAAGTTCAGTAGCTGTCAGTGAAATGATCAACTGTGCGGTTATAGTTTCTGGTAACTCGTTTGTGGTTGTATAGTCAGTACACGATAATTTTAACTTCGTGATCTGAAGTGATTGGTAGTGTCAGAAGGAACTGGAAACATATTTATCATTAAGTAGTTTTTTAACTACTTGGCTAGAGACCAGTGTGACGGATTTGGGTCTTTGAAGGATCCATTGAAACTAAACTCAAAATTTTCACAGAGAGCTCGATATCGGACTTACTTTTCGTAGAACAATTTAGAAGTGACTGGAAAATCCATGTTAATGAAGAGCGGTCCTTGTACGGTGATAACAAATAGCGAAATTCTTGATAATCTGTTCCGCTTTGTTTGAAGCTACAAGTACCAGTAAATAACTCTTTGAAGACGAGCTGGTTTAGTGCTGATAGCTATTTCATTTTGTCGTATAAATAATTTATTTAGAAATTAAAATTGAGGATCAAAAAGTGAAAAGTTGTCAATGAAGTTGTGAACTGAACCGATGAGGTTTTCTCAGGATACAGCTCAGATAAAGGTCCAACTCAGCGATTCGACAGCGGCTCTTCTCCAAGATCCTACGCATTTATTCGTTTTTTTCTTTAAAAGCTTCACGTATTTTTTTCAGTTGCCGTCAGATTTGACAGCGAAAGACTTGACCTCGATACCAAAGCTCTCGAGGTGAATTTGAGTGCGAGGGCCTCTCTATTAGCAAGTGAAACCGTGTAACTCTGCACTTTTATAGACATTCTCACCAATTTGGTGAGCTCTGAAGTATTCACTCTCATTCAAAGACACCGAGTCGTGCTCCGCGAGACGTACGCTCTCCTGAGCGACGAGAGTGCCACTTTAAAAAGCAACAGAGCAATTATTCATAATTTAACTTACGGAGTTTAATTTTGTCCAGCTCCTTTAACTTTTAATTTGTTTCATTTTGGATTAATAGCAAAATTTCCCACTAGCTACACTGGAATAGCAATAGATTCTTCCCAATTTCAACTTGTGAGAAGCTGCAGCTGCCAAGACTTCCGAGTGAGGACGAGCAGTGTAGGACCGCCTCTCTGTGTCGCTCGCTATCGGCACGCGCGCCTCCACAACGATAACAACCGCAATGAGAACCGGCAATGCAGCCGCGTCTGCGCACGAGTCCAGCAAACTTCTGTAAAAATGCTTACGCTGTCATCAGCCACTGCAGTTTGATTCGCGCTCAAGAGCTGCACCGCAGAAGAGTCGGACTTTCTACAAAATCATCGGATCATATTTAGAGCAAAATATTGCAGCTGTTGACATAAAACTTTCGATGTTAGGAATTGCAGTGCCTGAACCATGCAGTTGACCATAATAGCGACCGGGAATGACTTCATTTCTATAGCATAGAAACGATTAGTGCTGAACGAATGCGTGGTGCGGAGTTACGCGTTAGAAGTATATTTTTATTTAGTTCATGATATTTTAAGTGGAGGTCAATTGCACTGAAACTGAAACACTAATTTTAAGCGCTTAATTTGTGTCACTAAAATTAAGTTAGTTCGAAAAAATTATTTATGATTGTCAAAGTGATTAAAGACGTTAAGCATTCATAGTACTGAATATGAAAACAATTTATAAACGTAAAAATATTTAGAAAATGAAATTTGAGGATTGGCTTAGAACGAGAGTTTTATGAATTACGGAAATTACGGAACCCAAATTCAAATGATCTCCAAGTTGAGTGCAGTGAGGTTATTAAAAAAAATTTGTTTATGATTCTTCCATTGTAAATTTTAAATTGTATATTGAGGTAATTAAAACGCAAACGTAATTTTTATTTCCATCATACGCCTAATTATAAAAAAAACGTTCTGTGTTTTGTTAAACAGACAGTTGTACTGTTAATTGATAAAAAGTATTTGCATTAAATTGAATCAAATCATAGTAAATGTGAAGACACTCTCGTTTCATTTTCAACGATTTGAAAAAAAGGAATTTCTAAACGGTAAAAAGTGAGAGCAACAATAGACATTAAAAATTTTAATTTGACGTTTTGCCGATAAAATAAGTTTACCTTGCCTGTAGTATGTGATAATTTTATCAAGACTACAGCCCGGAAAGGAGAATGCACTCTTCAGTGAGCATCAGACGTAGCCGCATGCAGGCTTCCCAGCCATCGGCCGGTCGCGATGCAGGAGTTTCTCGACAAAAAGCTGCATGGAAAACCAATTTCATCGAAGCGAGAAATACGATAATTGGCCGTCCAGAAGAAGGCCCAGAAAAACTGACGCTGTCAGGAAGACACGCACGCACATCTCGGGCCCAAAGTGACTTCGCTGAACAGAGTCCCCAAGTAACACTTATACCCGTAAGCGATTTAAATTTCGCAGATCATTGTCTCTGTAAGAAAGGTATGAATCGTCGTGATGATTGCCCGATCGTTCAAGAAAGAACGTTTTCAAATAATTGCAACTCCGGGCCATGTATTTTGCAAACATCTCAGAGCGAAATCACAGTGAGCCGCCCAAAAGAATCTGAAATTTCTTATTTAGACAACCCACAAGTTTACTCAAGACTCATACCTCTGCGGAAAATTTTCTGCAAAATTCAAGGGCTGCAAACAACTTTTTTCGGGGGTAAAAGTCCTATGCTAACACGAAATAATGGGGGTCAAAATAAACAACAAACAGAGCTACATGAACAAGGGTCATCTCCCTTGAAAACCTCTGAAATGGATGGAAAGAAGAAACGTTCAGCGAGTAGATGTCCTTCTCAACCAACAGGAAACGCGGATCTCGATAAGAACGGTCACGCAGAAATTCAGACGCCAGAGAAAGGATTGTCGTATCTCAAAAACGAGAGAGTTGTTGTGCCTTGGTCGTGTGAGAGAAGAACAGCTCACTCACGCGGCTACACTTCACAGAATCACCGGACCATGACAGTGTTGGCCCCCTTTGCTACGGGTGCTTCCTCTCCCTTGATTAGGCTCTTTTTCTCCTGTATTTTATTGTTTAGCATAACTACTGCATTGCCGAAGCATCACAGTAGACTTAAAAACCTTTCATGGACGCCTGGTTTAGGAGAATTTCATTTGAATTTAATTGATTCGTTCCCTGGAAGACCTAACCATGGTCAAAGTTCCGTGACGCGTGCGGCTACGGAGGAAGTCGGCGGCTCCCAGCAGCTACTTTCTCTCCTCAATGATAATGATGTCATAACTAACGATGGTAGCTCCATTCAGGAGAGCAGAGCCGATGACCTGCTCAGTCCTATGATAAAAGAGCTTCGGAAATGCTGCGGTAACTCTCAAAAGAGCGCGTTTTCTACCAGTAATGATTTGCGTAGTAAACCAAGCGAGACCAGCAAATCATCTTCCCCGATGTTACGGGCCGCTTCTCCCGACCAGTTGTTGTCAAAACCAAGAGAACTGCTAAAAAAAGAACGAGATGAATATGTACAAAAGCGATTAAATGCTGAAAGACATGCCGTAACAAATAAAGACGATTCGCCCAGCAAAGTGAGCTCAGAGACGTCCCAAAAACTACCTCATAAAGGACACGATACACTTCAACGCAAGAACCAATTAAAAGATGCGAACTCATTCGGCTTCAAATTTCCAGCTGATAAACCCAAAGCGAATCGAAGTACACCTCGATTACAGTTTTCTCTTCACTATAACGACACCAGCGTGCCATCTTTTCCAAAACCTGAGCCCACTAATCGAATCTTGAAACGAACTACGCGAGCCGTTTTTCAGCACATTTTTGAGAACTTTACGAAGGCTGATTTAGTTATGGTTGCTGGAGTAGCTACTGATCTCATCAATTGGCTGCAAAGCACTTGGGCCCATACAGACAATTCATTAGATCGCTCGCACATGCATGATCGTGCTCAGGTTCATGGAAGCATTTCCGGCCCTGGAAATTTCAGCAGCAGCGAACAAAGCAATTTTTTGCGGAGGAAGTTGTTCACTGGTAAGCATGACGAAGGTGGCCTAAATTTTACTGAGAGCTCTTACTTGGCTTCCAATAGAATCGTTCCATCATGGTCTGAAAATGAAGAAGAATACGCAGACGACCGATTCCACAAGCACTGGCATGACAAAGAAAAAGCTTTACGTTCTTGGGAAATTGAAGCATATGAGGAGCAGTCTTCGGGACACGGAGGGCCTGCATCAAAGCCCATCCTGATAAAACATCGGGATTTGATCGAAGGACGACAGCTTTTCGGACTTGGATTCTTCACTGGGACGCTCCTCAACTTCATCAGAGATCCAATTGTTCTCTTCCTCATCTTTTGGTTTAACGTAAGTTTTTAATTTTGTTCTTTCATCAGAGATCCAATTATTCTCTTCCTCATCTTTTGGTATAGCGTAATTTTTTTTCATTACTCTCTGCAACAATCAGTATATTTAGTGCATTTGAGGGGAGCTCTAATCTATCGGACATTTTGTCTTTGTAGCTCTACTGACAAAAAGGAAAATTTCAGGTTGTAGTTTATATTGAAAAAGAAAGAAATACTCGTTTAAATGAGCATATTTTAGAGCAGCTTCTTAATTTACTTTTTCACAGAATTAGGACATCGAATTTTGGGAACTTACTATTTTGAGCATTGATTTTGATTGAAGGAATGATATTAAAATTATCAATACATTTTGGAAACATATTTGTACGCAAAGATGGGGAAGCTACACGAGTATTTGTTGGATCTACGCAGCAGATGAGAGAAGAAAACTTGAAGAAAAATAAATGAGTGCATATTTTAAGCCATTAAAGTTGAGAGTGCACCGCTTGGTTAATGATATTTAGTAGATGTAAAGAACAGAGATGAATGAATACTAAGCCACTAGTGTGTCAATACTGCGTTGCCAATGAACAGAAGGACATTTTGAATCATGAACTCGAGACATAATGCTGGGAAATCCAAGGTGACGCGAACTTTTTGTAGGAAATTATGAGGTTGAAAATAATGTGTTATATGCTCTGGGTGAGGGCAAAATCTTAAAAGAAATTAATTTTTTTGGAGTTAAAAATGTTTAAACCTGAATGGATGAATATTACCAATAAATTTCGAAGTGCACTCATTCCAATCTTCTGGGGTTAATATTAGCATTGGGGTTAATATTCCCATCTTTGTAGTTACTTCCAAGTCCATTCCAATCTACTGGGGCTAATATTAACATTGGGGTTAATATTCCCATCTTTTGTTGTTGCTTCCAAGTCCATTACAATCTATTGGGGTAGATATTTACCTGCATTCTATCATAAATTTAAGATTATCATTCCAAAGCTGTGAAATATGTATGGCACACAATGCTTTCAATGTATCTAAAATATTGGTTTCAAACAATTCAATTGTTAATTGTCATCGATACTAACTTACAAGTTTAATCAAAATTGCAACGTTCAATGAAGAAGTGTATAAGTATTTATTCGTCAAAGTGCACACAGATATTAAAAAACTACACATGTAGATGACACTAATAGCGAACACCTTACGTATAAAATCAGCGTTCACTTAGGATAATTAGAACGATCAATGTAGAAATGTTTACTGCAGAACCGAGCATGCATGTCAAATGATCACATTTATAAAATCCCTCGTTTGTAAATCGAATACAAGTCAAAGCGAATTCATGTAAAACATAGCTCAAGGATTTAAGAAAAGATTGGTGACTTTTACCAACATCAAACACACAAAAACATTTATAAATACTAAAAATGTACTTGGCACTCCCAGTCACTGTGTAAGAAATTATTTATATAACCGGGTTTTGGTGCATTCCAATTTCCCTGATAAACTCCTTTTCCTTTCTCTTGGCCCGGATAGGAGCCCATAAAGTTCTTCTTCGCTACAGGTTTTTAAGCTCCAAATATATTGCCCGCTGGAGAACACCGCGCAATTAAATGCTCGTTATTTTGCTGCAAACCAGACGTTTAGCCCTGCTGAGTCGCGCTCAGTAAAGTTACTACTACAAGCTTGGAATTGAACTACAAGATCGTTTTTTCTGCACAGAATCCTGAAGTTCTATATTTTTTCAAATCAAATTTCAAAGTAAAAAGTTTTCAATACCTGTCAGACTATCAAAATTGCCATGTGCTGAGCGGCCTCTATGGTAACGTTTTATTTTAAAATCCGTAAACTTAGTAATTGGACATATGAAAGCAGGTTTAGTGACAATTGCTCGTAGGGTGAACTCGATCGTTTTGTATGAATTCGTTAAGGTTAAACGTGTTGTATCTAATTAGTAAACGCAATAGTTCCTTCTTGATTCGCTAAAGTTTATAGTTTATATGTATTCGCTAATCTGGATCTGTTTATCTTCATTCGGTGAATTCAATAATTTTGTCTATATTTGCAACACGCAATGTTCTTGCTATTCGCGAAGCTCAATCGTTTTGTCTCTAATTCCGGAACTCATTCATTTTGTTTTTGTTCGCTGATCTCAATCGATTTATCTTCATTCGTTAAATTCGATTGTTTGATCTCCATTCATTAAAATCAATCGTTTTGGTTCCATTCATTAAAATTTTCTGTGTACAGCAGTAAAATTAATTCATTATTAAATGCAGTAGAAGAGCATCAAAACCATTGTGAGAACTTCTTTAATTACTTTCGTTGTTACGAGCCATAAATGCTGCAACAGAAGTAATTTACATTGCGGTCTTTTCATGTGTATATGATCTCTTGTGATATTAATTAAGAAAGTATTGCTCTATTTTTACGTGAATCTTTTTAAAGTAGCGATGTTATCAGCTGAAATACATGGGACAGGATGAGCAAAACACTGTCTTTCCGCAGGATTTACTGTATCGTATCAAAATAACATTAACCGGTAACACTTGTAGTGCAAGTTTGTCATTCATAAAAGTTGCTATTTTTATAATAGACTAACTCGCAGTCAGGCTTTCATTGTGTTAATTTTGAAAATGAGCGTCTTGCTCTCCGCTCAAACTTACGCCTTTCATGTTGAAGGCTCTGTGTTGTATACTGAATCACCGCAATCTTTGTTTTGATTCACAACCTTCCATTTACGACATCTCAGGCGGAAAAACCCTTAAGAACAGTTTTTACCAGAATAATACAGAGCGAGTGAAGGAGTGCAGATAAACTCTTTAATTTCCTACATCTTGCTAATCTCAGGCTAAGTTAAAGAACACAGTTTGTTTTATTCGCTTTTTTATTTTCCGGTCTTCTCGACGGGAGGTAACAGAGCGACTTTTCAGACACCATAAGACGGTTACCTGGACAGACTTTAGCGTGTTCACTCTTCAATATCACTCAAGCGTTTTGTCTTTAATGTTTTTTTCCTAATATATTTTTTCCGCTTGAATGTTCCCTTGGTTTCATAAGATTTTCAAGCTTTCTTGGCAACGGTAACGTAAGCTGAATTTTTTCCACTTAGGCGATCGCGAAAGGAACTTTTTCCCCGTTTACTTTTTCTGTCATTTTTCTAGAGAAGATCGCGGCAAACAGTAAAGCCTTTTGTTCTTATTCTTCGTAGGAAAGTTCTTTTGCTTAGCTTCAGGTATCTGCACAAACCGTTGACTTGACGATATTTTCGTAGCGTCTTAACGTAGCGTCTGTCCGATATTTTCCTTGTCTACTAAACAGCCAAACGAAAACGATAATGGCTCTGGTTTTCACACGTTCTATTTCATACGACGCGCACTATGGCTCGCTTCAGAACATCATAACTACCTACGTACGGAGCTGCTCACAAAATTAGTACATCATTGCTGTTATTTGTGCTCTCTCGCTGTACGCAAAGTTCTTCTTTTACTATGGGATATTTTTTCTTTTTGTTCCCACGGTTAGATACCGCATTGTCGCTTTCGAAGTTACTCGCTCATAGTTAGGAATCGTCTCAAATAATTATTCTTCCCGAGAATAATGTCACGAAATTATCCGTAGTTGCTTAGACAAAGACGGGGATGATAGCCAGGAAACTTTAGACACTCCTTTGCGGGGAGCTTATTCAACGATTTATTACTACAAATGTTTTTTTTTGCTTATTATAACCTTCTCTTAGACATAAATTACTGTTCAAAATATGATTTCTTTGATTGCAAATCTTCCCATGTATGAGCACACGAAAATTAAGCTTGTTCCGTACTTACAGCGTTGATTTAGATAATTTAAAATTGGTTGACCAATCCATCATTTTATTATCAATTTACTCATATTGATGTACTACGGTTCTTCATTGGCCTTGCAACGCGCCCATTTGTACGACACTTAGCGTAGCCCAAACAGACTTTTAGTTCTTTCTGTTTCACGGCAAAAATTCTACTAGGCTGAGCCATAACACGAGTCCTCTTAAAGCAAAAAACCTGATTCTCAACGTTAAAAGACGATGAGTTGAGATTTGTAACATGCTTCTCTGCAAGATGTGTGCATGACACTGATTTACGACATTTACAGAACTACTTTTGCGCCTTGGAGAAATTGCATTGTTCAGTCAAAGTCATCGGTGTATGACCGCATGTTGGCAGCACCTGATGCAATGTTCATCAACACTTGAGATGCTGATTTTCAGTACATGATCCGTTTGTTTCCTGCAACAAATACACTTCCCTAATACAGCGTTATTCACTAATTTTTGCAAGAGAGCCACTTCGGTTAAACGCATTAATTGAGAGAGCCGCAGCTACTGCAAGTTAGCATATGTTTGATAAGTTATGAATTAATTAGTTAATTTTTATATTTCTCGAGAGCCGTGAATTGAGTCATCGCGAGCCGTGCAATGAATACCACTGACCTAATACATAACCATTGGCATATTCACACAAGCACGCACACACAAACACACACACGCAAGGGCTCGGCTTCACACACAAACACACACACGCACACACCATGTCATGCATGACACCTTGTTCCCTTCATTTAGGTGTAAGGAGAGGCAGGTGTCGAGGAGGAGACTTGAGCCCTCGGGAAGGAAAGAGTAAAAAATTAGAGAGGAAGGATCCACAGAAAGAGAGAAATATGAGTTAGGGAGAGCTTCCCACGCTGCACGTGTTTGATCAATATAGGGATAATAACGACAAACCGAAGATTCAAATATTTTAATCAAATTTAACACGTGATTTAAAAAAGGCATTATTGTGGATGAGCGCGCAACATTGTACGATAAAATAATTGAATGCGAGACCCCAAAAATGATTTATTAACACAAATATAGACACCGCACAATATGAAAATTGGAAATACGATATTTAAACCACCACTTTATTATTCAAACAACTGGATCACTCTGTGAGGGAAGAGCCGACATGCGCAAGAAATACTCTCTGAATTCTGGATATTTTATACAATAATTGAGTACTTAACGGCCATATTTGTCTGGCGTAACCTAGTGAATGATACACTCATTTTCTGTAATAGCGACTCTGTATTCCACGTATGAAATGTTCTGGGAACATTTGTATAAACTAAAACCATTAATTTTCCACTCGCATCTCTATCGAAATTTTTTTTATTGTTTTGATTGGCTCGTCCTGCTGTTGTCTAGGTCCCTTTTTCGCACGATATCTTAAATCACGCATTTCGAACTGTTGCGTAGTGTTCGCCCTCGTCACAAACCTCGGCACCAAAAATGGTTCCATTCCCATTAAAAGCGACGGTCCCTCAAGCGGTTCCCGCGCTCTAGCAGCCCTCAACGTTCCTCCACGTGGACACATAGATTTTATAAGCATATCTATTACCTTTATCTCTTAGCGTTTCATACCCCTTAATTTAGAACTGGATTTATACTACTCATATTTCAAAGTATAATTATACCCGCAAAGTTTGGTTAATTAAGATGCCGTGATACGACTCTCATCCCATCTTAATCGGAAGGGTACCCTCATTCTTCTTAACCCTTTTTTGTACCATTACAAAGTAGGTATGAAACAATTTTAGCCTGAAAAGTGCACTGATATGAAGCATGAAGAAAGAGCAAAGTACTTCCATTAACAAATTGAACTATTGGGGAAAAAGTAATGGTTGCCCAGGACAAAAATGACAGTGCACAAGCGTAGCAATTGTGTATTTTGCTTGCTTTCTGAAGTTTGGTTTGTGCCATCCCTGGTATGCGGTGCAGAAAAGGTCTTAGTAATGCAGTTTTTTCTGTGTTTTTGCAATAATTTCATTTCTCCCAGATACATACACACTTGCACACGCACCTGCCCATACACACACCTGCCAAGATACACACACACCTGCCCAGATACACACACACACACACCTACCCAGACACCACACACTTGCACAGTTACACACATACCTACCCATACACACACCTGTCAAGATACACACACATACCTGCCCAGATACACACTTGCACAGTTACACACACACGCACACCTACCCACACACCCACACACACGCGAGCCGAGCGTCACACACGCGCCACGCAGCCTGAGGCGTACCAGTGCAAGTTACTCTGTGTGCTCACCGCTCGTGTCACGGAGGTGAGCCGCAACTGCTCCTCGTTCTCGCGTTAATTAACAAGCGCGGCGGCGCTGCGCACAAAATCTGTTAATCATTACTTCTAGTTTGATCAGAAAGCGTTTTCAAACTTCACTTACCCTTCACAAGAGAGTGATGGAGTATTTCCGTGCATTATTGTTCCCTGAAATTAGATTTATGCCTTTGTTTGGATGGTAATTAGCGCATGGTGGATTTAAGAAAATTTGCTGTGGTCTTTGAGCGTTAATCGTGCGTAAGTCGTTATGAAGAAAACTCAGAGTGCCGGTGCAATTTCCATTTCTTAACAGAGAAAATATGCTCAGAATAACCGCTGCAAAAGAACGAAATCGAGTCCAAACAACGCAACAATAGGGTGAGAGTTCCCCATTATATCTCATTTCTTAGTCCCGATGATTTAACCTCTTCTTTAAAGTCGCCCATCGTTCTCATTCAGTCCAGATCATCAATATTTTATTGCCTTGCATTTTCTGACCGGCGATGATTTCATACCTCTTCAGCTTTAGAGAGCCCGGAAGTGGCTCGAAATTTACGATCACGACATCTAAATTGGAGGTTCACAAGGCATTTCAGAAGCCCTTCCTTCTATCGAAACGAGCACGACGGCGAACTCTATTTGAAGTATCGCAGCGTTTGGCTGTGCTAGTAATGCGCGCTTTCGCCGGGTGTTTCTCCGTAATGAATAAGAGCGTTTGCTGTAATGTTCGAGCGATGCATGCTTCTTACCACACGTCTGAGTCGCAAGTATCAGAGCAAGAGTGTTCTTATTCTCTTCCACTCATGAATTTGGACTACAAATATTAGAGACAGCGTTCATGATTCTTCTTTGTACTTGAATTAGACTAAAAATGTTACAGGAAAGTTGTTATTATTCTCCATGAAGCTTGAATTTGGGCTACAAATATTAGAGACTGAGTTCATGATTCTTCTTTGTGCGTGAATTTGAGTAAAAGTGTCAAAGGAGAGCTGTTTTCATTCTCCATGAAGCTTTAATTTGGGCTACAAATATAAGAGGAAGAGCGTCGTTATTATTTTTTATGCACGAGGAAAGTAAGTTCACTCAGGCTTAGTTGAAAATGTAAGTAGAGAATTTAGCTAGTGCTAATATAAATAAGGAATGATGAGCTCAAATACCAGAATGGAATTAAGTCGTAAATTAAATTCGATTTTTCTTCGAAAGTGGCTCTTGATTCAATTTTTAGATATACTTCAGAGACCTTTTCCTTGTTCTTAATGCTCGTTTGAATTTTAACTAATACAAATTAAGATGATAACTTACCAAGAGGCCTTCTTCGCTTCCCTCAATTTTTGAAAAATTGTTCAAAGTGCAAAACATTGATCAAGCGATGTCTTTAAGAGAGTTAGATTATTGATGAAGGGATAATCAAGGCCTGCGGCTCTCTCGAACCATGTTTTCTAAACGTGGGTCGGCGAGGAAAGGCCGGCAGAAAGTGTGACACAACGATCACCGTGGGGCCCATCGTTTTAAAGTTATAGACAATGCTTTCAACCCAAATAAACTAAAATAATATTGATAAATTATGATCATGCATATTGAAGTATTAAAATCATATTTATTGAATTATTAAAATCAAATTTATTGAATGACAATTGATGGGTGAAATCCAAATACATGAAAATGAATTCACGAGTAAGATAGTTGACTCGTCCGATGAGTTCAAGCTTGAGTCCGACGAACAGCGTGGAAGGTAACATGAATTTGACTAAGCACGTCGGCGTGGATGATGAAGATAGGAATGGGCAGACCCACTCTTAAATGAGGCTCATGCAAAATACAAGTCAGCAATTTTCACGGCGCAGCGTTTCCGTTGTGTAGAGTCCGTTGCACGCTTACAAGTGTGACTCCGCAGGGAACGACTTTGTACGAGTGCTTGACCAAAACAAATCAGTAAACACAGAGCGTTATTTTTCCCGGACTGTGTTTGCATGCAGAAGCCAGTTTTAGCACTGTAGTCAGTCGCGGTTCAATATACATTCCGAGGCCGACGCTCATCACTCTGTAATTTGCAAGCGAACGAAGAGAGTGTGTGTTCACCAGGATTTTCTAGACGTTGTAGTTGCGCCATATACAGAGTGAACTCCAAGCTGTGGCACAGTTACACTGTTTTTATGGTTTTGCATATTCTGCAAAAACCGACGTATGTGTTAAAACAGATTTTGCGCAGTTTGTGCATTCAATTTTTGCTGTTATCGAAGCATGTAAAATTGATCGTGATCTGCTCCTTTTTATGGTCAGCTTGGCCTGAAAGTTTAACTAGTCAAGGGTTCGCGACTACGCAGTGCAAGGCCTGGTGTTGCTTTCCGTTGGGAATAGGAAGAACCAAGTCATAGTTCTCCTCTCGATGCACGCAGATGATATGAGTGCCGGCTGTACTTGGGGTTACTGGGTTTTCGTCTATTTATTGAGTGCAAGGCAAATGAAAAAGCGAAGTGGGAAAGAAATGACTTGTGCCCATTAAATCGAATTAAATATGTTTCCTTATCTTTTTCAACGGTTCAAAGTCCTGAATCAATATTCTAGAGTTTGATTGGATTTTTGAGAAGTTTTTTGAGATCGCTCATGTTCGAGGTTTGATGTGTGGAAACAAAACTGATCACATTAATACTTCGTAATGTAAGAATTTCTGCGTAATCAGACTTTTTGAAGACTTTCCATCATGTGTTTGCTCGTCCTAATTCAATTTTAAAACAATCTCTGATAGTAATGGAACTGATCGTCACTTCGACATCGTCGTTTCATTTTAGCCAAAGCTGCAACTTATCTCGAAAAATATATTTCAAATTTGTTTTCACTCACAAGTTTGTGTATGCTTTAAGAAACAATACTTCATAAATATTTATTACTTTTAAAGATCACACTGTTTCGAATTAATTCGCTGAAATGAACATTGGAAACCCATCTGCGCTGTGCTTTATTTTGCTGATTTTTATCTCTGCAAATGTTTTCTTTTGCCAATATAATTTTTTTTGAAGCATGTATCGAAGTCCTTCGTATCAGGCTTTCTCTGACAGCAAATCTTCAAGCGTCTGAGAACATGAGAAGTAATCTTGCTCTGTAATAACAGCATTAATTTAGAATGGGTTGATATATCCTTCTTGCAAAAATAAGTTAACTAAAATTGATACACAGCGTTTCTTCATTGGTCCTGAAACACGCCGTTTTGTACGACACTTGGCGCAGCTCACACACACTTTCGGCTTCTTCAGTTCCATGCAGGTCACGCGCGTGAGAGCTCGAGTGAAACAAAATTTGTCTTAATTCGCTCTTGCCGTGTCGCATTCAGCTCGTATTTTCTTTATCATTAATATACACATGTCTTATCATTAACCTGCACATGTCTCATCATTAATACACACATGTCTTTTCATTAATTCGCACATGTCTCATCATTAATTCACACATGTCTTATCAGTAATTCGTACATGTCTTTTCATTAATTCTCACATGTCTTATCACTAATTTGCGTATGCTTTACCACTAATTCAAACATGTCTTATCATTAATTCGCACATGTATATCCTTAATTTGAGCATGCTTTATCCTTGATTCCTTCCTGCCTTGTCAATAGTTCGCACCTGCCTTTTCATTAGTTCATATTTGTCTTTTCACTAATTTACACTCGCCTTATCGTGGATTTGGTTATGTACTGTTAATAATCTTCAAATTATAAGTAAAGCCTATCATATTTTACGCAATGAGTATTAGTTAAAACAAGCCAGCGGAAGTTTAATTGAGTTATCTTAAGCAAAAAGTGCTCTGCTGTGGTACAAACTCCCTCAGCGAACAAAACTCTAAAAGTGGATGTATACAAGACAAACGTGTCACGCTATTTTATTCCTATAAAATAGTGAATACAGAATAGTTTTGAAATTACCGCATCACACTGTTCTAATTATTTAACTGTCAAATAGAACGAATGCCAATGAACCAAAAAAACTGCTCACTGCTGCTTCTACGATGGTATCTTAGATTCTGTGTAGTTGGCAATTCTGTGTTTAGTTTCGTAGATAGTTAAATTATATAAAATTGTTTCCGTTACTAGTATTGTCGATTCTGGATCTTGTATAGCATTTTTACGCAAACCTATACCGAAGACCGTATATAATAAGCCTTTGCAGCACAGTTTGTGCGAAAGAAATTTTTCTGATTTTTGCTGTAATCTTCTTATGGGTCTTTTATCCGATTGTTTTGGGTCATTTATCCGATGTGCTCCTCAGCAAAGTTCTTTTCACTAATGATGAAAATTTTCAAGATGTCTGGGCAAAATGCACGAAAAAGATCGCCATTAGGGGAAAGGAAGAAGTCAGCCATAATCCCTCTCGTCACAGGTGTTTGAAATGGGTATCGGTTCTTCGGATGTATAACCGAACGGTGGAAGAATGATCTGCACATCGCTCGCCGTTGCTCACGGTGGCGATTATATTATATGCCTGTAATACCATAATTTATTTTTTAACATGGTAAAAGATAAAAAATAATTGCATTTTTTCGTCTCATTTTTTTTCTTCATACCATAACATGTGTAACAAATAAATTCGTCTCCCTTTTTCCTCTCTTCTTACCTTTTAAGTACGATGCTGACCAGCCAACATCCGATGCACAAGTAAAACCTGAATTAAAACTTCTAATCACCTATTGTTACAAATGCGTTTCAATAGTAAAATATCTAGACATTAGCTCAAATACATTTCCCCACATCCCTGTTTCTTCACAAATGTGTGTGTTTGAGAACTTGTCGCTAAATAACTAAACTTATTATGCTCATATGCAGTCTATAAGTAAAATATTTGTATCGATTTGTTGCATTAAATAGTCTTATTTGGTCACAGTTCGTTCTTTTAAATGGTCTTATTTGGCCACAGTTCGCTCGTTTAGGTTCATGGGCCAATGTCGTTATGTGTTTAGGAATAAATAGTGAATGAGGAACCTTAAGACATTTTATACATTGTGACTTTAACTAGAAATTTTTAAAATTTCAAGCCTGAAAATTTGAAACGTTGAATCTTGCGTATTCTGATTACGATCTCTCTCAGTCAAATGGACGAGCAACTAATGCAGTGGCCGATTTTTATCGAAGAAGATGGTGTCTTACTTCATTGTTGAAAACTGCAAATTTGACGATTAAATTGAATTGACTTGATGGGACCAGCAAACATTAAATTACGGGTCAAAAATAACCGAATAATGTAGTAAATAACGTTACCATTTGACTCACTGCTGTAAAAAAGAGATTTACCACTAGTTCTGAGAAGAACAGTGAGAACGACAGCTCTATTTGTAAGATTCCATGTTACACAAAGCAAGACTGTTATTCTAAATGTAAAAAAGTAACTCCTACCTTTTTACACACCGACTAATCGCAAGACAACGCCCATGGAACTGCTTTACAACTTCTTCGTAATGAAATACAGCGTAAAATGAATTAATGTTTCTGATGAGAAAATTAAACGAAAATGTTAGAAAATATTGCAACTCGCTGAACAGGAGGATTTACAAACGTAGAGACTTACTGCATTGAAGGTGTTATATCTCGGGATGTGCCGAGTGAAGTGAGCACAGCCCGTTGTCTTTGTCTCGCTGGGTCTTGGAGCCGGAAGAGCCATAAACGGTCGGAACTCTGACCGACGGACGTCCTTTATGGTGTCTTGCCTTTCCGAACTTTATGAGCTCCGGAAAGTCCTTGTTTGACTTCCGGGCATTGCTAGTTTTAAGGAAAGTCTGTCACCGACGGAATCAGTACATTATTAGGAGCCTTGCTGTGCTTTTACTTTCCCTTGCTCCGTAGAAGTTTACGGCTTCTGATACTGTAGCTCCTACATTGGCTGTTTGCAGCTACCTCTGAAAATACATCAAGTTGTGTCGATAGTACGACACTACAGAAGGCTAAACACGTTGACTGCGATACGACCCATCGATGGGTCGTTTGAAAAAGTTTTAGCAATATTTTAAAATTAACCGTATTTAATGACCCAGTTAATGTTTGGTTTTTATAAAATTTCCAACAAATTTTAAATCTAAATTTGAGCTGAACAATGAACTTCAATTCATTCCATCGCAGTCAACCTGTTAATATTTAACGCTCTTCACGGTATAAAATGATGCGGCAATATTTTATTGATGTCTTCTAAAATTTACACATATGTGCCTAATGGTGTATATGAATTCACCTTCAAAAATTAGAATTTACTTTTAAGCCTTTGACACATAGATGAAAATATATTTATACCGGTATCAGAAATTTCCTAAAATTCTATTTAATACCTTCACTGCGTCCCGCAGATAAATCTCGGCAAGGATTTGGCCAGAACTTTGCTCTTGACCCATCCTCTGGAGCGATGAGCTCTAACTTGCTAAGTTTAGAAGGAACCAAAACGTTGCCTTTTAGAGACAGACAGTCGTAGAATTTTGACAATTGAGTGTTATTTTTAGTTTAAATGATCAGTGATTATCTTCGTATTTTAACACGTGTAGAACTAGAACAATTTCGCAAGGTTGAAACGTTGGAAAAGGATAGGAACAAGGTGCTTCGAAATGTTGCTTCAATCATCGATCCTCTACTCTCAGATTTAAGCTTTCTCGTAGATTTTGGTTGAGGCTTGGGACTACTTCCTTGTTGAAGGCTGATGTTTGC
This sequence comes from Platorchestia sp. MABIK, assembly GCA_014220935.1. Classification (NCBI taxonomy): domain Eukaryota; kingdom Metazoa; phylum Arthropoda; class Malacostraca; order Amphipoda; family Talitridae; genus Platorchestia; species Platorchestia sp. MABIK. The sequence continues at coordinate 192,753 of JACJUY010000636.1, read as the reverse complement.
TATATCATATCACAGTACAAATAATGGAGAAACAAATAAGTTTCGTGTGCCACGGGTAAGTTGGCTGCTTGCATCGGTTAGGAATCCTCTCAGGGGACTTGCAGAACAGTAGCCTCTCCTTCTTTACGGAAGGCCAAAATTATTTCAGATTTATCATGAGTGCTAAAATGACTAGTTACAAAACTTATTTTATTGCTCTCTGCATCCATAGATGCAAGTGTGAGTGTGGAAAACATCAAGATAGGTTCAAGCTCTCAAGAATTATAAACTTTGGAACTCCATACGATGTTTTCTTCTCGACTCACCAACGTGCTTTTGAATTGAAAGTCAAATAATAGTAATGGTTCACAGAGAGTGGTCCTCCGAGAGTTTTTGCCCGAAAGACCCACCGTTGTAACACATTTCTTCCTTACGCAGGTCGCCCTCGTGTGTGCTGCTGAGTAGTCTAAGTCACTCTGCTTACTGCTTTCTGAGATCCGGAGGAAGTTAATTGGGCAAAGTTTTCTTGCGCTCACTTGTAACGCGAAATTTGTAGGTCTCGTATTTCGAAATTATTCAAGATCATTTACAAGACGAAACACTGAAACTGAACTAATTGCAGAATTACTTCTGCAAAAAATGCTATTTCTCTTCACTCCCTAGTTAAAAAGGCAATTTAGACTATTGATGACTACAAAGGTGTTGATTGATCATTTTAAAATAATTTTGTGTAAAACGTTAGTGGTCAAAGACTGTAGTGTAACCGATATTTTATACAAAATTCAAATTCTAGAATTCAGATATCTAAAAAAAATGCAGAGAAGCGACAGGCACAAAATTTTGTAGTATGTATTCTATTTTGCTATCTACATTCTAACTACAAAAGGAGCAAGCAATACGCAGGCTACAATTGACTTATCCGACTTTATCGTATGCGACCTCTAATTGATAAATTAGTTCAAGTTGGTCACAACTGTGACTAATTTTCATGAGAATAAGCCGAGGTTCGCTTAGGATGATATCGCATAAATCGAGGATCGGCTTTACTTCATCTCTACGCTTAAAAACGTGACAGGAACTGCTACGCGTTTGTAATGGCTAGCAGCGGAGTTTATGTGCGTAGACCACACTGCAGCGGCCCTCGACCTTGTTAGTGTGTGTACAGAAAAAGTCGAGATAAAAGAATGGAAAATTTCAAATTTGTGCTGTGCATTTTTATTGACCAGCTTCACGACTGCTGTAAGCTTGATGGGATGATTAAGACATTAAACAGTAATGAAGTCATTCACGTCCCCTCGTCGTCCATAAAATTTATTAAAGTCGCATGAAAATGCTAACTAACATCTACAACCCAGCAATGCAATGCATAAAAAGTTCGATGATCTCTTCTGACGTCAATGCTCAGGCATAAGATTTTTTAAGCTCTACAGCACCTTAATGCGCAGGCAAAAAGTTTTCTAGCCTTTACAGTTCGTCAATGCAAAGGAAATGGTTCAACAATATCTGCCGCCCATGAATGCACAGACAAAAGGTTTTCTAAGCTGTACAGCCCTGAATTTTCAGGTGAACGGTTTTCTAACATTTATAGCACCTCAGTGGACAGACAAAAGGTTTTCAAACCTCTGCACTGAGCGCCAATGCACAGGCAGTTGATATTCTAACATCTACAGCTTGTCAATACGCGGACTAAAGGTATTCAAGCCTCTACAGTAAGTCAATGCAAGGGTTCACCAACAGCACTCCAATGCAGGGGCAATATGTTTTCTAACCTCCACAGCGTCAATGCGCCGGCTAAAGAGATTCAAGCCTTTACAGTAAGCCAATGCAAGTGTTCACCTACAGCACTGCAATGCAGGGGCAATACGTTTTCTAAGCTCTACAGCTTCAATGCGCAGGCATCTCCCGCGCTAGACAACGAGGCCACCGACGTTGTGATGGAGGCGCAATGGCGTCGAACGAACTGCCGTCCACAACACAAGATTTCCTCGAGCTTCCTGTGCCGCTCGCCGCTGCGTTCGCATTCGCGGCGATGACCGGAAAAGAAAGAGGCGCCGACGTCAGCTCGGTCAAAAGTCAGTGCGGTGTGTTGAATTAAATAATTGCACAGAACTTGCATTGCGGAGAAAGTTTTTCTGAGTACACGAGGTAATCTATTCAAGAATCGTAAAACGGGAAGGAAATGATCGGAATGAACTGCATTGCTTCAGTGAAAGGGTCGAGAATGGTCTCTCGTGCTCAGAATGAGAAAAGTTTTGAGGTTATTTGCTAGACGATCTAATGTTCCTCACACCTCAAACTGTGAACTTTCATACGGGCTCTTAGTGAATTTTAGCTTTCCCAATAAATATGTCTGGAGGACTTCCTGCCTATTTGAAACGATACGCAGACAACGTGAAATTGTGTTCACAATTTCGTATTTTTAAGTACGTACATAATATGCTTTCATTCGCTGTTTTATGGATTTTGGCGCACGATCATGTTACGTTTTAAATTGCCGATAAATTTTTTGTTCGTTCCATGGAAGTGTGATATAAAAAGATCATTCGTCATTTCCGGGAGCAAAGATAAAAATTTCTACACCAACAACTGTTACTTTACTTAAAATTTTAGGTTGTCAATTTATTTCTATTTGTTGATTTTTCAAACCCATTATACATGAGTTTTGTTGAGGGAAGAAATGTACTCTGTACATCAGTTTATGAACTGTGTAGAGATGCTAAAAAGTCAACAGAAATTTTAAAGTTTAGAAATTTTAGTGAATCCGTGATTACTACTGCTAGTGCAATGCGTATTTGCTCAGAAATTTCCGTACATTGATGGAGTTAGGGACCTGAATTTTGAACATAGCTTGACCATGCCATGCATGGAAGTACAAGAATAAATGTCGTGATGAATAAACGCTCTTACGCCTGGTCCTAAAGTTAACACGCAAATGCATACTCCTGTGATGGAGTAGAAGAAGTAGCTCAGAAAAGTAATTGCATTACAAAAACGAGTACTACAACGATGTTTACACACATTTTGATTATTTATTTCAATGTCTTGGTGAAATTTAAAAGTTATTACATGGTTAAACTCTTAATTTTTCGTTGGAGAGCGATAGAGACCATCTCACTGCGGCTCCGCAGTGTCGGACAGCGAGTTTAGAGCGCGTCCGTCGTGAGCGAAATTTATGAGCATAACCCTGTGAGTAGCAGCGTGCGCTCGTAGACTGTGCTCGTGTTTGCAGTCACACGCTCATGCCAACGAGTTCACTGGATATTAAGTGAGCACGTACACAAGTATGCTGCCGACGCTGGTGCATACTGATGCCGGAGTCGGTGGAGCACACCTGCGTAGCTGCCGCTGTTCTACAGCGCTTCAGGTGCGATGTGCGTCACACAACAGCTCGTGATTCAATTCAGCGAGTACTCACCTCAATAAAACCGCGATAACTAAGGCGCAATAATGCAGACTTTAACGTTTGCATTTGAGTGAACTAATTTATCTGTAATGCTTTGGAGTTTCTTGAGATTTTGTGAAGGATATGAATTTGACATCCGCTCTCTTGTAGGCGGTTGATTGAGCGGCAGCAAGATGTTATTCTTTAGGTTTCCGAAGTGAGTTTTATCAATTTTTCAAGGCGGCTAAACGGCCTCTTCTACATGAGGAGTGACTTTGTGTGGTGTAAAATTACGTCACAAAACTAGTACATTGTACAGTAGAAGTAAGCGTTCGTTATTATTATTTAAGAAAGATGAATCATCAAGTGTTGTATAAAGAGGGCTACGAGACGAGTTGAACGTATTTATGGATATTAATTTACGTATTATATGCCGGTAGAAATTTATGGGTCATGAAGGCTAAAAAGTTTCAAAAACAACCCAATGTAGAAAATGCATGAAGAGAAATCGATCAATTCCCGTTCCCGTGGTCTTCATAAATCAAAATTGATATTTTTGATAAATTGCAAGTCGACTACGAAGAACAAGATGGTACATGAAATGAATGCTTGGAAATCTCAACTCCAGAGCTTCGAGTTTAGAGCAAATAATAGAATTTTAAGGTAATTCAAACAATAGGGTAAGATATTAGAATAAAATTAAAAATTCAGGGTAAATAGTATCGTTCATGCAACCATTCTAATTGCGTTACAAGAAGTCATTTAACTACGATGCGCAATTGATAGCTACTTAGTTTAAATAGCAAGATTCTTGAAACAAATTTCACAATTTTTCTCTTTGAACCTAAACAAATTGTTCAAGTTAAAATTTCATTTGTTTAGTGTTTAGTTAAGGAAGAACACTTAGCCGATGAAACATAATTTTGGAGCATTGTTTTTCCTCGGGAAATATTTTTTTTGGTCAACATATATTCCTAGAAAAGCATAAGATTTAAATTTTAGCGAGCTCAAGCCTTAGTCGAAAAGACCCATTTAACGAAATTGTAAAGACATTTCAGGGTACGGATAACTTATTCCAAAAATACCTTCCCCTACGCAATTCAAGTTTCGGCACGCAAAGGGTTTATAAACCCAGGTTCAGTATCGCAAATTCAGAAAGATTGACGATGTCCTACATAAAGCCGTGAATTCTGTGACGATCTAAAACGACTGCATTTCCAAAGACGGTCTGGTATCTGGGGCGACTTTTGTGTCACATTTAGTCTTCCAAGAAGTTTTTAGTTATACGTAAGAACGCAGAGAGAAATTCACTTTCTCCCCCTGCGGAGTGTCCACACGACGATCATAAGTCGTGTACCCTGTCTCAACAGCCTCCGCAACGGATCCCGAGGAGCGCTGGAGGCAGGACCGAGATAACACTCCGTAATTTTCGCTCGTTCATTCATGTTACTTTCCCCTTGCGTCTTTACGGGTTACAAGTAGTTATTTAATTTTGCCCGGGAGAAATTTCTTAACAACAAAATTTCTTAACAACGCTGACGAGGCCATTCAAGAATATTATTAATTTGGGTCCCTGCGAATTTAATGTGACTGTGAAGAGTAGTAGCATTTTTTCGAGGCTTCAGTTGTTTGAACCTAAAATAGTTGCTAAAGAATTCCACCCGCTGCAGTAATCAGAGTGTATTTCTTCTTAGAACACACCATCAAGTTTAAAATTAATTCATGCTGTTCAAGGATGTTTTCTTAAATTATTCCAAATGGTGAAACTGCTGAACACAGTATTTCAGTGAGCCTTTTTTCATGGGAAGAAGGAACGAGTAAAACCTTATCATTATAGACGTAAATGCACCATGACACCTGCACTGCGTCTGAATAGTGTTATTCGAAGCTTGCACTGGAGCTGTAAACTTAGATGTCATGTCTGTGCAGCAACGGCTGTCACACCAGCCTGTTGAACTGCCATTGCATGCCATTTTTATAAGTTGATCAAGCATGTGACGAGAATTAAAGCGTATAGTTATTTGACTACGCATACCTTGATCAACAATCCTCAATGGTCTTCCATCTAAATAGCGAAATAGGAGAGTTCGGCTGACGTTATGAAGTTATGCGATCCAGTTAGTTGAAGTGTGTAGCAGTGAGGCAGAGCGAACTGAACATGTTTGTCTTGCCACAGGAGTGTCATAATAGCCTCAATGCATTAGTTTGCATTCATGCTGGCTCGAATACGGGAAAGTTAAGAACCGTTGGTGTATAGACTTTGATTAAAAATTCAAATGAAGAAAGTGTGATCCATAATTACGATTTCCGTGCCCCTCACCGTACCGGCAAAACTGATGGCGAGTAAGTGTTTTGCTGAGCTATTGGTCGAAGCACTTAATGGGGAAGAAAGTAGATGATCATGAAAATAGTAGGTCAAGAAGGTAGTGGTCGGGAGACTGAACCAGTAACTTTTATGAGGTTCCCACAAATCAAGGAGCTACTGTTCGTAGAAAATTCAAGTGTTTTGAGGAGTTTAACATTAGTTCTTATTGTGCATTGAAGAATTTCAGCAGCATTTGTTGAGTATGGGGTCGATTGCCCACGAAAACTGATGCAAACAAAAATAACTCAAGGATTGGTATTCACGATGCATTGAAGTCTCCTGAAAAACTTGTTCTCTAGTGATATCAACGTCGCTTTCTTCGCATGGAATGGAATGAAACCTTGTTTTAACTAATTTTGATGCTTTTGTCAATATTATTGCAGAGACGCTATTTGTAGACATAAACTTTCCTCATGCTCATGAAAACTTGTGTACCTCGAAATGAAGGCACAAATCTCCAGTGAAGCCACTTAATTGTATCTTTCCAGAATACTTTTTGTTAGTTTTTGCTGCCACAATCTTAATCTATTGAGGTACACCCACTGAAGCCACATTAATTATTTTTAGCGATGAAGGAAATTTGTGAGGAAAATCCAAGTGCATAGATATTTCGTATCATGTGTTTTGTCTTAGGCTTGAGTTTTTTAAGAACAAACCAAGTTTTGGATTGTCTCTCTTTGGATAGCATTCAAATGAACTTTCTTTCTATTCATGAGTTTAATCATATAAAGGAGAGAAAGATTCAGGTGAGAAACAAATTTCTGAAAACTTCAAATGATAAACCTCTCAATGATTATTTCTTCCAGGGTCTTTGCTTCAAAGGCTGACAGAGACACAAAGTTAGTCATTGGCGCTTCTATTTTTTCACCTTTTAATTTCTCTGTTATGTTGGAGGGATGTTATTCCGTAATTGTGCACTCCACCGCCCTAACATGGAGATTGTGTCCGACATTCAATGCTAGTGATATTGACAGCATTAGCATGCAATTACAGTGAAAAGTTCTGCATAATTTTGTAATAAAAACTGAAAGGATGATACAACAATTGTAATTGGAAGAGTAATGATATAAGAATTTCATCATGTATGCTGATAACGCACTGGCATTTCGTCTCTCGTATTTAATTTCAATACATCGATCGCCATTCATGTAGAAAACGCTTCAACCGAAAAAACATTAATTTTATAGTTGAGTATCGGTTTTGTAACATTTAATAAACATGTGTTGCAATTTAGCTTTATTTAACAAATCTTGCTATAAGTGTTTCGTGAGACAGGATTCTTAGAACGGAGTGAAAACTACTGGTGGTTAATTCTTTTAATTACCATGTATAATAAAAATCAAAGAACTGCACATTTTTCACAACCAGTATTTTTGAAATGTCTACGATAATGTTTCGGTTGAACTATGAGCAAAAATTATATGGGTACATGAAATTGTGAATTAAAGTCAAAGTGCCCAAATTTAACGAAGAATGAACATGAATTGAACAGGAAACGCTTTCACAATCTGAAATAGGAATCAATGCTTTCTCTGTGTCTACAATTTCTAGTTTCCAACATTGAAAATTCGTCTCCAGACGTTTACCAAATCCCTTAAGGACAAAGCTAAGGAAGTGAAATTGCCTTGTTTGAACTTTTACTAATTTTTTGCCACAAGTTTACGGCAGGCTATGATGACTGAGGCATAAAATCCGTAGTGTCCAGGCTGATGACTGCCACACAAATATCCGTGATGTCAAAAGTGGAAATTTCTTTTCGCGATTTAGCCACAGTTTGCGCAGCGTGTCTTCCAGAGGAAGGAAATAAAGCTATTAGCTCGTGGCAATGGACGAACATTTTGAGTCGTCAAACGCAAGGCGTGATTACACACACTTGGGAGACATAGTGTTAGATAGGGCATCATTCCGAAATTAAAGAAGGGTGTGATTATGGTTATGCTCTGACTAGAAAGCAGAAATTTAGGATTAACTTTAAGAAATGTTGGAGGCAGAGCATTACGTTGAATAAAGTGCGTAAGTTGGGACTTACTAATAAATTAAGAAATACTTGAGTTAAGGAGATGCGCTGAATAGAAAGCATTAATTTCGCACTGAATGGCGCTCATGGAAAATGACACTAACTCGATTCTCTAAATAATTTAAAAATGATAATTAAAATTTCGATTTCGCAAGTCACAAGCAGTTTCACAGCTCCACTTAAAGTTTAATTGGATCACTTAGAATGGCTAAAAGTTATGGACTAAATTTCACGCTTCGAATAGGAACGAATAATGCGAGTATGCTTCTTATTACCTCATTTTTTTGTATCGAAAATTTTTCACGTCGCACAAAGCGATCGTGACAAGCTCATTTAGCAGGAGCGGATCGATCTTCCGACCAAGGCAGCCTGATTGCACCATGTAAATATCGCCAGAAAGCCTGTGTTTATCTCTCGAGCGGGACCGATTTTTCAGATGTGGTGTTCACGACGATAGAAAAAACCGAAACTTTTTACTGGCACGCGCAGCTGTCACATGGTGCGTCAACATCCTGCACTCGAGCACACAATGCGCCATTTTTTGAAGTCCAAACTATGGATAAGCTCTGTGAAGGAGGACCGATGGCGGAAAAAGAGCACGGGCTGCCTTCAAGAGCGTGACGTAGTCCCGTTACAGCGTCCCGCAGATGAACCTCGGCCAGGATAAAGCCAGTATTCTGCGCATGACCCTAATCTGTGGAGCGATGAGCTCTAATTGTGAGCTTCGGATGAGACAAGAACGAGGCGCTGCCGAATTGTGCCTATGATCATCGATACTCTGCTCACAGATGTGGGCTTCTGAGTGGATTTTGGTTGATGCTGGTGGGGAAAACAAATCAGAGCAAAGCAATTTAGACAGAGTCATCTTAATGAACTTTACCACGGATGCATGTGTGAAAGCATAGCTTCCTTTCATTAGACATAGGAGTTCTACCATCAGTGTTATATTTATTTTGAATTGAATTATAAGTATTGGGAGAAGTGAGAGAACGTTTTGATCACATCACTAAACTTGAGGCAGCAACGCTATTTTAGCTAGTTTTTGCCCTTCTTTAGCCACATCACTCTTAGTGCGGCTCGGAAATATTGAGTATAAATTTATGAGCTATGTCTGTGAGAACCTAAGTGACGCCAAACCTTTTATTTGCGCAGTATGACAGCGACAGTTTCCAAATCCGAATTACAGAGAATTGGATGTGAATTTTTCTTCCTTTTTCAAGTTGCGACTCGTTGTCCAGGGACAAACTTAGCTTGGGATAAGCGTACCCACTCGGGGCAGAAAGGAAAAATTTTAAAACATTTTTATGACCAAGTAATGAGTGGATTAAATTCGGATAAATAAGTTTACGTTTACGCTTAGAGCTCAAGAGTACCTTTGGTTCTGATTATTGATGACTTCATTAATTCATTGGCTGGTTATGAGAGAAGAATTTTGAACGCTGGTATCTTACATTCAAATTTAATCATCAAAAATGTAATAATTACCTGAAAGTTTTAACGATAAATTCAAATGCACCAGTTGGTGCATCGGAGTCAATTGTTGAAGATACATAAAAAATTGTATTATTTTACAATGGGAAGAACAGTTTAACATTATGCCTTACATGGAGTTGGTTTTGGAAAAACACAAATCATGGCTCACTTAAAAGAAGTAAAACAGTTTTGATAAGCTTGCACCAGTTTGAGCAAGGCAGGTTTTAATGTCAAGGAATTGCAGAAAGATTCCCTGCACCAGCATTGTAACGCGTGGTAATTTAAGCTGTATGTGTGGTGTGTGGTATGTGTGTGGTATATGTGTGGTGTGTGGTAGATGTGTGGTGTGTGATATGTGTGTGTGTGGTGTGTGTGAGTGTGTCAATGTGGATGTGTGATGTGTGTAGCGCAGCCCGTGATCGTGCACCAAAACTGTATCACTTCGCTCTACCGACAATTTTTCATTTGAAACTAGTCTTTAAGAGGAACACGCATGAGCATGATAATCATTTTTCATTTGGGTCAGCGCGGGGTGAATAATGTTTTCCATATTTTAGAGCTACTTGTAACTTAGTCTCCTGCATTGCAATCACTTGTGAGTTTTGTAACTCAGGCAACATGCGTAAGACTCGTGTAAAAATTGCTTCCTAGACTAACTGGTGCTCCAATGTAATCAGTATTCAAGTGTAGATCGTTATACTGGAGCACCAGTTGTAATAGTGCTACAGTGTAACGACTGTTCGAGAGCAACTTTATTGCGCCTTTGATGAAATGGTGCATCAGTGTAACTGGTGATGAATCAGTGTAACTGGTGGTGCATCAGTGTTACTGGTGGTGCATCAGTGTAATTATGCGTCGGGGTGCATCGGGGTAACTGATGGTGCATCAGTGTAATTATGCGTCGGGGTGCATCGGGGTAACTGACAATTATGAGCTGCCTACACTGAGAGGGTGTTATTATTATTCCCTTTCGATGTATGTATTTTGCATATTTTTTCACAGCTGAAAATAAAGGAGAGCATGAACACTAAGTTATAGAAATCCGTCCATTTGGCAAACTGGAGGGATATGAACGTATGCTGTTTGCGTAAATATATTTCTGTGTGCACGAGAAAGTAGATGCAAAGGAAAAGATATCATAATAACCTTCAAGTAGGGTAATGATCTCGCTTTCCATAGTGGCTAAAGGCTTCGTCTTTCGTTTCGTTGTTCCTTCAAGCAATTTCGAAAAGACTTGTGTGTTTGGTCGAATGTTTAGCAGAGCAACTCGACAACACGTTTCCTTAATGTTTTACTTACATTTACAGGAATTCTATAGTTATTTCACATGAGCATGCCGATTCTATTTGTTGGGTACTACACAAGTAAAAATAAGTATAATATCAGGCTCATGACATGTTATGAAAAATATTGTAAAGTGAAACAACGGGAGGACAGGAACAATGTTGAGGCAATCTCACTGTCTCGATTCTCGCGAGGCAAAGATTCATCGAGACGCGATTAATGCGATCAAGGAAAGGAATGGAAATATTACGATCAAGGAGAGGAATGAAAATATTGCGATCAAAGAAAGGAATGCCGCTGAATGGGATACGATGCTTAAAGACCATCAAGGCAGAGATTATCAAAGCATATCTCTTAACAAACTCTCACACGTAATTAGCAGCCCAAGCAAAGGCTGTGTTTTTAAATAAATTACGGTGTCGTCATAAGTATGGTGGTAAGGCTGATGGAAAGTGTTGGGGTTATAGTTAGGCATTATGCTCGAGTTATGCATCTTAAGAAGTGAAACGCAACATAAATGGATAAAAGTTAGTATCAGTTATTCTTTTTCTAAATGCAGTTACGATGACAACTGCACAACTGCAATGACGAATGTAGTATTGTTTTAAAAATGGGTTTTCAGTCCTGCAGGGAAAATATGACATACAAGTTACACGGTTTGAAAATAAACAGTGAATAAATTAAATGACATCAAGTATTCGGTGTTGAAAGAGCGGGCTAAACATTTGTAGCTTTACGCTCATTGAAATCCGGGTTTTATCGCTTAGTAAGATGTGCAGTATTACTCTTAAATCAGTGGAGTTCAGTCTCTTTTAAAACTGATGAGACTCATAAATTCATTCTCCCAAGATTGACTATGGAATGAGTACATGAATCAAATTGTATTTTAAAAAATCATTCCTTGAAGTTTCAGGAACTGTAATATCATCTGCCTTGCATTCGATAATCATATTCAGTTGTATCAGCGAAGAGTAAGTCATGTTTTTGTATTGCAGCTACTTGTGAGTCTTGCAATGCAGGGTGCAGGCATGCAACTGAAATGTGTTGGACATGTTAGGGTTTCTGAAGGGCAGATGGTGCTCTACGAAACAAATTCTTTTATTTTTGAAACTCACATCTTTGATTAAAACTTTTCAAACTTAATTAAAACTCGAAGAATGCTCTAGGATCCCTATCTTTTTCTATTTTTGTTAAGAAGATGACATATAATGAGCATATTTCCAATGGTGTGGCAGGTTCAAATTTACTCAGAAATAGCAAGTCATTTTCTCCATGCCATCTGTTACTGGATTCATTGTCCTTTCGAGCACAGTCATAAAATGTGCCAGGGCAAGCACAGTTATAATAGAAAGAGATGCTCTGTCATTTGTTTGAGGTTCTCTGCGTTGATACGAGTATGAACTGAGCTTCTGAGAGATGTCGTAGAAAGTTTAACCTGAGTACATAGATTCTTTTGTTTCGTTTAGATTGTTCTGAAGTTGAAAGCGGGAGCAGCTGGTGTGACAAAGTTTGAACGTTAAGTGAAACCGACTTTACACTCTTACTCTCTAAGGTTGAAACTAAATAGAAACGGTAATGTAGGGAAATATTTTCACTCTCGTGTGAGATATCGCTGATTTCAGTGCTTATATGTAGTGAACTGTTTTGTACAGGACTAAAAATCATATGTTATGCATATTTTCAAATTTAGTGATAGTCAAACATAAATTTCTGTTTATTGCAGAGAAGCAATTTTTTGAAAGAAAAAAGAATCAATTTGAATGGATTATATTCGCAAGAAAGAAAATACTTTGAGAGCGTAAATATTTTTTGGTTGATGTTAGTTAGTTTCCACCGAGCACCGTAATGAAAATACCCAAAGAAGAACTTCTTCAGGTGCAATTTTAAATACACCATCATTTTTTTATACTGTGACGACCATATGAGGATAAATATTCACACAGGGACAATTTATGACACTTTCGACTCAGAGCAATCCCCATTACATGATATGGCCTCACACAAACTACTCGTAGCATCTCGAAGAAAAGCGACTATAACGTAAGCATCTAAATTGAAGGGCTATCACACAGACATTCGTGCTCAAAGGAGTTCCAATTTTATGAGAAAATGCGTGAAACTTGCGTCAAATGATGGGACGTTTCTTCACACAGTTGTGGATCAGCTACGCCGGCATCGCGACATTCTACAACGGCTTCACTTTCGTGACGAACTTCTTCTCCGGCACCATGGGGGGCACCACCACCACCGTCAGCGGGGGACAGGGGGTCACGCCTGCCTCCGCCATCGCAGGTAAGGCTCACAAATTTTTTTGGGGGTTATAACCATGCATTTTGCTCGAGTTATGCATCGGTGAAACTCAGCTAATAACAGTTCGTCCCAGATAACAGTGTGTCCCAGTTATTCAGCCACTGTATTATGATATTTCTTTTAATTTATGAATGACAAGGATTAAATGAGGCTAATACATGTTCCCATAAGTTAATATTTACATAAGTTGATGGATGCTGCTAATTTTCCTCCCCATAAGTGGACGTTCGCGTAAGGGGATTAAGAACTCGTTGATCAACTGTACATAGTTGCTTGGCTATTGCCTCATGACATGTCCTGCATAATTGCATTTGGTGTTTTTAGCTTCCATAGTTGACTACGTGATTGCTACTCATACAACTAATGTCTTAAACCTCAGACTGTACCCTACTGCAACTGATGCTAGTGAAACACTATTTAACTGACTACGTGATTGCTACTCATACAACTCATGTCTTAAACCACACACTGTACCCAACTGCAACTGATGCTAGTAAAACATTATTTACCTGACCATTATCTTTCTGATGTCGCTCACTCACTGGTCTGCTCACTCCCTGCACTCAAACTTAATCAGATCAGACATCCGCATCATTAGCTCGGTAGGTAGCGTGGAACTGCTGTACTTGTGCTAAATTAACGTCGCTCGTACCAAAATTAGTTCGTAATAAACTGTTTAAATGACGCATAGAAGCCTTACAGCAATAAGTTCATGCTTGAATAAGTAACTTCTTGCCTTCACTCATCAACGAGTGTGCGGTAAACTGTATATGACTAGTTTTAATCAATTATGATGTAGTGCGAACATAATTAAAAAAATGAAAAAAAGAAAAATATTTTTTCTGATGCTTGTAACAAATCAATTCTTTGAATTAGCTGCCATTCAGAGGAGGAAATTCATTTTCAGGACACAGCACGTTAAAATCTTTCTCGGTGTTTGAAAGAACTTGGCGCATAAAAAATGCTAAATTTGAACTACATAGAGTAACGAAGAGCTATTCGCATGCTATTAGCGGCTAAGTTTACTAGCACCTTTTACATATTAAAAAATATACTTTGATATCCCCATTTTCAAGCCTCTATCAAATCAGTTAAAAAATGATAAAAATCTGAACTAATGAACAATTCAACATTTAAATTGCGGAAGTTTTGTAATTTTACATGTCTACCTTCAGTGCTGGAAGAGAAAGAACAGTCAAAATGTTAAATGTGAAATTCAAATTTCCATCTTCACTTCTGAAAGAGAGAAGAGTCAAAATATTAAACATGAATTTCAAATTTCCGTCGTCAGACCTGAAAAAGAGGAGTCAAAATATTAAATAAGGATTTCAAGTTTCCAACTTCAATGCTGAAAGAAAGAAGAATAAAAATATTAAACATAACAAAATGAAACCAAATAAAATACACTGTTTTTTATGATATGAACAAATACCGATAACAAAGAGGCACTGACCGTGAGCAGGCAGCACGGCAGCGCGCCCTACGCTGGTCAGGGACCCGCCCGTCTTCATCATCGCCGCCACGACCCGGCCTCCTTCGCTGCCTCTCGGTGGGTGCTGCCTTCTGACGGGCATGAGTGAACGTGTATGCATGGAAGTTGTCTGAATTGTTTTATAAGTTTGAGTTGATTAAAAGTTTAAGTCGTTTTAGTTGTTTTGCAGGTTTGAGTTGTTTAACAAGTTTTAGTTGTTTTGTAGGTTTGGGTTGTTTAACAAGTTTTAGTTGTTTTGTAGGTTTGAGTTGTGTTTTACAAGCTTTAGTTATTTTAAAAGTTTTAGTTGCTTTAGAAGTTTTAATTGTTTTCCAAGTTTTCTCAAACAGACATGTCTGCATCGTTTGTAATAACAGTGACCCACTTGAAAGCTGTGCTTGAATGCCTTCCAAGTATTCACGAACAGACATGTCTGTATCGTATGTTATAGAAATGATACCTGATGTGCATGCGCGTATGCTCGTGACGAACACGTGTCACCCATTCTTTCAAAGCCAGTATCGCACTTGGAACGAAAGAAAGTTTTCGAACCTTCGGGAAACGTTCATTTCCAGGTGGGCAAATCTATCTCACGACGGCCACCATTCGTTTGAGGTTGGCTCGGACGTTGATTCCAATATTTTCCGTTAGCTTTCGATGATAAATTTGCGCTCGTCATCGTTTCGCCGTCATCAACGAATGAAGAACCGGTAAATTTCCCATCATATCATTGGAACCAGCGAAGTTCAAATAAGTTTAAAAATATGAATAAAATGAAACAAAATGAATGCAGATATGTATTTTCTAAAATTACAGGCACGTACTCTTTTGTACATGGTCAGTTATGCTGCTATTCAGCCTGATTCTGGCTGCCACTCATAGTCGTGAAACTCTTATGGTTTTCGAATGAAAAACATAAAAAAATACAAGCAACAAAAATTGGGGGAATGTCTTTCTCAATAATTTGTAGACTATCAGTGTAGTTTTACATCAAATCCTCAAGCCTTCATCAAACCGCGAGCCACGAACCAGTCCGCAAAGCGGCTCGAATTGCCGCCCATTAAGCCTTTTCAGACTTGCGTGCAAGTCATCAATAAGCGCCAGAACGTACTCGTAATGCGAAGAGGAACTTGACATCATTGCGAGTCCATCGCAACTGAGTGAAGATCAAGAAAACAAGGATTGCATGACGCGCATAATGAGGAGTTTTGAGCGTTGGCAGGTGAAATGTTTTGTATCCGCTGTGCATTCTGTTTTGTGTTGTTTTTGCGTTAATTACTTCTGTCTGCATCAACGCTGGGTTTATTTTGCGTTCGTGCTGCGTTAGACGCTGTGTTATATGTTTTAGTTTGCGCCAGTGTTGCGTCAAACGCTGTGTTCGCTGTAATATTTTGCGTTAGTACTGCGTCAAACATTGAGTTTTGTGTCATCGCGACGTCAGCCCCAGGTGTATTTTTTTCAATTCTTAATTGTTATGCATGTTTGTAGAGAGACTGTTTAAAGGGCATTAATTATTTTGTGAGCCTCCAGGGAACCCTAATATTTGGTAACGCTGTAACTTCCTGCCTGGAATTGGAGCAAACCTTTTGTTAAATTTCCAGTATCATTCCAATCAAGTTTTATTTTATAAATTTCTTGCAGTTTATAATTAGCCAACAGAACAGAAGCCTTTCATCTCAATTTTTAAGTCATATGACTTGACTACAACAACTCAATGCAAGACCATCTACACGTGATTGAGTTTGAACTTTTTATTTACTGTGGATTTCTTGTCAGGATTTCCCGCGTAGGACTTTGCAGCATAGAATGTAATCTTAAAAATTCAGGCTCGGAGTCAGAAGCAAGCAATTTAAAGCCATTCCTTCATGTATTCAGTTAACGTCGTAAAACAATCATAACAAAGAGTTGAAAGCTGTATTTTGTTGTGTACCAAGGCTATTAAGTTTTCAGATTATCGCTACACACTAGCCATACTTCCTAACGTAGAGACTGCAATAAGACTTTAAGTGAGTCGCATTCCTTTTTTTTTTCAGCATTGAACCTGATAAAGGCTGTCCAGGTCGTTGAAGTTAGCGCTTGTATTTTCAATTGAAATTTGCGTTTCGTTTTGCATGCACATTTGTACATGAATTTTCCCACCTCCAAATGACAATGTTTCTGACTTACATTTGCCTCGACGAATGAGAAGACCGCTTTTCAGGAAAGTTCTTATTCATTTTGGCGCCTGAAAAAGAAAGTCTGAACGTGAAGGCAGAGCGCTAATTTTTCCTGTAGCTTAGAGAGAGAAAGTCGGTGACCAGAGCTAAACAATCTGACACTTTTCCGGCTCAATGGAATTGAATTTCCGGTGATGGCGCTTCTCCGATCTTGTTTCAAGATTGAAAAAACAGCACGTTTGGAACGCCACTGCATTTTGCAATTTGTCCGTGAACTTACATTAGGAAAAACCTTAAATTGACGCTTGAATTAGCAAATGTGTCATTTTGGTGAGAAGAGTCAAAGGACGTGCATGCATTGGACAAATGAACAATTTGTGTCTCGCATAAAAGAAGTTCGTTTTTGACCAAAAAATTGACGGTTACCGCATAAAGTTTCCTCATCGCAGTGAGCAAAAGGAATTAAGTCGTAAATTATTTAACATTCAGAGAACAAACGCAACTAGACTAGAGTTGTCCAATGTCCTCGAAGTCATAACTATGCATTAACAGTTTTTTACGAGGCCGTCGAAAAAACGTTGCACTGACATAGTGGGCCCTGAAAGTCTCTTTTTTTCTCTATAATACTGCTCTTGAAATTTAATTGGTGATACCTATAGGGAATTTTGTATAAATTTCAGACTCTCACTCAAGTTCAAAGTAGGATGCGTTTCAATTTTCAATTTCATGTCACAGAGAATTTAGTGGTGTTGCTCTAAAGAAATATTCCAGCCGAAAAGAACAGTTCGGTACAAAAATAACCCGTTAATTTATGCTTTTCAAAAAATGAGAATCAGAAGCATGATTTTTTAGAACTCTTGTGAGCTCTGATATCTTGTTCTAGTCAGCCAAATCGAAGAAAATAAATAAAGGGGTTGAAAATGATTGAAATTTCAAGAGCAGGATTTAACGCCTGGGTGGTGCAAGTACAAAGTCGGCTCCTCTCTCACTTTTTCGTCTCACTCGAACGCACCGTCGAGTTCTTCATTTCTTGAGTTCACGGTTTGGAGCGAAGAAACAATTTCACGGGGAGTAAAAACAAAGAATTTAATCTTCTTCATTGACCCACTGAATCGAAGTGCTTTGTTGAACACATGTACTGCCTAAAGTAGGATTGGGCACTAGTTTTCTAGTTCTAGGGCGACAGACCACTTTCTCTTCAAATGAGCAAGATAAGCAGACTGTGGCGTGTCTGTCAGTCGTTGCGGCTTGGGCTTTACGCATCGCTAGCGCAGCTTCCACTCTGGAGTAAACAACGGGGGCGATGAGAGTGGCCCAGTCGGAAGTGCACGACCGTCACCGTTCGGGAGAGGAAGAAGAAACCTCAAGAGCAACCAATGACGTCGCATACGTCTGGTTTCAAATTACAATTAACAACTAGAGCGACAAGAGGAGCCAAGGCTATTACAGGCTGCTTAGAATAAACGTCACGGTTGTTTGGTGCCATTGTGGTCTGTTACCGGTTCTGGAAAAAGAAGTCCATGAGAGTGTCTTAATTTCTCTGCAGTTGCGAACTAAATGTGGAGAGATAATAAATAAAAAGTTCGATCATAAAGCTATTGCCCTGCGAGGTTAAAACGCAAGATTCTCGTGGACTGAAAAAGGGCATTGGGAGCAGAATCTTTTCCAAACATTGACGTCGACGACTGATGTTGCTTTTCTCTATAGTAACTCTTTGCAAGAGCAATAATAGAGATGTTTTGAAAAAATGAACATGCAATTTACCAATAATTCTATTTGTGCCAGTCTTTCTAAGAACACCATTGAGTGCTCGGGGACTTTCGATAAATCACACAGAGCGACGCGTGTCTTTGTAATTTCTACCCCCACCCCCACACCTCTCTTCGTTCAAATTGGGTGCATAAACTTTCGACTACCGGTAATTTTCCAGGACCTCACACTTTGTTTTGTAAAAGATTTCAATTTCTCGTTCACAGACAGCACTAAATCTGTACTGTGCTTCGACAAACACCGACGCACAGTGTATATGTTGCGATAACTTCGTGTTTGTTTTGTTCTCTGCCCCTATTTTCTTACGATGCAATTGTTTCAGAAAGTTATTACACTATGTGTCATTATTAATTTACGATTTGTTTATTTCTATCATAATCCTGTGAAAAATAGCTTAAAAACTCAAGAGTTAATTATCTTTCTGTTATATTGAGTTAGTTTTCCAGATCAAATTTCACTGTTGTATGAATTTTTTCACGATTGAATATTTTGACAGCGGTCAAGTTAACGCTTATTCATGTGCTTAAAGGAATTAGCACGCAAACATGTTCAAATTTTGGTACATTTCTTTTTCATGTTGTTTTTGCATCGCTAACAAACAAGTTTACCTTCGTTTTTTTTGTCTTTCTGAATGAAATTTAAGCCTTTTTTTACAAATTAAGTATCAGCACACTACATTGAATCAGCCAAATCGAAATTGTAATTTCTATTTTACTTTTTCCCTTCGTGTTTCAATGCCTATTAAAAAATTCATTTCAATATTACAGGAACGAATTACCCATCACCGCCGTCAGTCATGCCAGATGGATTTGGCTTACCATCTCCACCATCGACAGCCACTGATGGAACATCTCCAGAGATAGATACTCCAGATCCGCTAGGTTTTACAGGCACGAATCGTCCACCGATCACAAAGCCCCCTGATCTGGCATCCGAATTAGAAACTACAGAACTCACTCAGGACACGGACGACGAATTTACTTCGGTTTCCGAGACATCCACCCCAGAAGGGATAACGGATACAACAGAACCAACGGAAATTCTGACTGCGACCCCGACGCCTGATGGTAGCTCCACAGACGAGTTGGAGGAAACCAGTGCTGGAACCAACAGCGATATCACTTCTTTGACAGACCCTATAACTGTAACACAAAGTTCACCTACTGTTCCTACTAGTTCAGAAAATGAATCGAGCGTCACAATCGTTCCTATATTCGTCTCCATTGATGATGTAGCTACGATCGACGCTCTATCTTTCTACACTACGAAGCGTCCGGCCATAACAAAACCACCCGAGTTTTCCATTTCACCATCCTCGTCCGTCAATGGTCCTGGTGGTAGCAGCAGTAGCAGCAAGCCTGGCTCTACAACACTTGATATTTCAACACATTACACTACGGAATATCCGGCTGTAACAAAACCACATAGTGTGCCTACATTATCTGGAACAAAGTTTTCGACTACGAAGGATCCTAGTGTCACTAATAGTAGACCTGGATCATCAACTCTTGATCATTTCACATTTTACACTACGAAGCGTCCACTTATAACTAAGCCAATAGCTCTGAACTCTAAATTGAGCACACCCATTACTAAACGTCCGATGACAACAAAACCTTTGACTGGTCTCTCAGGGTCTTCAACACCTGGGCATTTTTCTTCCCACTCAAAACCAAATTTAGGCATAACCAAAATAACAAAACATCCTATTTTTGTAACCATGCCTGCGACCAAAGAGTCAACTTATGGTCTACATACATCGACCAAAATAACACCTCCACAGACTTTCCTTACCACGCTAGAGCCTTTAGCACCAAGCGTAACTGTGAAGCCGTCTTACTTTATGACTCCCACTGCTCCAAATGTCAGTCCATCAAAAAGACCTGCGACTGCGAAACCTGTAACATTGCCTCCACTATTGCTCAATTTAACGAATAATCTTGCACTTGATCTTCTAGGCATGAACAGCTCTCAGTTTACAATTCCGTTTATACCGTCTATACATTTCAAACCAGACTTCCCGTACAAACCCTTTTTAAATCAGTCTATCATCTTAACAGATAGTTTTCTACAGCATGTCAATGAAACTAGAGAAAAAATTCCAACACTAACTACAGAAATAATCAGGAATTTAACAACTCTACTCTCCCACATGTAAGTATATGAGATTCATCTAAAAGTTACTAACCTTTTTCTTTCAGAAAAAAAATATTTACTGAATAAGAGCTAACAACTTCTATTTGGTAAGGCTTTACTCTATTCTCGAAAAAATAAGATAAAAACATTAATACCCGATAACAAGATATATGTGTCTTGATATTCTGATCTTCGTTCGAAATATTTTCATTAATGCTCTACTCTGATTAACCTCAGGAAGTTCTTAGATTTATTTGTTTCAGGAAAATTTTTTTGTTATTTTATAGCCCCTCAGGAGTTGAAAAAGTCACCTCTTTTTGTTTTCATTCCTAATAGTCTTCTTTCGTTAACTAGTGTGCTACAATACAACTTTTTCTAATTTTGCAAAATATTTGAAGGCCTTTCTTAGTAGGGGAGATAATATAAGAAATTATGAGTTGGCAGAATGAGTGCACATCTTACGGAAAGTGTAGCGTTGTATCAATTATGCGACATCAATTTAAGTTTTATGC
Organism: Platorchestia sp. MABIK; assembly: GCA_014220935.1. Lineage (NCBI taxonomy): Eukaryota > Metazoa > Arthropoda > Malacostraca > Amphipoda > Talitridae > Platorchestia > Platorchestia sp. MABIK. Next base: position 171,898 of record JACJUY010000636.1, on the reverse strand, counting down.
GCGTGATAAACGAATTAGACCAGCTAATAAATGGGCATGAAAATACAACTCATTTGTCGCACCACAGACAACATTTCCAGTTTTGAACTTATTTAGGCAACTGCAACTAAATGAAATAAATTTGAAGCGATTTGCACCAACTTTCGTTAAGTAATCTAATAATTATACGCAGTAAAATTAAAATGAACAGGCATTTAAAAAATAAAGGAAAATAATGCATACAGGTATGAGTGCAGGAGTATATCATGTGATACCCTCAAACGGTTGGAGAAATCAAAAAGAGAACCTATTTTTTCTGTCTAATAGTTTACTGTCGCATTGACGATAATGACTCGAAAAACAGGCTAGTACAAAAAAAAACTGCCTCACGTTTTACGATGTTTGTCTCAAACCAACTATGAAACACTCCTTGAAAACTACCGAACATCGATCAAGGCCCCTGTGATCTTGAAAACATTAGGAACAAGAGCAGTTTTTGCAACAGCTTTTATTAGAAATATTTTACAATAATATCCGAAGGATACGAAAGTTCAATGCTTTTAAATAGGATTGTAACTAATGTAAATTATATAATGTACTGATTAAGTTTTTATAATTCCCAGCGGAGATTAACCTCTAATGCATGTAAAAACGAGTTTGTCCAGTATCAAACTTGAAATATGTATTGATTCGTTTATTTTTGCAGATACAATGGATCTTCCGAGGGGGTGAACAGTTCCGACATGCCTTTCATTCTCCAAGTACCGCCTAACCTTCTTAATTCCTCCGAAATGGAAAGCACAGGACTCCATTCTCCATCATCAGATCCTGACCCAAATATAGCAGTCATTACGACACAATTGCACACAATTTTCGGAGGCCAAATGCCCAGCGTCTCTAAAGACCCCTATGTATCTGGGATCCCAACTGCTACCTCCGACATTTACCCGCCCAACACACCTCCTTCCAGTGAAGTGTCTTCCCAAAGTTCGTCTCCTCAAACAGAAGCTCCAATTATTGTCCTGGATCGATGTCTCTCTTCTGGAGGCAGTCTCGCTCAATGTCTCGAATTGTCACAACTTTACGGAAAACTTTTTGAAGCGGTCATGGGAGCGAAAGAGAGTGAAAGCTCTTCTTCAGGTCATATTAGTGGAATTCCTATCCACTCGAACAGCACTCTCATACAGAACTTGCTCAGCAATAGTACTTATTCTCAACCTTTCCAGAGTTTAGGAGGTCAGTCCAGCATCCCAAACAAACCAGGCGTTTCTGGTGGCAATTTGGTGTTTGAGAAACCCAGCTTGGTTTCTCAAGTAACATCAAATGACACTGATTATTTGCCGGATAAACCAGATTCCATCATTAATAATGTCATAAAAAATCAACTTTTACCTGGCGGGCATCACCCATACCCAGACGCACCAGGCGGCGTCTTCGCAGTCGGCCATGAAACTTTCGAAAAAAGTCCATACAAACATCCCCACAGACCGCAAACATCCGGCTCTCATCCAAATTTTGTTTCTTCAAGCAATGGCATGGCTCATGAATCTTTGAACATTCAAGCATCGCTTGAAGTTTCAAACGGAGGAAAACCGAGCGCAGTGTCTTTGCCGACGCCTCAAGGAACCCTTCTCGTGGCTCCGGCTAAGAACAAGGGGCCCGAGAAGCCATCGCTGTCAGTTCCTCTGATAACTGATCATGAGTTGATTCCTTTGCATCCTCTTCCCGAAGAGCCCTTATATGGTACTGCAGCTGGCGGCTCTGGGACTTTAGATTTCGATTACTATCTGACTGGCTTCGTAGACGTTCCATCTAATCCTAAGGATCCAACATCTGAATTTGAGGCGAGCACCAAACCTTCAACCACTTCCCTAGAAGATTATTACCAAGTTTACTGGACGGAAAATTCATCGAGAATAACTCCAGCAGTGTCAGCCTCACAGTCTAATTCTCACTCTAAGCCCCGACCTCAAAATGTTGACACTTTCACGTTATCTCCGCAAATCCAGGCTTTGGCTAAGAAGCACCCTCATGCAAATGTTATAATTGGGCCACCTCCGAAGCATATTTTCCAAAAGACAGGGTCGAAGTTTAGGCTAGGTTAAGGCACTACTTAATTATCTTTAAAGTACCGCGTTCAAAATTTTTTACGGATGGTATCTGAGCGTCAATTGTATCTGAGCAATCAACTGTATCGAAAATTGTATCTGAGAGTGAATTAGCAAACTTATTGAACAACATGTATAGCGTAACAAACTAAAAAAATTACGCTCGGTAAATTTACAGCACTTATTTGCTGCCGTTCCGTAAAACGTCAACTTTATTTCAACTTGGTTCTGTAACACCCTTGTAAGGATACTTCTGAACTGTAGTTTCAAATTTTCTACAAGACGGCGAGATGCTAAAGGGCTCTTTGACGCATTACTCTTATCTGCTAGCAACTCAGTGGAATTAAAAGTAAAGAGATCCTACCAATTATTGGAAAAAATATTAAGAACACGTAGCTATCCAATCGCCGAACAAACTAATGTAGATTGAATCCAAAAAGGACCCGAGAGCATGACTTACTTCGAAACGTTTTTTGTTGTGTTATTTCACACAATCATTCCCTAATGCGATTGAAAGCATATCATGAATAGCTATTGATCGAAATTTCCTTAGGTTAGAAGCAAGCTTTCATTCTGCAATTGTTTAAATAACTTATTTATCTTAGAATAAAAATGCCTTCGTAATACCCTTGGAAGTCATTAATATCTTACTAGCAGCAGACATGTATTGCTGCACAAGGACATATTTCAAGACAGATTCATTTTTTAGTTTTCATTTTTTGTTCAGGTTTTGTGATGATGTTTTATATTTATTGATAGAACTTGCTTTTGTAAATTGCTGTGATATTATATAAGGGAATTATTATCCTACGTATTGTTGTTAATGTTTATGGGGTTAGTTCTTGGCTTTACGGTAGAGCTGCATTTAATTATTTGTTTTCAATATAATTTGTACAAAATACCCAACAATTAGCACTCAATATACATATATCACTCTGGTATTAAGTCAGCGAAATAACATTTGTATTGCTGGACTGCGTGCTTCATTTACTCCATGAATGTTGCAGAACGAAAAAAATAGCTCTAGAAAAGCACGTGTTTCAGAGCGCATGTTTTGTTAAAGGTTTTGTTTGAAAAAATCACTTAGTGGGCTACTAGCGTAGCTTTAGCTGGATATTGATAGTCAGTGACCCACTTGACTAAGTTGTGTCGGAAGTGTGAAGTGTCCAGCCCTATGAAGTATGTAAAACTGAACACTCTAAAACGCAGTGACTGTTCAATGTGATTTTTAAAATAGATTGATTTGACTTTTTCAGCTTGAATTGAAGTTAGAAGACTGCATTAGAACGCTCAGAATATTTGAAAATGTATGTTTAAGGTATTTGAAAATTGTATTCACTCAGAAATAAGTTTAATTTTTTATCTCTCTGACTGAAAAGGAAGGATATTTTGTTGACATATAGCAGTGAAGTAGCTTGTAGGCAATATTTTATAGAAGACTCTCTACCCGAAAAATTTATTGTATAGATTCCCCAATGGGTTCCTTATTAATTTAGCACTTTAAGTTTTATTTTGAAATTATGAGTTTCATGATGAGCTTCCAGTAAATGAACTTCTGCCACTTCATAATTTCGGGATTTTTCAGAACGTTCCCTCAATAAATAGCAAGAATATCGATACTTCCCAAAATACTGATCCAAACCTTATTTTTCGCCGAAAATGAATGTAATTTTTGTTACTTATTAATGAAATATCAGCAGAATTTCCTTGAGGTAAACAGGATCCACTACCACACTATTCAAATGAGACACACCGTGAATCGCAAGGGATAATAAAGAGAATTTTTATTTAATTACAATAATAATCACAAAAATAATTATATCTCATTTTTTACAAGTTTCAATGCTGGCATATAAGGTTTTCATTGTACGCATTGCGGCGCCTTGCATGTTTGTTTTTTAATTTATGTGAGAACATGTAAAATTTTTAATAATTTTAAAGTTTTAGCACTCTTGTAGAAACTTTGCACGCAGTAATTGTAGTATTGTTAAAATAATGTGCAAAAAATTCATCAAGAATTTTTTAAATTGTAGTTTAAATGAATAATTTCCAATCATTATGAAAATATTTTATTTGTCACTCCATGCTTGTGTGAAATGACATGGCATCCTAATTATTATACTTCACACGTCATCTTTATTACCTACAAAGTTAAGGTTAAAATCCCTATTTCATCAATTTGTCTCAACTGATTTCTCCAAACGTTCCAATTAAGTATGGAGGAACATTTCATGGAAGAACTCCCTGTCATGGAAACATTCCTCTTGCTATCATGTCAAACACTCTTTCATTGCTAAGTTAAATCGAGAAGAGAATCTTGTCACTGAATTGAGCACGATTTGATCGCAATGTGATGAAAATCATGTTCGTTTGTTAAGGACTTGTAATGAGCTAATGTACATGGTTCTTTCTCAGGTCTACGTTTAGAACTGTTTCCCCGAGGCAGGAGGAAATTGAAACACGACGTAGACACACGGGATGAGGTAGAGAGAGAGAGAGAGAGAGAGAAAGGGTGAGTGCTGCAAGTGTGCTTACTTACGCTGTAGGGCAATTTTATGATGGGCTTTTTATTTGTTATTGAATGTTGCGGTATTGTGTATACATGCTAAATGCTAAGTAAAAATAATAAATCCATTGGCTGAATATGCTGTATTTCATTCTAAGGAAAATCCTATTCGCACGCGTCTTTTACGAGAAAGATAATTTGTTATAATTTTTACAGTTACGAAATTTTTGTTCAAAACCACAAAGTTGATTGCGAGGACTGCGAATTGATCTTTTGTTTCGCGTTATTCAATGAAAATATTTCATTTATACTTGCGATACAATGATGTTAGAGTCGCAGCTGTTACTACAAAACTCAGCTGAGTTTTCCATAGGAAGAACCGTAACTTAATACGTATTTGTCGTCTCAGCACGACCACCCAACGTCCAGCTTTTTCCGTTTGTAGATATGTTGTGAATTTACTACTACCCAACACTTCATTTCTACAATTTTGGTCAATTCACTTCCATATTGTGTTCTTAACAGTAGCAATAGTAAAAGAATAGTGAAGGAATAGAAATCAAAGAATAGCGTGTATTTCACTGTTATCACGAATA
>JACJUY010000636.1:148973-166475 GCA_014220935.1 Platorchestia sp. MABIK | reverse complement strand
GTATTTCACTGTTATCACGAATATTTTTTCATGGCTTTTATGAAAATCAAAAATATTGCATACACCATTAAAGAACTTCCAGAATTGACATTTTTTTGTGCCTTCATTATTTATTCAAGTTCCGTCTATTCGCTCTTAAGAACAACCCGGCATAATTTTCTACACTACACACTTGTGTGCCAAATAATACGTCGGAAGAAACAGAAGTACGAGTTTTAAGTGTATTTACCTGAAACAGCAGGTTTTGAAGCGCGGATCATCGTTCATTTTTATTTCAGAGAAAATTTGAGCAATTTATTTAATCCCGACGTTGATGGAATCGAAGGAAACAGAAGCAAATAAGTTGGGTTTTATTAATACTTGTTTACTTTTCAACAGTAGTAAAAATCTATTACATTATTTACCATAACTGCAAACCATTAATAAAATAACGACAATAAGAGACAAAGTTAGTAGCAAGACATATAAGTAGCTGACCAGCTATCATTAGCGTAAGTTATGTTAGAAGGCGTATCTGTATGCATGCAATAGCTGTGTCCAGCTTCATAGATCACTAAATTGTTCCCGTTGTAATTTTGTTACTGGATTTATTTGGTGTTAAGGAAACGAATAAGAATTTGAAGTGAAACTACATATGTTACTGAAAACAAATGAGCACCTAGCTTTGACTCTCTGATACGGGCTGTAAAAATCGCGAATTTGTCATAATCGAATTCGTATAATTTCTCAATGATTCTACGAATCGAGTGCATTCGAGAGCCCTAGATTATTTTTGGAGAGTTTTATGTTTGTGAGTTTGGCTGTGTGAGCAAGAATATATTGATGGTCCTAAAGCAGGTTTTGAATAATCATGAAGCAAGAGACCACCGTCGTTGTTTAGTTTCGAGAAATCGGAGCGTTGGAAAAGGTGAAAAATCATTCCAGAGAATTTTAAATATACTTGAAACTATTCAACAATGATCTCGCAACATGAAATAAGAAACGCTTTGAACCTTATCTAACTTCTTTGAAGTTTATCTATATCTTTGAAGTTTATCTATCTTCTTTGAAGTTTATCTATCTTCTTTGAAGTTCATCAATCTTCTTTGAAGTTTATCTATCTTCTTTGAACTACATTTATCTTTATCTTTGAACTTTATTTATCTTCATTGAACTATATTTGTATTTATACAACTTTATCTAAGCGAGTGGTATCGCGCTTTGAGTACAAAAAATACCCCTTCATACAGTCCACCGCATCCTCAGCTGGCTCCTTGATTCATCCCACGCGACATATTATATGAAAAATAAACTCCAGACTAACACGTGAAACATGAAAGCTGAGCATATTCAAGGGACGTCATCAATAATAGATTATTACGTCCCGTGCGAGGCAGAAGAGCAATTTGCGCCATCATCAATGCAGTGAGGCAGAGAGGCTCTGGCTCTCGGTCGTTAGCTCCAGGACTGGCAAATGCAGGGCGTGGAGAGCGTCTGTGATGTCCGAAGAACGCTGCGCCTATAAAGCATCCATCGGCAATATCCACAGGGGGCAATAAGTTGTCAGAAGGCAATATGGCCGCCACTCACGAGGCCAATACAGAAGCTCTTACCTTAATGACAATATAGAGCCCGGGGCCGTGCTCGGCCGGCGTGCGAGAACCCTCTCGGTGCACTTCGTTAGCCGTCGGCTTGCCCGCAGAAATCTGGCAAAGCGCCCACACATGCGAGTCTGAAGCTTCCTCAAAACTGGGCTTGGCACGTGCGTTCATCAAAAGGAAGACTCAAATTGCAGAAAAAAATGAAGTTCGTTCAATTTCAGCTGTATTCGTTTATTCGTAAACACACAAGTTGTGTTTGAGAGTACGTGCACATTTTGTGTTTAAATGTGTCGTTTAAGTTCTGGGGTGTTCGTTTCAGTTCAGTTGTGTTTGAAAGTAGGTGCACATTATGAGTTCAAAAGTGTAATTGTAGGATGGGAAGCTACCATAACGCAGCACTGGATGATGATACGCGAATGTGGTCGAAGTGATGAATCACGTGTCTTTTTGTGCTGAATTAGGCAATTATTGCTTACCTACTTGCTTCGAAAAAAATCGTTAGGGAAGAGCTTCGCATTTAGAAAAACATCCACGTTCAAATAGGTACTTTTTCCGATAAACTGCCCGTTTATTAGTTGTTAAAATCCAATCCAAGCGAAAGAGGAGCTTGCAAATCCACGACCATTACTTTCATCGTTAAATAAAATTTTGCATTATTGATTAAAGTGCCGTGATATGAAACTTCAACATGCTCGTATTAGTATTTTCACCTAATGAAGGAACGAAAATCGTTTACGGTGTTTTTTTTCTGTAGTTAATTCAGAGCATCGATTTGTAATCATCTTTATATCTTATGTTGAAAAATCCATGTCCTCTGTAAAAATCCTCGTCCTCTGTAAAAATCCATGTCCTCTGTTAACTGTCCGATGATGACAAACACTCCGGGCTGCAAGAGAGCAGAGTTTCTATTCTGAGCTCCACTTCAAATTAATTACTTCAATACTTCTCTTCCAAAACTTTTCCTATTAAGAACAGAGGCAATGAACTGGAGGGTAGGCTCAATAGTTCAATTTGGACGAGTTCTAGTAAACAATTAAACATAATAAACTTTATCAGTACGTGAATTTGTTTTGAATAGCAAATGTCTGCTTCAAACAAAAATGTTGCGTTGATGCTCACGGTTCGAACAATGAAAAATTCAGAGATTTCCCAAAAATTGACATTTGGCACAGCACATCTGTCGTCGAACATAAACTACGTGAAACATTTTCCTAAAGTTCATTGTAGTGACATTTGTTGGACAGCGTTAGGTTTTCCTTTTCTTCCTTTTACTGGCGGTTGCGTAATATATTACTGAACACCTGATGCATCTGTGCAAGGTCGCAATCCAAGTTAATTATGTTCAGGACGAGAAGCCAAACAAGAAATCGTCATTATTAGCCAAATTTAAGCATCTTGATGGGGTGCTTGGGTGAAAGTGCACTTCTCCGATGAACACAATATCTATTTATATACTGAATTCTTTTCTACATTCGTCGAAAGTAACAACATAGTTCTTTATCTGCAGCGAAGAAAGGAGAAGTGCCCTATATTTGGGAGAGAGATCGAGAAGTGTTGCTCGTTGAAGAATCTAAGCTGATGTCTTCGAATTTTATAATATCTTGGGAAGTTAGTAGATAACTCTGATTTATAAACATGTCTCTGCGTTTAGAGAGTGAATGGGTGATGCTGGCGATGGAGAAATTACTCAATCTTTGAAGCTGGGTAAAAATTCTTTTGGGATAAATGTGTGCAACCAGACGAATCGATACCTTTTTTTTTTAACTCTATTGAGCAATAGACACATTTTGAAGCTGTGTTCTGGTTGAAATGTACATCACAGATGAATCCAATGTTTTTATGTTCACAGGTTTTTTTTTACAGTGGTCGAAAATAAGTCGATGCATTATTCAAGACCCCTGAAGCAATAGATGTGTGATGCCTCCCTTTTGGTTAATATTCTACTTCCTCCTCTTGCATAATGGTTCCTAATTCACGTAACAAGTTAAAATTCCGGGTGGTACATGCCCCATATTATCCATGGTTGAGACTACTTCTCGTAACTCAGAATTGGATGCTTCTAAATTGCGGACCATTGTGATCACACTTCAGAAGACTGCACTGAATTGCTTGCCTCGAATTTCTTGAATTCGTTTAATTCAATCATTTTCTCATAGATAAGATGTTTAGGAGAGTTAAGAATTTAGGTTAAGAATTTAATTTAGATCAAGAATGCTTTGAACAGAGTGATTGTTTAATTTAATGTGAATAAAAATCACGATTCATATTTTTGCACGATGCTTTTTCTTAAACATAACGCCAATTAACACAGAACATTTCATTACAGTGAAATAACACCAGCTGAGCCGGTAGGTTTACTTGGAAATATCTTGACGAAGTTCCATACTCTTTTAATAACAACCGTCGAATCATTTTTTTACATTGAAAATGACTGAAAAATTAATTGAAGATTCGATCAGCTAACACCATAACCTATTCGATTATCCCTAAGTAGCTTCATTGTGTAGTGTACGTGTTGAATTGATGAGTAGTGTCACCTATCATTCTGAACACATTTGTATTGCAATATGAATCGTGATTTTTATTTGCAATATTCAAAGCATTTTTGATCTATGTAATTTAAATTCGTAACCTAAGCCCTACTGATAATTTCTTATGAAATTATTCATGAACTTGCTGATAGGTAATATTTACTTCAACCTTCGAACATGACATCAGCCGTCTGCCCTGAATCCCAGTGCTTAGGATCATTTACCGCGCGAGGTTTTATGTGCTTTAATGAATAAAACCTAAAAAGCGGTGGTCAACGGTTGCAAGCACTAAACACTTGCTCATTACTAGCGGCGATGACTCCGGTAAAATTTGTCACCATGCTAAGTACAGACGAGAATTTGTGTCAGCAGCGTGAGAAAGAGACCACAGGACTCAACCACACAGCACGACGATGGCAGACGCCGAGGCGGCAGTATGCACAGTCCACCTTCAGACGGCGCCGGCAACAGAATATACTTCTTGCCTGATCAAATCGACGCAATATTTTGATTCAAAGATTCTTAAAAGGTTCTACTGCTGATCAGTTCCAATCATTCAGTCAGCTTGCTGCTGACCAGTTACAGTAATTCAGTTAGTTTACTGCTGATCAGTGACAGTAATTCAGTTAGTTTCCTGCAGATCAGTTACAGTAATTCAGTCAGCTTGCTGCCGATCAGTTACAATAATTCAGTCAGTTTCCAGCTGATCAGTTAGAGCAATTTGAACAACGTCTTATTCTTTATATTTTTGGACAGATATTCTTCAATATCTAACAGCAGCACAATTGCGACAACTGAAAATTAATTGCAAGTCAATGTAATAAAAACACATTCACGAACTCAGGCCTATAAATATCTGCTTAGATTTCCGAGTAAAGTGTCTGAGAGGAGCTAAGCTGAAGTGTATTTGAAGAAATCCTTCAAGTTTGAATGGCCAGAGCCTTGAAAGGTGAGATGCACAGTGAATGAAAAGTTTTCTTAGGCATTCTGCTCAAGATTCCGAGTATTTCAGCAGAGATAAGCTGTCTGTGAAAATTGATGTATATGAGAGAAATAATCACCTATGTCGGAAGCATCGAGTAATACCATGAAAACTGTGGTCCCAATGAATACATTTTTTAGGTGAATGTTGAATTCTCAAACTGTTTGAGAGCGAATTGAAATAACATGCACAATATTATTGAAACATGTTTTGAACGTAACTCATTGGAAACGTTTCTCGTTTTCAGGTCCGGAATAAGAAGTACGTGAAGATTCGGCAAAGGATGCTACGGAAAGTGCTTGCTTTCATCCTCCAACGATATTAAACTTCGTCAACGTTTCTTGAATGTAATCGTGTTTTTGGCAGCGTGTATATTCACTGCTCTTATCGAAGTTGCGTCAGCCTTAAAATCACTGCAACAGTTTTGCTGTTCCACTGATCGAAAAACATTGATTTTACTGATGCCTAGTACTGATGCAATAAGCTTCAATTTTGAGTGAGTTAGATCATGTAAAGTCTGTCACGATGCTGCGTGAAGATCATTACAGAATTATGACAGTAATTTTTCTCATATTCTGCGTTGCTGTTTTAGTGAAATGTGTCGAAGAAGAAAAAGTGAATTCGAATTTTGTGGATAATATAAGCGGCCCACCAGCCTCTCTTCTCTTCATCAGAAATAAGAACTTTGAAAGATGGGCAAATCAGTTGAACCGGCAACGACATCAAAAATCTTTGAAAAAAGGATTTAGAAATGATTCCCAAGTTACAGATGAGAGCTTGGGAGCCCTTGAAATAATAAGCCTCTTACCAACTTCGTACGGGAAAGTTTGGAGGTCTAGTTCTGAAGAAGGAAGCTCGCCACCACCGCAGTTCACAAAACGAACACGGAGGGTGGACCTTCACGAGGCGCCTCCGGTACAAAACTCTGAACAAACTGAAGAAAATCCTGTAATTATTGAAAATTCGAGTGCAAATAATCATGCGATACGAGAACGTGATCCAAGCTACACAGGTGTTCAATTGCCACTTAACAAGAAATATGAATTCAAGCATCAAACAGGTGATCAAACAAATTTGATGGGTACTTATTCCGAAGAAATTCCACTTGTAATGTCATACAGGATGAGTGACAAGAACGCAAATCGAGAAAATTTTCATACATATTGGTTACATTCAAGAGTTACACCACCGATCGCTTCTGAAAGGAACTTGACTGGAGAGGAACATGAGCCTTTAAAGATGCACGAGTACGTGTATGTTCTTGAAAACCCAAGTGAATCTAAGGCAGAAACTTGGGAAGAATCTCGACGAGTTTGGTTTGATACAAAGTTCTCTCAAAATCACCAGTGGCAGAAACAACAACAAAATCAGCAGCCGCTAGAATCAACACGAAAAGATTCCCATTTGTTTCCTGTAGAATTTGATGAAAAACTAAGTAAAGATGCTGATGGAGGTTTCGTAAGAAGTGAGTTAAATTTACAACATTCAGGAATCGCCCGCGAAGAAAGAGCTCCAATAATTTACAATTCGCATGAATCAAAGGTTTTTGCAGTGGACACAGGAAGGTACACAAGTAATTTCAAAGTCATCCAAGAGAATAAAAGAGGCTCTGTTCCAAGTTTTGAGATCGAAGAGTCACACGAAGAGCTTCTACGTCCTCATGGGGGTAAAGAATCAAGAGCTCGGGAAGGAAGTCACGTAAGCGACATTACAAGATCTACGCAGACTGAAGATATTCTTGCCCAAGGATCACATATGAGCGCTAGGCAGAACCCGAGACCGATGATTCCTCATTTTGATAAAAATATTGCAGCACCGACGAAGAGGTGGAGAGAATCAGAGGGCAGAATCGATTACAGACCAAACTTAGGCGACGAAGTACTGAAGTTCTCATTACCAAAGCTTGAAACCCACATGTTTCGCGATAATTCTGGAACCAAAAGTGAGGATGGAAACAATAGCGCTCATAGAAGATACAGATGGGGCTCAACAAAAATAGAACACCGCTCCAGACCCACTAGAAGAACGGCTGGACCTGGAAGAGTGAAGCCATTGGTATCCTCGAACAGATGGCGGACCAAAGGTGCAGTGAGAATTAATCCTGAAACTATACCAATGCTTCCAGTTCATGACCATGCTGACACTAAACATAAAATGACCGGCAATCGCCTTTGGATTCGAGCAAGAGACGCTCTCATTGATCGAAGAGGCGACGTTATGGAACAGAAATTAGGTGCATCTGATGGTTATGGAGGAGCCAACCAGGTTAGGCCAACGGGAGTGAGAAGACAATCAGTTGAAGAAAAATATGGCTCCATTGTTGCTGGTGCTGCTATGGCAGTTGGCCTTGCTGCGTTTGCAGTTACTGCTATGGGTAACAGTCCAATGGCAAAGGAAACTCTTGATTTATTGCCGTCTCTTGGAACAATAAGTAATGTGTTTAGAGAAGCAGACAAACGAATTGGCAGAGTAGAAAATGGCAATCTGTCTACACTGGAAACTGGAGAACCACAACATAAGAGCGATGTTCAAGCTGAAGCAATTCCCCACTTAGTCAAACATAAAATTAAAAATGCCACACTGAATCGGCTGTCAGAAAACAGTGAGGTGCCAAAAGATTCCAACAAGTTGGTTTCTAAAGAAAATGAAATAAAGAAAATGAGCGTCCTTCAAACTCTGCACGATAAGTGGTCCAACTTGAATAAAAGTTCCAGTTCAGAAAATTTTGGATCGGAAAGTCAGGTTCCAGTACTGGACGCATTAAAAAAATTCACTACACCTCAAGATGTGAAATTGTCGGGAAATTTGAATGTGTCGACTCGTGATATTCAAAACGCAGCGTCCGAATCTCTTTATATGAGTAATAATTCAAATTCCACAAGGAAAAAACATCCTGGAGCATCTATCAGACCTGCCCAGTACAGAAATGACACGGTACATTCTCTGAAGAATTCAACGTATGTAAATATATTTCCTTTTCTATTACAAAGGAGGAATAACTCAATCAATAACAACATGAGGGTTGTTAAATTGCCCATTCGTACGACAGATGCTCCTGTTGGTATAAAACCTGAAGTATTGAGTTCGTCTCTGAGAGTTCGAGACGCTGCTGGTAATGATGCTCTTATGCAAAAGCATAGCGCAGAACATCAATCTAACTCCGAAAAATTATTCGGAGAGGTCCCAGGTTCCGTCTTCAACGCTGCCCAAGAGGATATTATCTCCCGTGTACGTCAGCGTATTTCTGCAGAAACTATGAAGGGCGTCCGCATTTCAGAAGTACAGGAAGGAACCCGGAGTGACGACCAGCCAAGTAACTATGCGATCAGCACTTGGATACCTTTGCTGGACTCTAGGTCTTTCATCGAAGATCCCACATTTCCTAAGTCGGTCTCGATGCTAAACTCCGCTAATGGAACTTCGTATTTTGGCTCTTCAGGGTATAAGAGAGTGTTTTGTAGCGGAGGTAGATGCAATTCTCGGCAAAAACGTGTTGAGAAAAGAAGTGTTTCATTAGGGAATATCTTTTCTTATTTAGCAGACATGTTCTACATCCGAGAACATGATGACTCAATGGAATCACAAAATCATGAATCAATGGCTAGCGGTGAAAGCGAGGAGGAGGAAAATAAGAATGACGAAGATGAAAGAACAAAAAACGAAAGAGAAACGAATGAAACACAAATATTTTCAAAGCAAGACTCACACGCAGTCTTTTCAAAGAATAACTCAAAAGAAAAAGAGAAAGTCGAAGTCTATGAAACAAAAGGACTTTCTCATCAATCTCTCCTCATTGACTCAATCAGTAAAACGTCACCACGGGATGAAAATATACATACCCTTCAAAATTCTACTTTAGATGAATTAAAACACTCTGACCTGATGAACATCAGGCCATTTGACCTAAAATCCGCAGCTAGCACACTGAACTCCAGCAGAATCGAGGTTTACAGCACCGATCGCGGGAAAAATCCATCTCGCGTGGGAAACTCGGACAGCGGTAATTATTCGGTAACTACGCAGTCACAAGCTCGAGTGTTGTCTCCCCCCAGCATGAATGTAGACCACGTGACTCCGGCCACGGTGTTCAGCGTAGGCAACCGCTCCCATGGCGATGACGGCACGCTGCGTGTGGACGGAGACCCAGCTCCGTTACAACGTGGGAGCTTTCCAAATGAGTCGTCTTCTGCACGCCCGACCGGGGACGGCGGTGGTCGTAGAAAATGGGCGAGAAATTTGTTGGTGGACAAATTAATGAGCGACGCAGAGCACGGAGATAAGGGCGCCAGGTTTGCGGATTTGAGCCCATACTTTGATGGTAAGAAGGAACGTCTGAAGTCTGTTCTTAAGCATCCAATTGGCGGTGATGCGAGGGGAAAAATGAATCCGAAAAGTGAAGAAATATTTCAACAAAGTGAATTAAAGCGTATTATTGAGAAGTATCGCTTGTCTAAGTTCATTAAAGAACTTTACGAAAAGAAGAGAGTGCGTCAAGATATCCACTCTAATGGCGTAGACAATTTTATTCTAAGTAATGATACCCTCTTGAATTCATTGAAAAATGAGAGTCTTTTGATTGGAAAGACATCCTCACATCCGCCAGATTATTCACTGGCATCTTCTAGAGAAATGGATGTGACTGGACACATTAAAACAGGCTCGATGCCGCATAAAATTCTGCTTTTTTTATTAGAGCAATATGAAGAAAAACTCGACCAGATAAGCAGACACAGAACGAAGTTCTTCAGCCCATACGCGAGTGAACAGAGCAGTAAGAACTTCTCGGAGAAGCTGTCCCCACATGGGATGACTGAGCGCCAAAAAACTGATCCCGAAATCGCAGCAGTTTTTCATGAAGGTGGAGGCAAACGAAACGAGAACAATACAAATGGATTCGAAGCTAACAAACTTTATGCAATAACGGATTTCTCAGAGGAGGACGAACCCGTTCTGGAAGAACTGATTGTGCTGGAGCACAATCCAGACTTCGATCTGTCACACGAGCGCTTCCAGAGAAAGCTAACTCCTGAGGAGAAGGAAGAGGCGCAAGGACTCCTAGCGCTGTTCAACGCATTTTTGCAAAAAAACATGGTTAGAAAACGCCCTCTTTCTCTTACGAATAACAATGATGAAGGCTCCAGTGAGAGAGTATCGGTTGAAAATTTGAATGGCGGAAATGATGATGAAAAATCCAAAATAAATTGGCGATTGGAGACGAATTCAGAACTCCCTCGTCAAGAGGTACTGGGTGAGGAATACAGTCACAGTAGTAGTCAAACACATCATCAAGAATACCCCGATAATATATCAAAGAAAGATGATCCTTGGGATGATTTAAATTATTATTCTGACATTCCTGAGTACCATTATTATCTAACCGACAGCGTTGAAGATCAGAAATGGGATGGAGAAACTGCTAATGGAAGATCAATAGAATCACTTCTTGACTCAACTGAAAATGGTAACTCAATTTTAGGACCTGAGTCATTGATGAGAGTATTGCTTGAGTTTCAGAAGATGAACGAAAATTTCGAAAGAATGAGCGGTAAACGAGACCTCGGAGTTGCGGATGCGGATGAAAAACGTTTAAAATCATCGCCAAAAATCCGGGACTCATCGACAATTCGAAGTTTAATGCCCGCTGAAATGAGTGCGGACGCATTCGAGGAGTTCGTTTCGGATTTGTCAAAGTCGCTAAATAAACACAGTGAGTGGTCGCTGTCTAGCAACTTCCCTCCTGTGGAAGTTTCCATTCCGAGCACCGGGAAACAAGAAGGCCAGGCTTCCCAAGTTCAATCGAGCGATGGGACGCAATCGCGTAAAACTGGACAGTCCTGGGACTTCATCGCTCATAACGGCCGCACCAGCGACGCTTCTATGTCACTCGGGTCGAATGAAGTTCCTGAAATTGCGAAAGAAATAAGTTTTTCAAACGTGTCACACTTCAAAACGGACCACACTTATCGCCCAAATGAGAATCTTTCTAGTGAGAGCCTCGATGCAGAAAATGAAGCGCACAACATGAAAAATGTTGATACAGAACTAGATAAAAACGGAGGAGAATCGGCTGTTTTTCAATCAGCTAATAGCCAGAATATGAGCTCTCAATTAAATGTCGACGTTAATGGAGGAGCAAGTTTTAATGACGGACACTTTCGAGCGGACGATGACTCTGATGTATCATTAGTGCCTGACGAATCTTCCAGTAAAATGCTGCGAAAGCTCAACGGAACAGACAAATCACTTGAAACTGCAGAAATTATCGGAAAAAATTCGGTAGGTTACACCGAAAAGTCCAATGGTGAAAAATCATCCAACGCGTCCGGATTCGGAGTATCGTCTCTGCTGTCCATCCTGAATCCTAACAAACCAGATATCTTACGAAACATCAACAAAGTTTTAGATTTGATTATAGGCGATCCAAGCGAGAAAGATGTCAACAAATTAACAAATGACAATTCAGTGAGAAGGAATTATCCCCTTCCTACTATATTTGATTTCCCAAAGTCTCGATCCTCTCTTCTTGGAAACGAAACAACAATTGATACTTCACAACAAAACCGTCAATTTGAAATATCTGATAGCGAAGAAATATCCGAGTCTGTCGATCAAATGAAAAATGATGTAGAACGTTCCTCTTCAACTCCAGAATTAAACAAAAACCTCGAAACATCTTCAAAGGATCACAACAATAGATTCATTACAACGAGTGCAGAAACGGACCCTAAATCAGAAAGATTCGAAAAAATGAACCCACTCGTGAGCTCTCAATTTACCACCGATGGCGAAATGAATTCACACTTTGCAGTACAAAACGATCCAATAGAGAAATTTTCTACTGGTCCTAATTCATTTCTTACTTCAAATGTAAGCGACACAGACGTTTATCAAGAGTATCATGAGTATGAGTCAAAATACGACGATTATTTGTCAGGAAGCGCAGAAAAGAATCCTTCAGAAATACCATCACGGTTTCTATGGTCTGCTCCACCAGGAGACGGTCTGCTCGGACAGTCCTTTGAAGAACGAAGAGGAGAGCCACAAATCCAAAATTTTGTTCCGCCTCTGAAAGAATCCCAGCACTTACCGATGTCACGAGGCGCAATGCCCAATTCCCTCGTCCTCGAAGACCAAAGCCGTGATGGACCACATCATTTTCAACACAAATGGGGCACGCGCGATGCTTTTTTTGAAGACTATGAGTATACGAACGAGTATGACCATGCTAGCCAGACTCGTAACACTATTGGGAATGCGCATCGTAAGCCGAAAGGAAATTTTGAAGTGAAATTTCCAAGTACCAGAGACTTTTCAATTCAACCTTCAATTTTGCTCACTGCTGAGCGGTTGATTTCTTCTAATCGGAGAGAATTTAATCCAGTATTATCCAGAGGTAAAACGTCTTCAGATGCGCATTTCAACCCCTCAACTTTTGACGTCCAGTATTTCAACAGTTCGGAACAGTGGAGAGCTATCAAAAAACCTCCTATTTCTAAAACACAAACCCACTTCAAGTCTCGAAGCAATCAGCCAGTCCCCATAACTCCTGATACGGGCGATACAAGGGGAATGATAATCAAGAGAAAATTAGGGACAGGGACGAACAAGGACATGATTTTAAAGGGAAAAATTGGTCCCAGTTACCGCGATGAATCAAGTGGCTCCAATTCAATTCATCCTAAATTTAATACATTCCTCGTTCAAAATCATCAGGATCTAGATCGAAATGACCTCGAAAATAATACTCCCCCTCTCGTACTCGGGAGGAATTCAAATCGCAGAAAGAGTGCGGAGGAATCAATGCAGCGGAGCAAATTTCGTCTAAATGATTCACTAAAAACAGCATCAGCTGGAAATGCTGCAGCGAAGCATTCCGCGGAATTTTCCTTCGTAAAACGACCTGGAATGGAAGACTCGTCTGCCTCTGCGCGGTACGCATTGGCAAAATATGACTCGATCCAATCGAACGAGGACAAAAATTCCCTTGGAGTGTTGACGTCGATGGCAGCTAATTCCAGAAGTAGCGTTGATCACATCTTCATTGACGTCGGATTCAAGTATCCTGTCCACGCTGAGTGGAGTGAGGATCAGGTGGGGAGTTCACATGCCGGTAGTGGAAGCCCAAACGCTAACGTCACCACCTTTGTGATCAACGACGGTGGAGTGCTGCGAGCCGCGACGAACCCGGCCGAAATGTTCTCAAGTTTTACAGTAGATTCGAAGACAACGTTCGCTCGTGCTCAGAACTCAAATGACATTGGAACGCCTCTTACGAACAGCATTACGTTCCCTACAGCCGAACCCGAAAAAGTTTTGAATGACGAAAGGTTGCTGTCGTATAGCGGCGAGCAAACAGTAGACTCTGCACTGCTCAACTTTAATTCGGTTGAGAAAAAACAAGAATTGCTCAGCAACTCACCTGCCTCCGTCAGTACTGGAAAAAGGCTGACGATGACGGCACTTAATTTGTGCATTGGAGTGTTATTGTGTATGCTATTTTCTAGGTACTTTTTCTTTTGAAAATGTACTCATATTCTCATTATTTACGTATTCAATGTGGTTGAAATATAGATTGGTTAGATAAAATGATTTTCAGAATAAATTTTGAACCGAAGAATTTTAAGAACATTTCGGATAGAATAACTTTTAGGGTAACTTTTAAAGCGAATAACTTTTTTGGCGTGTTTCTTGAGCACTCTCGAGTATGTGTACATTTTTGTATGGCAATTCAAATCAAATTTAAATTTAGTTGATGGTATAATAAAAACTTCTCGGACTGCGCATGGGATGAACATAGTTACTCAAAATAAAGAAATGTACGTGGAGCTGACAATTTTAAATTTTAAATGTTGCTTTTTATGCAAGTAATAAAAGCACTTTGGACGATTTTAAGACCAAGTTGACTTTCATCCAACATTTCCAGCCGACCTCCTGAGTGGCATGAAACTTCAAGGTCTATCTCTGATGGAAAAATAGCAACTCATTCGAGGAGAAGAAAATGTTATTTCATTCCCTCAGTAGAAGGGTTAAGAGTGTATTCTTGCAGATTGGAACAGATGCGTGAGGACTAGAAAATCCACCTAATTGTAAGAACCTGACCGGCTGTGAATAAATCTCTTCTACTCCTGTTAGAAGGAAATTCCAAGCGTGTTTACACTGAGATAAAATCGAACAAAAATTTGCATTTTGGTAGTAATAATTTTCTCACGGTCCTTGCCTCTGGATTCATTAGGCGTCAAACTTTCCTTCACTTAGTTCTTTTTGGCATGTTTTTAATTTGAAACAAGAGCAATAGAACAGGAAAAGTATGCAATAACCATTATGAAAATAATCTCTTTGTCATAAAACTGAAGAGTTTTATTTTTAAGAAGAATAATCATCGTTCATTTCTCTTGCAACAATTTTCTTGGTTCGATTTTGTAATTACAATGTTTTTATGTTTTAAGTTTAAGTTTACTGAGAGAGATATGATATTTTCAACTTGGCCAGTACAGTGGTTTGACGCTGATGAGTATCTCGCAGAAACATCTTACACATGACTCTTCGGTGGAGAAATTAGACAACAGAAAATGCCGGTTCTGAATCGTAGAAATCGGTCAATTTCTTTCCGAGAATTATCGGTGAGTTTGAGTTATCTCAAAGAAGATGCAAGACCTTGGATAGCCTCTTGTAACGAATAGTGCTAAGTTAGTCACGGTTTTGTGCAGTACACTCATTGCTAACCACATTAGTGAGGGCATTAACCTTTTGTGCAGTGGCTAGTACATTCCAGGTATTTGTTAATAAACATCATAGATTTACTTTTAAATAGTGTTTCAATTTCCTTCCATATTTTTCCATGCGGTCATCATAGCAACTCAAACTAAGGCAGGGAACACTACTTCAATAGTAACATCACTAATCGAAGTAACACTACTATAATTGTCACACTACTGTAATTGTAACAAAACTGTAATTGTAACACTACTGTAATTGTAACACTACAATAATTGTAACACTACTATAATTGTAACACTACTTTAATTGTAACACTACCATAATAGTAACAGTACTTTGCTGTGAGGGGACTTTTTGCACAAGGATGGTTACACTGGAACAGTCAAAAGCGATTGTTGCATAGCCTGCTCTACGTTTTATTTATAACCTGCTAAACGTTTTATTTTACAGCCTGCTGTGCGTTTGAGTTTCCTTCCTAATGCCCAAAGTCTGTGTTCAGGAAATCTTCACCATATTTCAAAATATTTTTTTTGAAACAGAGGGTAGATTTTCTCACTACCCCTGCCGGAAAATCCTCAGCTTTCTGATTTGATGTCTAGGGCGGGATGAAAGGGCCGTCGGAACCAGAGTAAAATTACGTCAGACAATTAAACGATGGACGAATTCATCCCCTTCCCCCAGCAGTGAGGGAGAGGTGCGAATGAACTTTAAATTAGCGAGGCGTCAAAAACCGAATTTTGTGAGCAAGTAACCCTCTCCTTTAATCGGAATTCGAATTCAATGATCTAGTGAAATGAGAACCGGGGCTTGGGTCCCTGATATTTCTCTTTGTAATTATGTTTTTTTAAACAACTCAGATTTTTTCCTCTCAAAAATCCTTCCAAATTTTCACAGCGCGCTGATAACAAGCATTTTAGCTCAAGGGAATTCTGGCATGATAAATTCGCTTTGTTGAATATTGTATCGTGCCGAATTTTCAAGTGATTGCTTTGTTGAAAAGAGTTCATTTCCTAGTTAAATTGACAGTGAATTCAAGTCTTCTTTCATTTTCGTGTGACAAAATAAAGCTTAATGTCCAGTCCAGACTCGGCAACACTGCATCTCAAATTACAACGTTGGCTACAACTCGCTCAGGTATTTTATATCAGTGAATCAGTGAGCTTTCTACTTCGTTCGGGAATTGTGGATAAAAGACGAGCGTCCCTGTAAACGTTCTATGAAAAACAATCATTTCAGACTTCACGCGAGTTTATCGTCAATGTTCTGAAAATTCGAATAAACAAGTTACATAACAAAAAATAAAAAATAAAAGAAGGAGAAAGGTAAAAGCGAAATATTTCTACAAAGCTAGAATTTAGTACAACAGACACAACATTTCAGTCAATTCATGATGGAATCTAGAAGTATGCAAGTATTTTGAAATTCAGAGGTCAGGCACAGTATGGGCTGCGTCTCAAATGCCAAGATGCTCAACCCTGGAATCTTGGTCAACGTTGAGACAATGATCCGTAATACGAGTTAGGGTTTGAACTAGATTTCTCTTGCACGAAAGTAAACCTTCGTGGACCGAGAACACCTCACAAAAAATTGAAGCGCAGTCCTGCCAATAACAATTGCTTTAACAGAACGTTCAGAGTGACTCTCTTCCCTCTCTAAATTCTCATACTTAGATTTGTCTGCAATTGGCGTAATCATGATTTTCTTTGAAGTATGTAGAGTACATTATCATTCCCAAATAAATAAACTTACATTCGATTTTCAGCACCGAGCAAGAGTTTTACCAGTGGTACAGTTTCAGAGATGAAATTCGTTTGAGCACCTAGGGTTAACTAAAATTGGAACATTTAGCTTCATATCGCATGAGATAAATTGAGTGGCTTAACGTGAATGCTTCTTCATTTAGCAGCATCTAGAGAGCGTAGCTGAGCAAATGGTTTTGCATTCAAAATGCAAAGGATGAATTGAGAATTACAAGTTGTATTAACACATTTTTCGTGATAAAAGCCGCCGGTGTACACGGAGGGAATTTCCGCAAGGCTGCTGACTGATCAGAAGTCACAAACTCAATTTATGATTGTAGGAGCTGGTGATGCTCCTGGGGTGACCAGATGTAGGACTTGGTGATACTGCTGGGGTCACCAGATGTAAGAGGCAGGCACTGTGGAAGCCTCGGCCCGTCGGTGACACCGCTGGGAAGAGCGGTTGTTGAAGTTGGGGCCACCAGATGTCAGGCCCGAGTGATGGTACTATATAGTTCCGCCAGTGAGTTCCCTTGAGGCAGGTTAGGCAGTGCGTATTGATGATACAAGACGGTGAAGTTGCAACTTTTTATTGATTTAATTTACATTGGTGCATCTGAAGATTACTGAACACTTGAAATGACTAGATAGAATTTCGGCGGTGGTTGAGCTAGAAATGCTTGACAGATTTGAGGGGTGACTAAACTTTAGTCACTACATAATAATTACTGTAGATCAAAGCTAAATAAAGTCACGATCCAGTAAATGTTTGCAATTTTCAAAATTACTTTCTACAATTGACCTTACATTTGAGTCGATTATTGAATTTCAGTTTAACCCATCGCATTCAACGTGTTAACACGTTTCCCACGAAGGGATCCACCGGTGGTCACTAATAGGTTTTCTAAAATGCTGCTGACCGACCTGCATTCACAAACTCATTTTTTAAAAGT
>JACJUY010000636.1:5827-113990 GCA_014220935.1 Platorchestia sp. MABIK | reverse complement strand
TCTCCTACGAAAATCTTTGGGTAATGCACAGAAACACTACTTATTATTATATGCTATAACAAATTATGATAAGTTTTTCAACATATAACAAATTCACAATAAAAGGAAGTTATTAAAAATGAATTAATAAATTAAATAAATAAACAATCAATTAAAATAATTGAAATGAATATTGAGTACAATAAAAAAGGGAAATAATAATTTCATGATAAAATTTTTCTTGAATTGTAGATTTTTAAATTTCTGTTCAGCAGGAGTCGAGTAGCGCTGTAATCTGACTGGGAACTCAGCTACAGCATAACGAATGAAGCATGACTTAATTAAGGTTAGCTGATTATTTACACACTCACCTGAAACATTGGAAATATTTGCTGTGAGTAATTTACACTGCTGTTCAACAGGGCCGGACTTTTTGAAAACACGAATGGATAAAATCTCTAAATCTCTACCAAGCAAAAAAACATAAGAGATCAAAATTTGCATTCATTTGTTTCAAAATTTTAACATTTGCTTTCTTCTCCTTTCACGACTCGAATCCCTCGCGGAGAACAAGCTAACATCGGCTTCATTTTAACTTCTTTCTTCCATCGACTTCTAAACTAACATGATCAGATTTTCATTTCCCTCCCTTCAAATTTCCACACGGCTCATCATCCACCTCTAGACGTTCCTTCCCCTCAACCAACCACTCCGCCCCGCGAACCATCACTGCAAGAAGCGTCACTCTGTCGTTCTCTTGACGACCATGTTTGTTGTTTTCATGTAGCTGCCGTCGACCTGGCCGCATTTTAACCTAATTGGCAGTTGCTTCAAGGTTAAGGTGCATGCAATACGGAGTTGCAGTTGACCAAACAGCAGCTTCAGGGCAGTCTTTCAATGCATCAAAGTAAACATCCGAGAAACTTAACTTCTGAAGGGTGATTACGAGACTCTTGAATAACAGTTTCAGTTGATGCGCGAGTTTTGGTTTTGCCAAACAAGATGAAAAATTGCTTTGTGATGTTCAGATTCAAAGATTGGGCTTTTTAGTTTTGAAGCACCTCGCACGTATCATGTTTTGTGTTCGAAACCAAACATCGTGAGTTGGTTTCTAGAAGAGCCCTTTCTAGAAGATTATGGCTTTATTATGAGAAGGTAAGAGGTGGTGATAAATAAACTCCTTACAACCATGGTCTTACTTTCATGGTTCGATGGGATGAATGTTACACACAGGGTGTCCACCTAAAATGTATACACTAACATATGAATGTATACGTGATGCCGAAACCTCATGTCAGAATTAAACTGTTGTATGGTTCCGTTATGATACATGCACACATCGGTCAGTGAATACATTTTTTATGGACACCCTGTAAAGAGTACATAACATATTTGTACGTTCATTGGAAGAAGAAGAACATTCCATTGAGAGGGACGATACAAATTAATTTTTTTTAAATCGAGTGTGTCAGAGAGGAATATATTGATTTGCCCAAAGCCTTTTGAACGACTCATATCCATGATGGCCGCTGTTATTGAAAATTCAAACCCAAATTGGATTGAGTGCTTACATTAAATGCTTTTATATTGATCGAATTTAAGACTTAGAAGTTTGAATTCTAACGCTTAAATCTAGAAAGTGTATGAAGAAATGGCAAAAAAGTTGCCGACTCATTTTCGTATTGTGTGGCTGTGGATTCAACCATTGGAACAAAACTAAAATTGTCCCCACAACCTGTAGAGTGTGACTGTCCATTACAATTTTGTCAATGGGTTCTGTTGGACTCGCAAGTATAATACAAGTATGATATTATTATAATATAATAATACAAACCCAAATTATGGGTGCAACCATTGTCCTCCTACATGCCGCATCTGGCTGCTGTAGCCGAGCTGTACAAGATCAACACTGAAAAATTTCAAGGACTGTTGGCTGCTAGGATGATGCGTGACGACGAATTAGTTGCGGGATGAATGTTAAAAGATCAATCACGGCATGAATAGAGAAGAAACTTTAGCGTGATGGATTTCAGAAAAATAATAACGACATGGATGTTGAAAAAAAATTACCGGATCGAGATAATGACGACATGGATATTGAAAAAATCATTGGCGTGATCAATGTTATTTGGAAAATTACGAAACAAATATCGAAAATACAACTACGGATCAAATATCACTCGTTTAATCACGTTATAGAGAACGAAAATTACAATTACGAGGTGGATATAAAAAGTTACATGATGACTTTCAAAAGAACAATTGTGTGATGGGTATAGAATTAGCAGTTGGGTGTTTGTTTGAAAATATATTTATAACTGCGGAACTGAGATTTTTCGCTTAATGTGACAGAATAAAAAGTCGAGGTTAATTGAAAGTCCTGGAATAAAAATCATGTTCATAAAAGTAAATCAGAAAAACAACAGATAATCCTCAATCAAAATTCAAAGAGTGCGAAGAATAGAGTTCCAATCTGACTGACTCAAATCTCATGAATGGAATAACAAATGCAAAAGCGTGCATAACAAGTGCTTGTTTTAATTTGTACTGAAAAGGACATGTTCTTCAAAGACACTAGCTCCAAACTCTCTTTTGAGGAGAGAATTAGACAAAGAAGTTCAGTAAATGCTTAAACTTCCCATCTCACTTCAGCTCACAATTCAAGAATTTGGTTTTAATGAATCATTTCAGCTCATATTGACCAGGTTCATCTTAACACTTTGATTGCAGTAGGTGAAACTGAAGTTCAATACTCAATTCAACTTTAAGCTCAATTGTAGGAAGCAATGTTGCAAATACTATAAATTAACTGAATCGTATTTTCACGAAGATTTTATTGAGTATTTTTAAAAATTGACTTTGTGTTTACTCGTTGGTTAGCAACATAATGAAAACTCCCTCAATGACATTTTTTGTTTTGACATGTGACATGGGTATTACGATATTCATGTGTAAGTAACAACTAAGGATTAATGTTCAGATATTTTAAAAACCTATGTTGTTTACATTTCATGTTTAAACTTTATTGTAAATAAACTGTTGTTCTTTTTACATTTTTTTCTTTCGGAACTGAAAGCACAATGCGAACATCATACAGTTGCGTGAGGACACACTTCCTTGCTAAAGGAGTCGGGTGGGAAATATTCGACTGAAGGAAGGGGTGGGGTTCCATAGGAGGTTCAGGTTGCCTGTGTTTGCACGCCTGAGGGAATTAACCAATAGGGGACCCTAATTAGCACTGCAAAGGCTGCAAAACTCGTGCAGTCGAGCGTAAGACTGCTCAGCTAAGTGACTTGGAAGAAATGCAGAGCCTTTGAAACACAGGAGGATATTTCCCTTTCTTAGTTCGACGAGAAACTATGGTTCTCAGAGTAATGAATTTTTGAAGAATTTTTATTTAGTTAACTCCTCTTTCTTCAAAATATTTCAGAATGATCAGTTTTGATGCGTCACGGAGATTAATATTTCTATCATTTTCAAGGAATAATTTTGTTGGAGTAGGGAAATCGTGCGATTGCATCGTGGAGTGAACTTAGAGCGTGTCGTGGATTGTCTTTATATAAAGGCTTTTAAATCCCATTAGTTATTAAATATTTCATGCACTTCTGTGTAACGTCGTGCTTTTACCCAAAATACCATAGCTTTGTCAATTTATTTTGATAATTTTGTATTGAGAGAAATCTTATCACTGTTCACTTGTATTGAAATATGATAGTTTCAACAAGTAGAATGGCCTTGGCTTTATTTCATGTAGGATAACTAAACAGTTACGGAGAACGCAGACATGGTTTTACTGAGGCTCACAACGCCAAGCTCGAACTGCAGATCACATTCTTTAAGCATCTTAGAGAATTGTGTTAATGCAAAAAGAGAACCAATCCACTTGTGAAGATTGTAAAGGCAAACTTTTCAGATCTTTGAAATTCTTCTTATAGCATTGTAAGGCATAGCAAAAAAATTCTTACAGCTGCAGAATTAACATGGAAATCAGCTCAAGGAATATACTTACCACAAACTTTCCAGTAGCACTGATCCTCAATAATGTGGATCTGCAACCAGAAAAAATGTGCTAAGTAGATTCCTTGTTCTGCTATCAGAAATCAGCTCAAGAAATCTACTTAGCACAATATTTCCGGTTTCAGATTCCCACTTTGAATCCCGCAGTGAATTTCATCAGCTGATCTCGTATTCTGTGACGATTTGCGACACAGAAACGATGAGTGACTCGCTTCGTCCAACCACGCCTCATTCATTCAACTGATTGTTACTGGGCTGAAACTTCGTTGTATCTTTCGATCATTAGCAATTTGAAGTCATTTCCGAATTTCCGCTAACTTCTCTCCTGGAAATTTAACTGTCTTTAAATATTCACAAGCCTTTCTAAGCCACTAGTAGCGCATCAACCATCAAATAGTTTTTCAGAAGACGTTGAAAAGAAACGGTCTGAAATTTTTTTCGTAGAGGCATTTTGTGTACAACGAATAATATCAGTCAGCCATGCTGGCAGAGTGACATGACGAGGATGGTGAACGCATTGCCCACTGGCTCGTAGAGATTTTGTTGCGCTAACAACGAAAATAAATGTCTTTGTGGATTCATTTCGATTCATTTTTCAGAAAATCGTTCCTGTTATTTTTTCTAGTTTTTGTGATGGGTCAGAGCGAGTCGAGAAGAAAGTGTGCACTGAATAAGAATTGCGTTTTAATGGATCATGGCAAAAAATTAATCAAAATAGTTCATAAAGTTCGTGAATTGCCTTCAGCACTGGATCCATAACATTCTTGTACTAAAGTTCAGTGCTTGGTCCTAAGAATTTTCTGTCCAACATAAGTAATCTCGGAAATAAAATATTAGCCAGCAATGTGCGTATTAGAATCCATAAAACCTTTTGATAAGTCAGAAAAATTTAAAGACAATACGTTTCTTCAACAGGTACAGTTTCAGTTCAATGTGGTTAGTACTAAGAAAGTTTCATAACCCAAATACAAAGCAGTTCTTGCATATCGCAGCCCTTAAGTTTAGTCTCCCTGTTCGTTTCGTATCATGCACTTTCTGTAACCCTGTACGTGTCATATCCCACACATTTCGTTACCCTGTGCGTTTCGTACCCACACATTTCGTGACCCTGTGCGTTTCGTACCCACACATTTCATGGGTCCCACAGCACACACTAGACGGTCAGCTCTACAGACAGAACTTCTTGTCGTGCGCATGTCGCGACTTAGATTAATGGAGGAGATGCCCTCAAGCTTGCTACGAAATCAATTGGACGGCACAGCTTTGTCTTGATTTCAGGGCCATCAGACAAGAGCATGAGGGCCATCGCAATCGTCTGTTTCCTAAGTAAAATAACAATTGGTTAACCAGACTGGAAGCCCTTGCAGACTATTCGGCTCCTCGTGAAGCCTTCTTTTCCCTCAACTCGGCCTTTAGAAAATACTAATGGAAATTTTCCTCACAAAAGAAGACTGTCCCTGTTGCACGAACTTCCGAATACAAAGAGTCCTAACAAGCTGTGCTCCGGGATATTGTCGGTGGAAAGTTCTGGAGGCCATAAAATTGTCTTTGGAAAAACATGAACTTAAAGTAAATTCATTTGCAAGTCCTGCAAAACTGGGGAGGGTTTCAATAGAATATGGTTGGCAGCGATGCCTCTGCGGGCAGCCGGAGGCGGAAAATGGGAGAGGGCAAAAGTTTGGGTCTCCGACGACGACAGTCTCTGCGGTCTCGGCATTGTGAGACAATAGCAAGAAACCGCATCTTTTTGCGGTCTGTGCATTTTGAGACAATGGCATCATTTTGCAGTCTATGCATTTAGAGACATTGACAAGAAATAGCATCTTTTTGCTGTCTATGCATTTTGAGACATTGGCAAGAAATGTCATCTTTTTGCGGTCTCTGCATTTGAGGCTTTGGCAAGAAATGGCTTTTTTCCAATGGCATCTTCACTTATGAAGATGATGTGGTAATGCTTTCATACGGCTAGTAAGTTTTAATAACAAGTGAGTAGCTCATTTTTTATTTTCTACATTGTTTTGGCTAGAGGTTGTCCAGGATTTAGAAGCTTTTGCTGCAAATGAAAATGAACTGCAGTTTGAAAGACTTCGAACGAAAAATGGAGTTCTTTGAAGGTTGATGTGCGTGCCTGTGCGTGACTCACTGCGTGTTGTGCGCCACTCACTGTGTGCTTGTGCGTGTGCAGTTGAGTGAAATATAAATACTTAGCTACTCGATGTTTCTCTAGCTAATGGGAGCGAATCAAGGGCTATCGCAGACAATGAAAATTTAAAATTTTCATCCTAAAATTAATCTTCAATAATGAACAATTCTACTATTTTCTCATATTTAAGTGAATCACAACTCAAATTTAATTTCAGGTCTAAATTCTGCTCCATCACTGTAACGACATAAAATAAACACACTCATGGTCGTATCATACGAGATAAGATTTAATTTATTGAAATTTCAAAACCTAATAACAAGTATGGTAATTATTGCCTAATGTAGCGCTAGGGTGTGAGTCGCCAGGAGTTATTGAGTCAATAGTTATTTACTGCATGCCTGTGTGTGACCCACTGCGTGCTGTGCGTGACTCACTGCGTGCCCGTATGTGTGCTGTTGAATGAAATACTAGTATCTGGCTGGTTTATGTCCAGTGATTGGCCGTATATTCATGCGTGATTGGCTATATATTCATGCGTGATTGGCTGTATGTTCATGCGTGATTGGCTGTGTATTCATGCGTGATTGGCTACACACTTGCGACTAGCCAGCAGTGAGCCTACGAATGCAGTGTGCGTGTCCTCGCGTGATTGCCTACGCCGGCAAACTTGCACGCAGCGCAGCGAATTACAGCCGCCGAGTTTGTGGTTCCATGAGCTCGCTAAATTAGTTCATTATTTTACGCTAGTGCAATGTATTGCTCTGTAAAACATAACGGAGTTCTCCTCCTTCCGGTACCACATGAGGCGAACGCCACACATGTTTTCATTGAGTGTGTAAACGTAAAACGTTATTCGTTTTAGTATGATAAAATGTCGGATTCTTGTTTACAGATTAGTTATAGGTAAAATAGACATACCGCTATAGTTTTGAGTGAAATCGAGGTATGAACTCATTTGAGGTTGCCAGCAAGGAGTAGATTATGACTACTTGTGAACAACTTATTTGTTCTTATTTTCCACGTTGTTTTACTGTTAGTAATAAAGTTATCATGAGCATTTTAAGGTTTATAGGAGAAGGACATCAGTCTGCGTGAAAATTTTGTGCCATATTCGAGAAGGTTTCCGGTGAAAGTGCTCGCTTGCCGTGATGTCAGTGCGCAAGCTTTTGAAGTTTTATGCCCTGCTGTGTATTTCAACGAAGAGGAACACTTCAAACAATGGTTCTTTAAATTGAAGATATTGTTTTGATTGGATTCATAGAGAAAAGAAGTGTGATGCGAAAATTTGTTCAGCAATGAAAGCATTAACTAATTTTACAATCAATTGTCGATCTAGATCAGGGGATCTTAACCTGGGCTGCTCGGACCCACTTGGGGGGCGAGACTATATTCCAGGGGGTCCGAGAAAGTCCAGGTATATGATAAGATATTGGCTATATGTTGGCACTTATATTCTAGAAGGGGTGACAAATGCTAAGGTAAATAATAGGAGGCTGGCCATAGGTTGGCACTTTTATTTCTGAGGATGCGAGGTTCGAATGAAGTTTCATTAGGGGTGCGGGACGAAAAAATGGTTGGGAACCCCCGACCTAGATTGCAGGGAACCTTTACTCGTCTCTTTGCGAAGACTTGCCCAATTACCGCCCTAGCAACGCCATGTGAAGTCGACAGCCGTGACTGCGTTCCAGAAAAATTTTGATGATCTTCGCTGCCTTCCGTTCAAGTTTTTATCGCCAACTTTGAGTTGCAAGTTTAAGCGCCATTAAAAGTTGGCGACCGGAGCTTGGACTCTATCCCTGTGCCTTCATCGAAGAATTAATAAATGTACAGAATATATAGGACGCTCAATAGAGTGTCGTCTGTGTAGGTCAGAGAAAGCATTTTTATGGTCGACATTTTTAATCTATAATTCACGGTTAAACAGCGTCAACGTCAGGTGCAAGTTCACATCAGTTCTGGGAAAACCGTTCTTTTCCTTAGTCGCTATCACACAAGTTGGCTTCGCCGAACTGTGGCAGAATGAAACTTCATTCTTCCCTTTTTTATTCCAGCTTTTTATGCAGAATAGATTACAGAAAACGATGGGGTAAATATCTCACTACCGAGAGAACTCCTAGAAGTTTTCAGAAGTTTCATTGGAAAACCATCAGTGAAAGTCTTACGGAGCACTAAAAATGAAATTAAATCGGTTGCTATGAACCTTAACTCTAATGCGCGAAAATTGGGTGTGTTGTACAATGATGTGCAAGTGTGGTATTGAACTGGATTAATGTCAATGATTGTAGTAGTTGGTCTAGTGTTATTAGTATTAATTACAGTTTCATTATGAGTTTTAGATCAAGGAATCCAAGAATTGATAAATCATGACTCACAATTAATGTCACAAATCGTATTAATTAAATTAATCCCATCAAGGAACAGAAGGAGAAGGTGACTGTGTGGGGCCTGTGAGAGGCTGTGTTGATATTCCTTCTTTTACAGGACATAGCTCTCTCACCGCTGGAGCATCAGGTGTCTTCTGTCTAGCTATTCTGCTCTTATTGTTCTATCGTTGTGGCATCGCATGATAGGTGCCTCTTTTTACAAAAAATGAATTGTATTGTTTTATGAATCATTTCCATGAAATATTTTGTGCTATTCAGTATAAGTTTCAAAGTTGAGACAACCTGGTAAGATAATTCACTTTGTGAGAGATATGATCGGATGGTTCATATAGGTAAGGGTGTCGAACTTTGCTGTACAACTGTACTTCCAAGATGCCTTATTTCAGTAAAGCCGGATACATATCATCTTGTACATTGGTTTTTCAAATGCCTAATAACTGACAGCAGGACGTAACGACGGTTACCCCCGGTCAAGCCGGTACCCATTTCCGACACCTGGGTAGAGTGGGGAATTGAGGCTGCGTTTGCCCTTTTCCCTACGGGGAGAAACATCGGGCGGCGCTGTCGGGATTCGAACTACCGACACCTTTCCGTGATGGGCGCGTTCTTAATCACTCGGTCACGGTCACCGCGGTGACCAAGGCAATAATTTATTATTGTATTAATAAATTTATACATTATTAATAAGAATTAAATAATTTATTCGTGCATGATCACTATCGTAAATTTGATCTCATGATTATCATTTCTATTTTCCCCTTCAGCACGGTTTCTTTCTTCCTTCTTTACAAACAAAATCAAAGACACGAAATAATACTTTTTTCCCCCATTGCAATCGGCGACACACGATAGTCGATCACAAAGCTGTTGAGAGAGAAGCATGATCAGACAGCGCTGTTACATGGAAATACACATCTTCCGAATGGCTTCACTGATGTGAAAACAAAGAGAGGCCGGTTAATTGTGACAAAAGTCAAGTAATTCTAGGAAAACTATTTCCCTTTTTTTGATGAAATTTTCAGAGCAGACGGAGTACGATATCATCGACGGAATTTCCGATCCAAACTTGCTCGTTTTTGTTGAATTCTCACCTCAGAAAGGGCAAGAATTGTCACCAACTTGTGACGTTTCGGGCAAACTTTACGTCCGTTGTTCGTCAGTGAGTAAGTATTCAAGCCATGTTGTTTCTGCGATTGAAAGCTAAGACGTTACAAATGGCTGGGATCGTTGGGGTAAATTAACTAATAAAAATACTGTACCTACAGTGTTGATCAAACAATCAATAGGACAAATCCTGCGAGTAATCTTTAAAAAATGAATGAAATCTCAAATGGAAAAAATTGTACCGACGTGGAGTTATATTCTTCGATACGAAGGGACATTTCGAAGAGTAGCAACCCTCATCCAAATCAGATGATAACAGAAAAACTGTTTCCTGAGTAGTGAACTAGATAAAAATAATTATGAAGGTGAGGTTATTCCAGAACCAATTTTTAGGAGGTGACAAAAGGCGTCGACTCCACCACCACCTACGGGTCATACATGACGATGGGAAGCTGGGCTGTAAGTATTGAATACGAGTATTCACGATACGAGACACCTTCTGAAGGATTGTTGAGTATATTGGGGAAAACTGGTTGAGTAGGAAGATAAACTTTCATGAGATTATTTAAACGGTAAAAATCGTAACCGCATAAATTAAAAGGTAAAAATAAGTAAAAATATGTTCTAATGTTTGACGAGACTCTTTTACGAGTCATTATTGAGATTCTTCTTTTCGAGGCAAATTGAGGAGATGCGTGGCCAGACGCATTCCTCCCTTGTAGTGTTCGTGTTACTCGCATGGCCAAGCGATGGTGGGATTTTTTTACATCAGCGCTGATATTAAGAGATTGTGCGTGTGGTGTGGTGCGTGTGGTGTGGTGCGTGTGGTGTGGTGCGTGTGGTGTGGTGCGTGTGGTGTGGTGCGTGTGGTGACGATATACGAACTTCACAAAATAAGCAAATTTGCCTAAATACGTTTCCACATTTTTGATAGTTCAATATCTAACATGTCAAATATTTATGCATTGTGCATTGTTCACATAATCTGCTGTGTGTTCCTAAATTATTGGTAATTTATATTTTTATATTTTTGAGCAACGCGTTAATGCTGTTTATGGAAATCCTGTCGTTTACTGGTCATCACATCGGGTTATGAATAGAAAATGTTCAATTTAAATATTTTTGTCGACATTCAGGAGCTGTATGACGTTCTTTAAAATCAGTATTAAGAAATCATTGAAGTTTTTAATTTTTTGATAATGGTTATTTAATGCAACCTAAGTATTTAATGAAAATCTGCTGAACTCTTTTCACATCTCATTGTGGGTATGAATTTTAGTCGTCAGCTTCAAGTTCATTGAAAATCAGCGCGGTCATACCCTCTAACGCCCTCGTAGAGAGCTAAAGTGGCCCTCGTGCAAGTCCATTCAAGTCCAAAAACTTCGCTTTCTTTTCGAAGGTAGAACAGGCCGATGTCTTAATACGGAGCCATAAGGAGACAGTGGCCTCTCTTAACAGCCTAAAGTGTCCGACCTAATTATCTCGGGTATGTTAATTGGGCTCTAGAGCCTAACTTTTATGGTGTGAGTACAGCGCCGTTGTCGCTAAAGGACTCCGTATTGAGAGGACTTCGCTGATTTCTGTTGCTGGTAACTTTGCTTAGAATAGCCGTGCGAGTTTCTGAGTCCGCCTCAGGGCTCGATTTGTATTGCACACTACGCTGAACATGTTTAAATACCACTTATAAAAATACTCAAAACTTAGAAACAAGAATGGTGACTTTCATGTAATGTTGTTGCATTTAAAAGTCTCGTTGATACAGAAGTTAGTGAGACTGGTATTGTGATAGTTATAAATATGGCATGACTCTTTGTACGAAGAGTTTTATGAGTATTTCAAATGTAGATTTCACAGTTTTATAATATTCAACAAAACAAATATTAGATCCTACATTCACAGGAATTATGAATCTTCGTATTTTAGAATCCCTGTACATTTTAACGACAAAACCAGTTTTGAATGAAACTCAGTCCGCTTTTCTCCTTCAGCTAGTTTAGGTTGTATTTGTAAGTTTTTAGTATGATGCTATTTTTTTTTCTTCATCTTTGTACTTTGAATTTTACTAGATTTTGTGATTTTCTACCGACAGAAGTTAAGAATGACCTAACTGGTCGAAACGTTCTTCTTTTAGTATTAGACTGTCTTAATAAGAATGTTAAATTTAAAAGCTACTTTCTTTGCTCTTTTATTCATAATTAGGATTTGCAAGAAGCAAAACATTAGTATTTATCCCATGTGTTCGACCGACTTTAGCAGCTTATGTACTTAACTCATTTGGGCATTGCATGCGGACGTTTTCAGCTGAGAAGTTTATAAAGATGAATTAGGTTATGTATACTCAGTTACCAATAGAATTAGATTGAATTTTGTGACGTTTGGGATTCCTTTGCCTGAAACACGAAGCGGTTTAATTTTTTGCAAGGTATTTACCTAAGCAATCAGTTTAGACTCAGTGAGACATTTTCAATAAAATTGTGTATTTAAAAGTAATGAAAAACAAATTATGAATAAATTCTTTGAGCAAGCTATCAACCTAGATAGAAAAATATGAACTAATACTCATGCAATACGCGAATTAAGTGCCATTTACAAGCTGCTTATGATGTAAAGATTTCATTGCGCAGAAGTCAAAGGGGTGGAAACAGAAGCTTGAACATAAAATCATTTTATTATAACAGAAAAATGCATTTTTCTGCGATGGAGTGAAAGGTTCATCAGAAGAAATAACAAGAGGAAGATTGCTACGGAAACGCCTGCTGTTCTGCTCTCCATCTCTGCAGCGCAATCCCGCACAGCTCTTGTGGTAGAGCCTGTGTATTTAGACGCACTCTGGGCTTAACTGTGCGGCTAAATGCGAGATGCAAGCATGTCTCTCATGAGTTTATCTGAATATTCTGGATAGTAATTCTATATGTTAACACGTAAAAGGCAGGTGTTCGACTGTATTTATAAACGCAGTTACAAGCAGAGTGTGCCTGAATACGTTGGCTTCGCCGCAAAGCGCTGAAAGTTCGCTTTGTTGAGCACATCGGTAGGAAGTCCGAACCAATCTTTCATTCGTTCTTTTTTCGTGCTCAATCATTCGTTCTAAGGTGGAACATTTAATTTCAGTATTATGGATTATTTTTCAAATCCTGTTGATTTCTGCATTTTGGAATCGTTTTAGATTTTACAGCGGAAAGCCCTAAAATGATAATTGATTCCCTTGTCCTTCCCACAGTGCTCAAGTTTTTTTGAACAGTAATCATTTTAACCCTTTAATCTAAATAGTACGTGATATTTTCATTATTGCAGTTACATGTAGAGTTTAAAAAAAAAATTCAGTGAGTTGAATGCTCATTTGTACAACCTGCATTTTTAAGAAAATTATTGTCGGACAGAGCGGTTTTTATGTCTCTGTTTTATTTAATATAGCTAACCCGCAGAATAATTTTACCAAAACAAACGAGAAAATTATTTGAAATGTCATGCGAGAGTAAACTCTTACGTGACTCAGGGATGAATTCGAACTTCAGAGAAGTTTTAAACTAGGAGAGAATTTTTTACTGTATATATCGCAAATATTGCTGAATATGATTCATTTTCATATCAGTTGGCAAAAACATGAAGAAATGGACAAGGATATTTGAAGATTTCTTCATCACTATTTCTCAATTATTCATTACACGGAATATAATTCTAGAGAAGGAAGAAGATTAGGTCGGAAAAAAGCTAAAACTTGTAGGTAAAAACAGAGAAATAGTTTCCTGAGTTGTGAACTAGAAAAAGATTATTAGGAAGTTGAGATTTATTCCAGGACCAATTTTTTAGACGTTTTTCCACTCAAACACAATTGATATGCTTGTATTGGAAGGGTGTTTCTTGGAAACGAGGTATTGATCGGTTCAGCAGGTAATTTGCGCTGGTAAATGAGCGTCTGCAAGAAGGGTCTACACCGGTAAAGGAGAGCCTGCAAGTTTAAGCAACATCTGTACCAGTGAGGAAGGGTCTGCACAGGTGAAGAAGAGTCTGTACAAGTGCGGGAGGGTCTGCAGATATAAATGAGAGTCTACAATTTCAAGAAACGTCCGCACAGGTAAGGGAGAATCTGCACGGGTAATGGAGAGTCTGCAAGTAAGGGAGGATCTGCACAGGGAATGGAGAGTCTGCTAGTAAGGGAGGATCTGCACAGGGAATGGAGAGTCTGCAAGTAAGGGAGGATCTGCACAGGGAATGGAGAGTCTGCAAGTAAGGGAGGATCTGCACAGGGAATAGAGAGTCTGCAAGTAGGGGAGGATCTGCACAGGTAATGGAGAGTCTGCAAGTAAGGGAGGATCTGCACAGGGAATAGAGAGTCTGCAAGTAAGTAGGGTCAGAATAGACAATGGAGAGTCTGTATAAGTAATGGAGAGTTAGCACAGGTAATGGAGGGTCTGCACAGGTGATGGAGAGTCTGCACAACATTCTTATTTACATGTCTGCACATGCAAAAGAGAGTCTGCAATTTTACGAAACGTCTGCATAGGTGAGGGAGGCTCAACAGGTAATGGAGGGTCTGCACAGATAAGGAAGAGGCTGCACAGATACTGGCGTGCCTGCACTAGCATGTAAGCTTGTAGATTCATTAAAACTTTGATCGTGGTCGTCCGACAACCTGTGAGTCCACAAGAAAATTTTGCAATATCCAATGAGTTAGGCCAACTTTTGAGAAACTTTCTGGCGTTCTTGAATGAAAATTTGAGGTCTAATTTGCGTAATTTAGATTCTGAAAGTCATCGCTTATTTTGTTTCTCTGAATGTTTTATTTTAGCGTCAGATGGCCGATGTTCGTGAAATAAATGAGGGGAATTAAAGAAAAATGTTCTGAATGCACAAGTTATTCATCAGAGGAAAATCAGATGACCCTGAACGAGTTAAAGTAAATTAGTAAAGAAATAAATGAGAACAATAATGAGGTAAACACCGTGATTTTTTGACCTCCTCCTAGATTCCGAGACTTGAAAGGAAGACATTCTTCTTCAGGCGAAACGGAGGGTGGTAACCTTCCCTTAAACTTCAATCGTTACTGACCCATGAAGAAACATTACTGGGGTCAAACCTGATGCTGGATTTTCGAACTAGGAATGACAATAAATTAAAAATGGAAAAACAGTGTTGATTGAAAATATAAATATAAGCAATGAGGGATAAATCAAGTTAGACCCCTCAGTATTGGGTAGCTCAGTAGGGTTGCCAGATGCACAGTGCTCAAATATCAGCTGAAAACTGCGAACTGGAGGATTTTGGCTTGAAAGAGTAACATATAGCTTAACCAACGGAATTAAAGAGAATTGACATTGCCATCTGTACTACTACGACGATCCAAATTGTTTAAACCTAAAGCTAAACCCTCATTAAAGTGTCTGAAAATTTACATCTGACCGTTGCTGAAGATGAACCGATGAGTTCGAAACATTTAATTTTATTCATTTACACTTCGCTAATTTTGTCAATACAATGACTATACGCACAGCGATTTTCGCCTCGCTTTTCAAATTGTTTAAAAATGTGCCGACGGTGAACAACCTCAGTGACCGTGGTCTGACATTGACGATCTTCTGCTCCTTCATCTGTTTACAAGGACGCTCGCCAACGAGGATCTTCACGTCGAAGGACTTCTCGAGTTCGCTTTGTAATTCTCGACAATGGCAGCAAGAAAGCTGAGTAAACAAGTCTTTGTTTAGTGCTGCTAAGCCCTCGTTGCACGGCTTCCTTAAACCACGAGCTGACGGCTGTTGAAACTTTCTGAGGCTTGTAGACGCTCAAGACTCGCTGCAAACTCCACAAAGAATACAGAATCACAAGCATCACAAAGATGGGATACAAGAGCGCGCAGGATGTTTCCTGAAACTTGGATGTTCTGGCGGACAGTATAGAGGGTTGTGGAACATCAGTGAACACAGTGCTTCTTCGGTCTAAAACATTTGATAAGGTTACTTTCTTGGTATGGGAGGCGCACTTAATGTGCGGTGTGCTTTCTATTGCTGTACTGAGCGATGTAATTTCAACGCTCAGCGTTCACGCATGAAGACTGTAAAAGTTAAAAGAGCGTGCATATTTTCAGATATTTTGTAAGTTACCTATGGTAACAGCCACCTCGGCGTCCAATAGCGTCATTTAATATTAACTGAAGTATCGTATCAGAGATGGCGGTCGCTCGTTTGCATCAATGGAGATAAAAATTAATCTACAAAGCCCTTGAATATTATTAGAATTTGTACAATTTCATATACTTTCTATGTTACCTATGGTAATAGCCATCTCGGTTTCCAATGGCGACAAAAATTAACTGAAGAGTTGTGTCAGAGAGGACGGTCCCTCGTTTGCATCCCTGGAAAAAGATGAATCCGTGAAGGCTGACGGTCTTCACATC
This sequence comes from Platorchestia sp. MABIK, assembly GCA_014220935.1. Classification (NCBI taxonomy): domain Eukaryota; kingdom Metazoa; phylum Arthropoda; class Malacostraca; order Amphipoda; family Talitridae; genus Platorchestia; species Platorchestia sp. MABIK. The sequence continues at coordinate 97,969 of JACJUY010000636.1, read as the reverse complement.
GTGTGACGAATGCCTGTATTGAGACAAATTTCAAGCCTTTAATTACTGCCTACGATATTCATGCCGTACAAACTAACCTATATTCTTGATAAAATATCATAAGTTGAGCCATGCAAACTGGCCAAATCCTTAAAAAAATGAAATATAACATAAATTCTTTTGACACTCACGTAGTTTGCGCTGAGTTCTAAAAAACTCCGGAAAGATATTTCATATCAGGACCGATAGGAATGGTTTTTATCATAAATTATAATTTTTACCATGCGCTTTTACATTACTCTGCTGCATCGCGAGGCCACAACCCGAGTGTGTGTGAGGCCGCGTGCTGCCTCTGCGTCTCACGAGAAGCAGCGGTGTGAGTGAGGGTGTCTTCTTTGACATTAGTGTACACGACCCGTCTAAAATGACGGGATGCGATGGTCTCCTTAAATAAGTCTCCAGATGTGGATGACAAACAAACATATTCATCCTAATAGCACCTGTAATTAAAATGTACTGGCGCACCGGTGAAACGCGCATCTCAGATACGGTCATTAAGCATCCTTATTAAGAATGTGACAGAGACGGACCAACCAAGCAAGCATTAACTATGGATTATTATTTATTACTAAGTGCATAAAATTCTGCACAAATTCAATGTCTTCAATGAGATTCCCATTGTAATAACATAGGAGAAATTACAATAAAATTTTTTTTATTTGTTTAGAAATTTGACACGTGAGGTTTTATTATACCAAGGGATGATTTGCCATCTTCCTGCGGGAGGAATAGCTTAGACCAGTGGTTCTTAACCTTTTCACTCCCACGCCCCCTTAAGAAATTTCAGGGGAAATTGTGTGCAGATGGACTAGTAAATAAGAGCTCACAATGAAGAATATTGTAAATAAGTCCTCAATCAAATTCAACAGTGAAAGTTCACTCTTTTCTCGAAAACATTACAAGGAAAAATCAGGCTTTACTGCGGAGGCTCGCGCCCCCCAGGTTAAGAACCACTGGCCTAGATGTAGAGAGAAAGACTATTTTCACTATTGTGAAAAACTATGGCTGTGTCTCAGGATGCTATGTAAATGAACTTTAAAGAGTTTTTGTTCAAATACATACCAGTAAGTAATGCGTATGTATTGCGGTCTGGAAAAGAATAGCTGCGTTCGATGCACACAGTGACAAACTGCAATTTCAAAAGCGCTGTCACAACGCTCAAGTATTGCGAGCCCTCACTTACGAAATGAAGGTATCCAGCACGGTAGAGGAAACAAGGTAGGTTCAAACCAGTTTTTTTTTTGTCGACGGGATGGGTTTGCTGACGTCACGGCAACGAACCAATAGCAGCGCTCATTGCATCTGGTAACACTGCTACCCCCAAATCTGGCTCCACTATTGGCCTAACGATATGCCGTTTTGGTGACGTCATAAAGTTTGTTTGAAATAAAGCCTCTCTGTTGGCTAGCCGAACAAGAGGAGGTGTATTTTCTCCCATAGAAATGACCCTACCTTGTTTCCTCTACAGTGGTATCCAGTACAAAGGATACTTCTCGATATGCATTAGACAGCCGGGTTTTAATTTCATTTTTTTTAACATTCATACAGTTGTACAGAGTGGACCAAAAGTTACTGACACTTTTCATTTGATAGCTGAGTAAATGGGATACCGAAATAAACCATAAAAATGTTATTCTTCTAAATACAACAAAGTTTTCCTTTTATTAGCAAATTAAAAGGGTCAGTTACATCTGGCCCACCCTGTATTTGAAGTTAAAATGTAATTTCTTGGAGTTACTTGGTGAATGGTGATGTAAAAATATCATACTTCTTCTTTTAAAACACGATTATAATGTTTACCAACACACATGTATGTTGATGTGAGTTTACTTATTTGAGTAAATATGACATAATTCAGTAAATCATTTTGAATTTCTGGTGACATGTCTTCTGCGAATTGTTGAAAGCATAAATTTTGTTTTAATTTTACTCTGTTTTGAATGAACAAGATAAAATGCCTTGCGGAATTTGGTGATCTTTTCGGTCTGGGACATTCCGTCCCCTGGGAGAGACGGAGCTGTGTACGCTCGCTGTATCGAGGCATTTTCCTCTGTCGAAGTTTCGTTCTTGCATTTCAGATTCATTGGGGAGTTCGATCGGAACGTGATAAAAACACGCTATAGTTGTTGAGTGAAGAAGATTTTTGAAATTTATATGTACGTTTTGAATGTGGCAAGATAGAATTATCAAGTTGAGCAAAACAAAGAGGGTAAAGGCACAACGGGAATGAATGTCATTCGAAAGGGGATATTCTAAAGTGTTAGATTTCTTGATTTTCTTTGTATCGTAATTGATTCTCCTTTCTACAAATGAAACGAGATTCTTTATTAGGAAGGATCGAGGTTGACTGAGCGAGATGCAGTATCAAGAAGAAAATAAAAGAGAGATTCGAGTTACATGTAGGTAAGTGAATGCCTTCAAACCTCATAAATCTACATTCTCCACATCAACGCTTCACTTTAACAAGGTAATTTCACCTTCAGTATATTAATAAAACCAACAGAAATATTCCGGCCTGACAAAGACAAAATAAAGGGAATACTAAAACCGGTGAGAAACTCATGAAATAAAGGCAATGAATCTATGCCGCTCGGGTTGGCGGAAAAAGTTTCCAGCTGCAAAAGTCGAGCTTGAAGGCAAATTTTTATAGAGATGCGCCTGTCGTGCCAGTTTTTAAAGGCAATTTATTCTTCAGATGATGAGTGAACATGAAGCTCTGAGAAATGAATTCATTAGGGCCAATAATTCCCGAGCTAACGAGGAGAAACTCGACGTTTCTGAAAGAAACACCGGATTTCAAGCAAAAGTTTTTGAGTAAAAATGAATGTTGATGAGAACGTGGTCTCTAAGCAACAGTTCATAGGCAATATATAGTGTATGTCTTAATAACATTTTGAACGTAAAGAATTTTTTCGTAAACAACTTGTAAATGTGGAGTAGAAATGTTAATGAGAGCAATATTCTTCATATTCATTACATCCGACGAGTGAAACTAAAAACCCGAAAAGAGCATAAGTTTTTGGGGGATTGACACGTTTAAATGAATATCTTGAACTTTGGCAAGTTCTTGCAGAAATGAATAAAAGATTCAACAGGTATGTGGAAGACCCAGATTTGCCTCCACAACTCTCGGGTTCTGCCACACTTAATTTTCTTTTCGATTTACAATCCTCTCCTGACGACGCACTTTAGTTCAGTCACTAGTCAACCGGTAATGGAAAATTTCAGGAAGTTCCCCATTCTGCATCAAAATGGGGAACCAAATTCATTATGTTCATCCTCACATCAACGAGAATTTGCATTGAGTGCTACAAAATTTACTAAAAACTCACTGAAGCACACACCGAATAATTTATTCATTAATTTCCTCAGGAATAATGACCAGTTCGTCAAACATTTTCTTAAAACCACAAAACAATCTCAGAGCCTGAACCTCGACTAAATTCAAGGAGAACGCCCGAAACATCATTGCACGCTCAGCGTTCTGCTTCATTACGCCCAAAGCCCAGCTCGATTAAAACATGATTATTTACTTTTTGACCGCTCGAAGGCTCGCCGGAAAAATCCTCGAGTGAAAGCTCTGTTATTAGGGAAGAAACTTCGGCCACAAAAACTTGGGCGGGCGCAGTGCCGTGTTCAAGATTCGCGACCACGTGGTCCGGTTCTGCTGGCAGGGAAAGTTGGCCGCGCTCTCAGCCGATTCTCCGCCTGCCCTGTCCGCCTGCTGCCCACTGACGGAAGACGATGGTCTTGCACTCAATTTGCATGGCTGTTTTTTGCGGGTGCAAGCAGACGAAGCATGCACTCGTTTGACGTGAAGTGCAAGCAAGATGTACTGGATTTTGAGGTCAAAATGTTTAAACGGGAACGTTTTTTCAGTGCTGAAATTATAGGCTAAACTGGGGCAATTTTTCCGTAAAGGATACAGTGAGGTTTTTATTTGTGTAAGAATAAGCGTAAGTTTGAATAATGTTTTCACATTTTTTCTTGATGGTTGAGAAAATAATGTTAGCTCAATGTAGTAAAAATTCTCAACAACAAGATCCGTTTACATTAAAGAATCAAAATTAATAGAGTAAAATTTACCCCGAAATTAGGGAGAAAAGTCGTCAAAGTGATGATATAAGCAACAAATAGAACTTAAAGGGAAAAATATTCCATTTGACGAACAAACTTGCAGTATAATCGTGACCGAGTGTAGCCATGATCAAGTTCTATGCAGTAGACGCAGGCAATGCACACAATATTTTCAACTCTCGAAAATCGCACATCTTCACTTAGTAGTTGGTAGTTCAATTGGCCAGGAAGTACTTGATTTACATGAATAACAATAAAAAAAGAGGACTTCTTCAACAATTTGTTTCGGTTTTTCTTCTTATATTCAAAATCGGTCCAAATGCAAGATTCATTATTCCGATTGCTACAAAATAAATGATTCATGCTTCCCAGGGGATGTTGCCAAAGTCAGAAGTATCTCCTAGTGCCATTAGAAGTTAAAAAACGAGTATAGTCATCTCTAGATGACTGTTGGAGCAAAGCCAATCAGAAGCTGGTAAAAGCTTCAGATATCGAGTTGGGTATTAGGGGAAAAAATTAACTATTCGAAATAATGAAAAAATTCTCACTATACTACAAACTCTGGCGCACTTCACTGACCCGGCCAACGAGTTAGTCGATTTTAAACTTCACGTAATTGCATTGTATCATGAATGATGTCACTGAACTGTAGAGTTGAACGTGATATGCGAGCAGTGTTTGACTGGGGATTAATACGACTTCATAACTCGGGAAAATGTTGACAATGATTAACAAATGTTACCTATGATTAACAAATGTTTATAATGATTAACAAATGTTGACAATGATTAGCAAATGTTACTTTTGATTAACATAAGTTTGTAACGAATAACATATGTTGACAATGATTAGCAAATGTTTGCAATGAGTAATAAATGTGGTCAATGATTAACGAAAACACAACTTGAAATTTTGAGCAAATACATAGAATGAAGTTAAGTACAATGTACACTAACTGAACATCGTGGGATACACTAATTTGTATTAATCAATAATTCAGCAGAGAGACAAATGGGTTACGGTTAAATTGGGGAAAATCATATTCTAATATAATTACAACAAATTTACTGATGAGAGAACCGAAGAAGCAATCAATGAAGAATAATTGATTGTATTTTTAACATTTCACTAACGAACAACCCTGCTGTCTGTTCAAACGCTGCTGTTTGTTCTAACGCTGTTATCTGATCAATCGTTTCTGTCTGTTCAATTGCTGCGATCCGATCAAACGCTACTTTTTGTTCAAACACTGCTGGTTGTTCTAACACGTTTGTCTGTCCAAAATCAGCTGTTTGTCTCATTTGATCAGAGAAACTGTCTCTTCAAATATAGATTCCTGCTCAAGAGCAATGGTCTAGTTGAAAAATCATCAGTCTGTTCAAAGGTTGCTTTTCTACCAGCTTAGTTTTCTCCTGCAACACAGCATCTGCTGATGAGTGTCGATATCAAAGCATCGTCCGAAATCAACCCGGCAATACGTTCTCACTCACACATAAGTTCCTTAAAAAGCTTAAATTTCTGCATATTTCGCTAAAAAAACATGATAATCGTGCGATTTTCATACAATAAACTTTCTTTTCAAAGTTTGCACTCGGGCTGAGGAAGTGTACTGGCTGGCCAATTACCAATAGTTTTATTTTTGAAACTCACGTAAATATTAAACCTAACATTAGTCATTATGCATTAAATAGGATACTGGTGCTGTGTTCATCCCAACGAAAGCCACCTTGCATTGTGCAGGATGTTATTATAACAGTATAGGTTATAACTAGCCGAGCGTGAGCTGCCATATTTTACCTATGATGCATGTTATTACAATAGCATGGACTACAAACAACCAAACGAGAGTTACCATCCATTAGACAGGAAGTTATTAAGATAGCAGAGGCTATAAACAGGCCAACGAAAGCTGCCAAATTTTACCTAGGAGTTTATTATAATGGCATAGGCAGCAAGCAGCGTCAAAACAAATTCGAAACGCAATAGTCTTTGTTATGTTACAATAATAACAAAGGAAGACAGGAAGTCAGAACGTTATAAAAAATGGCACAGCCTGCGAGAACTACCACACAAAATATCCAGAACACACGGAGGCAGAATAACAGAATTGAACGCAGTAATGCGCGTAGCGAGCGCTTCTTCCCACCTCGACACGCATGGGAAGAGAGCAGTGACACATTCAAGCGCATACCACAAATCCACTGTTAAATTGCCTGCAAAAATTACACGAGAGCCGCGGAACTTTCTCCTTCAGAAAAAGCTAAAATTGCCTTAAAAAACAACGAACCGGCAGTGGTAAATTCGTGGTGTTGCAGCCCTGAAATGACAAAAAAACTGAACTGTGTAAATATGACGGTTGTGGTGATCAAGCAGAGTTCGCCGGTGTGATGCTGGTAAACTTTCGCCCATGTATGACTTTCTATCGCTAAATGCCGCATTTCGTACTGTACCCTTTCAGCTCTGGAAGTTTGCTAGGTGGAAAGTGGTTTGAGCAATAAAAACGTCAACAGCATTGATGTCTGTCGATCACATTACTTGTGCATTGTTTTTTTGAGTAAGTTATCCACTTTATGTGCATCATATTCAGGTTGATGATTCCGAACATGTTAAATTTGAATAATACACTTTCATAAAGAAATTAGGTTCATAACATTTGGATAGAGATAGGAATATTTCCACTCCTCCCTCAGAAATCAGGTTCCCAACACCAATAAAAAAAAAGACAATCAGTACCGTGAATCGTGGATCGCATTTCAAGTTGAATTAAACTCCATCTTCAATTCAGTATTTCCCAACAGTGAGCCCATCACCGGATGTCAAAACATCGCAGCGCGCATCTTCACAACCTCGTCATTGATTCATGGAAGTCGATAAGCAGGAGATCTCGCTGTAAACCGGTCCACGTGGTCACCTGACGGGGCAAAAAAAGATCCCGAATCTTCAAGCTGGGTTCGAAAGTGCTATGTCTACTTTTTAAGCTCGTTCTTCTCTTGAGGGCGAATTTCACTGTTGGCTTGATTTTGGTCGAGTTTTTCGGCGGGAGAAATTTTCCGCGAGGCGAGAAGAGTGTTCACCGGAACTCAGGAATTGAGTTTCTGTTCACATTCTGAACTTCATCTCGATGCTCAAAAATTAGTTCGTTCTTCTAAATCCCCCAGAAGTGATTTAAAGACTCATACTTAGCATGAATTTTATTGAAAATGTTGTTCATATTATTTCGATAAAATTTTTCCAGAAGCTCAGTGCTTTACTCTATGTAGTTTTCGATACTAACATGCTCAGCACCATGCCCAGCACCATGCCCAGCACCATGCCAAGCACCATGCCCAGCACCATGCCCTGCACCATGCTGGGTCAGCACTCAGCGCAGATCAGCTCTCGGTCCGAGCTGCATTTCAGCGCCTCATCAAAGCTGGGCCATCGTACGCTGCTATAAAAAAGCGCTCAAAGTGCTTCAACATTAAAGTTCTAATGAAGTTTGACGGAGTATTTCAGAAAAAGTCATAGAATTGCTCCACCTTGTCGACGAAGAATGTTTGCTTCGTTGTGACGTCCTTTATACTTGCGCGAACGAAATATCTAAGACAAACTCGGGAGTTTTGTGAAGAGAATCTAAGCAGTTCAGTCAGTCGATCACGTTTCAGGTACATCGTTTTAGCTCGAGATGATTTCTTATTTATAGTGTAATGAGATTACTCTCATTGTCCGTTTGTATGAAAAATTGGAGTTATAACCCAGTTTAACTTTTTCGCCGACGTCTATGATTTTAGCCGCCTATGTAGAGCTTCTGCACAGGGCAGCCAAAATTATTGGTGAAACGGGAAATTTTTTTCTGAGAATGCATCTGAAATAAAAAACGCAATTTTTCTGCCTCTCGTGTTCTGGTGCTGTGGTCGAGCACGTTCTGTTTCTCCTTTTCTATCTAGCTGTATAACATGGATGATGATGTTCATGAAATTCACAGTTGGGGAATAATTTTATTTAAATTCTAAAGTTGAAGTTAATTACGGCGATTGAGGGATTTGAGTCGTGAAAAACTCTACCAAATGAAATTTTACACGGAAGAGCTTGTTCTGAATCATAACTTGTAATTTAATTTCTCAGCACAGAAATTGTCGTGTCATAATTTCAACCACAGTCTTTTCGTTTTAAAATGGTACGAAGATGAACCCAGTTAATTTTGAGCTCCCGATGTGAAATTAGTCAATAACAGCACATATTTTGAGCGTGTGTGTTTTGTTCTCGACTGAGATTAATAAATACAAGATATAATGAAATTTAATGAGGCTTTTTTTTGTTCCTTTGTGCGCCTAATTATGTTTCTTAGTTCTACCTACAGTTAGTTTAACATAGATGAAACAGGAATGCATAAGAGGCTTGGATTCTGAGCTCTGATGCAGACGACGCTGCTATCTAAAGGCACTCTGAATGAATTTAAAAAATAAATTGTGCATTTCTTCATATTTTGAACGCTCTCATATTTGCATCTGGAGGGAATGGAAGTAAATATATTTTTCAAAGATACAAATCTTATGGCAGAAAGAGAGGTATTGCTTTACGCTGCTTCGTTGATATTGAATTCCTGTGTAAAACATTTTTTTAAATTAAAATAATCTGCATCAGACACTTCATAAATTAATCATAATACGCACCTTCCATGAAGTGCTGTAGCCTTTTCTGGACCGACTACATTTAAACCTTTCATTTTATTTTCCATAAATATTCGCAAACGCACTCATTATTACAGCGACAAACACACTTACACGCGCGCTGCTTTCATTTTAATGTATTGTGAAATTATTTTCATTTTATTCGCTAAATCGCGGAAACAAAGGATTGTGAACGGCTTGGGTTGCAAAGAAAATACCTCAGCTTGAGAGCTGCCTAATTACACTGGCATTGCTGATTAATGACGTCAGAGTCTCTGACATGTGTCGAGCTTGTTGAAGCCAGGGCAACCGCTCCCGCGAGAGCCAATCGTGCGCCAGTTGCGGCCAGGCTGCCGCCAAGTATGGTTGGTGGTATGGTCATGTGAAAATTAACGGAGTTTTTTGTTGGAATGTACTTTGTTTACGCAATGAATTTACAAGCGTGTGCTCCATTGGACAAACGTGCTTTACCATGCAGTCATTGTACATGATGATTGAGGCTTATACGTGGCAAATAGGTGGATGAAAATCCTATCTAGTCTTGTTAATAAAGTAACCTATTAAAATTATCACAGCTTTATTTTAGCTGCATAATTTTTTTATTCGCCAAATCTAAAAGCATTTTGAGTCAGTTGTGTCTTTAAATTTTTTCGAAAGTAATTATTCATTGTACTTTTTATAAATTAAAAGCCTTTTACCTCAGTGCTGAAGTTGTCTAGTGTCAGAATAGATAATGGCGATAACTTTTGCTGTGCAAATGTTAGAGTGTAATTTTTGTATTTCCACACTTTCCTGCAGTGCCCATTATCTAAGCATCCAGTCTAAGGTATTGCTAACAAATGCACTGGCTTACTATTTCATCAATTTTTTATCATTATCGACGACAGCAAAATATCAAAATAACAAAATAATTTCAAAGAATGTGTGCTTAACAAAACCTATGATTTGCCTGAGGTCGAGATCAGTAAATTCATTCTGAGCTCCTTTTAAAGTGATTCCACCCCGTTAGAACAATTAATCTAATCAGATGACGTTTATCACGTGATTCCGTTGCAACAACTGGAGTCGCAGAATACAAATATTCCCAACGAAATCCAATAAAACGATCATGCTTTCTCTCACAGTTTCAGAGCAAACAGTAAAAATACGTGCAGTGTATTCTGTTTTGTCAGTCTAAAATCTGCTGATCATCTTCAGCTTCAGTTCATTTTGGTGAGTTATAGCCATCAAGTTCATCTTGATGTCTGCTATTGTGTTTCAGATCTGCTTAGAGTTTCACTTTAACTTAGTGTCTGTGTGCGTTTTGTAATAATTTTACCGTGATAGTGGTAGAGGGAAACCAGTCACTAAAGAGGAGTGCAGTCGATCTTTTAGTTAACATTTTATGCGAACCTCAACGTTTATGGATAAAAATTAGAACCTTTTATTCTTACTTATTTACAACTTGAACCAAGTATCATATTAGCTGAATAAACGGGCTCATTTTTATCCTTTTAAGTTGAGGCTTGCATAAAATGATATCGTATAAATCGAACACCGGATTGATATTGCCTAACATGAAAAGGTAGTCTTTTCAGTCATTTTACATCTCAGGTTTTGTTCTAATACCCAAAGCGACAACCCAGCTCCGGAGCATAACTCGTTCTTGAGATGAGATATCTTTCGTACTAAAAGAGTTAATTTATTAATGTGAAATGACTTATTTGTTAATTAATAACTGATCATCAATTAATTCATGATAATCAAAAGAGTTAATATCATATCTGCAGTCGTCGCACACCTCATTGACTCTGTGCAGGCCAGAGCCACTCAGAGGGTAGTCCTCTGACCATCATCTGCTGGTGCACAGCTAGTTTTAAAAAAAGAATCAGTAATTTAAATTTTTGCACAACAGTTAACAACTTAAATGACCAGTATGTTTATTTCAAAACGGTCATCTTTTTCATATTCGTTGCATGTACTGACTCTAATACAAAGTAATGTTATTAAAATATTGCTGATTTTTGGTAAGTTGAAAGAAAACTGCCAGTTCACCAAATTAGAGTTTTCGCGGCAAAGCATTTAGTGTCAACGGCACTTTAATGTGCTGATAATTTGAATTAATAATATTTGAACATAATGATAATTTGAATCAATCAATAATATCCGTTATTGAATTTCATTTATGCTAGAACAGCGTCGAATGAATACATTAGCTTGAAACTCTATGACTGCAAAAATAATGAATTCAACTCATGCCATGTTGGGATATTTTACAAAAAAATTCAAGGATCCTTCTAAACTTTTGGACAGCTTGAAAATACCACTTTAAATTTAAAATTTTGACATACTTTTTTTAAGTAGGAACGAAATCTAAAAAAAGTGTCGTCCATTAGTATGATATGAGTTAAGTTACACTTATTTTCTATTTCAAAGAAAATAATTCTACTTCTACATTTCAAGTCATTAAGTTTCAGAGGTATCGTAGGAGAAAATCTCAAGGGTCAAGACTGATTATCGAGATACTTTTGATGAAAATTCTGCTAGACATTCAGTTTGTAATTTTTAAATGCTTATGTGTTGCTTTCAAACTTTTTAAAAATTTAATTCCGTGAGGATTAATTAGCATGAAAATACATTTTTCCGTAAATTTAGAATAAAATTGTCACGTATACCAATATGATTTAATTTTCTTCAAATTTTGAGAACATTTACTATTTTGCTCTATAATTTTCCACTAAAAATTGCTGATGTACTGACTAAAGTTTAATAGAATACTGAAAATAAAAAACAAACAAAAAAGTTTACAGCAGCGAGCTATATAGCACCATACCAGATATTTTTTCTCGTACTAGCTAACAAAGAATTAGAAAAACTGTACATTTCTTTTACGTTATTATCCACAAAACAGCTGTTTTTCATACGCATGAAACGTTGAAACTTTGTTCAAGAAGCACAAAGCGTATATCGTCTCAGCTCGCTGGCCATGCCGGCGCAAATCTATCCTGCTCAAATGTATTTGACCTTTGCAGTTCTCAGCTTACCTCCCAACGGCCTATATCTTTGAGTTATTGTTATTGATGATCCGAGAGCCGTAGGCAATAAAACCCCAGTAATGCCTCAGAGCTTGCTTAGTTTGCCTGAATACATCAGACAAGCTGGCATGTGCATTACCCATAAGCAACGTTTCATGTCATCACTTATGGTTTCAGTAATGAACAAGCATTTCTTTTCTTATAAAGAAAACCTCATTGTTCGTATCAGGAAGTATCAAGCTCCATTTACAACCTAAAGCCACCCGTAAAATTTTAGAAGGAGATCTCAGTCGTGCGCTTACTAACCTGATTTCTGTAGCGACCGGACGGGCGCTTTCTTCAGTTTTTGCTGACAAGTTACCTCCAAAAAGCGGACCCGCGCCGCAGCTCCGATAGACGTTTTTGATGCCACACAGCAGCTAGACTGCTCGATGCCGCCACGGTCCCTGCAAACTTGTTCAGGCTTTAGTGCATCTGACTTCCCAGATGATATTGGATCCGATAGCTCCAACTCTGAAGTAAAACAGAAACTTATATCGTAATAAAATGTTAAGGAAGGCTTTGAAGGCGGCATTATTTCTTGTTGGCTGGAATGAAGAGCGAAGAACAGACTCGTAAGATTGAGATCTTTAGTTAATAAATGTTGCGCGAGAGAAAATTTTGTCTTTTCGAACTATCCGATTTTCAATAATTATCTTCAGAAGCAACGATTTTGGAAACACTTGAAAAAAATTATTCATTTGAGAGCGGAAGATTCATACGTTCTAATTAGCGAGACCTGAAAATGCATCATCACCAACACGAATTGCACTTACTGGAGCATTCTCATTAGTTATAATCTAACACAGCTCGGAGAATCCAATTACTTGCAATCAAGACGCTAATGCGCCTTATCAGGATCTTATTAGCGCTGGTCGAATTTATCAGTCTTCTTTCATACACCTCGCTACGCGAAAATCATTTCCGGAGGCGATGTTTTGGCGCACGATCGCGGGCTGCCGCCAAGTCTGACATAGTTACGATGAGGGTCGAGTTTTTGGGTCGCTCCGGGGCCTGCTCAGATCTTGTTAGTTAATTGCGGCTGCTTGAGCAGGAAAACGTTCCGCAGATATCAAAGAAAACTTCGCTTATCGGAACGCAAGAAAATAAAATCAACTTTGAATCGCTTATCGGAATTCAAGAAAATATAATGAACTTTGGAAGCGTGTGAGAACTTAGAGGCGTCCGTGAGTGCAAATTGTGATGCATAAGGAACTTTGAAAAACACTTCGAGTTTGTTATTTTAGGTTTGAAATTTTGGATACAAGTGTTGCTCATATCTGCTAAAGGGCTTACCAATTTATCTCTGTTTGTTGTTAGCTGCATTTTTTCAGTTGAATGCTTTGAGTATCTCGTGTTAAACTCGCACACTTCTTGCTAAATATTGATAAAACTTTCAGCTTATAGGCGTCCGGATTCATAGAAATGCTTCAAACTCATAGTCATAAAATTTTAAAGAGATTCTGAGGTAAAGACTCGTTTTTTTTTCAAAGATAAAGAAAATTAGCTGACAGTATGGATCAAATTTAAATGAAAACGTGACCAAATCTAATATGAGTTGGCTATTAAATAGAAATTTATTAAAATTTAGTGTTAATTTGCCTCTTATTTGGGTTGTAGGTTAGAATTGTGGCACTATGAATGATAGCGTGATAGATGTCGACTCTGAATATTGATTGCATTAACTGCAAGATCCTTTGTTTATTTCACCATAAATCATTTATGAAATAATTTATAAACTATTACCATCCACTATAACAAAATAAGTTTCGAATCTTGAGTGAATCAATTCATTCATCAGTGTAGTGAGCCACTAAGTTAAATGAATTAGGTCAAACGTAATTGTACACCTAAGAACAACGTTGATGATAGGATGTTCTAGAAGTCGCTGAACTAATTCGGGTCAACAAGTAGCCAAACTCAAATGTCTCCATTGTACCAGGCTTAAGACACAATCTTCAAAAGTATCGCTTGTGGTAAATAAATTGTTCAAATATTGCTGTAACGCGTTCCGCTCTTATGAACGAGTGTTTAAAGTATTAATGCAGGGTAAACGTATGAAGATGCCTTCCAATCAACCAAAATGTCGTAAGCTGAGTGGCGCTGGGTCAACTCCTCCCAACACGGTTTTTTAGCAGGAACCTCAATAAACGTTAGCGAAAGAATATTGAATTTCTACCCTCATTACATACAAGTATGTAACATAACGAAAAACGGAGGTCTAGGTTCCAAATCGCAGGTCCAAATTTAAGCCTTAAAACTCTTGCACAAAAAACTCCGTGGTCGAATAGTAGAGTTTCATTTTCGGACCTGCTATGCATGTATGTAAATAATCGACCGGAAATGTAAGAATTTACAGTAAAGTCCTTTCGATAGGGAGGGTTCAGAGTTATTCTGCTTTGTATCTCTCGACGACCTTTTGAGCAACGCATCAACAACTACATACATTCGTCGTGCATTCTTTGTCTTTAGGAGACTTGGACCTTGGGGTTACTTCATTTGAATTCAAATATCAGGCCTTCTGCCGTTAACTAAAAATTTCAAGAATGTAAGTTAACGAATAGTAATAGCAGCAATAATTCAAAAGAACGATTACCACAGATAGCACGGCGTACATTGTACGCTATGAGCAATGTGTTTACTGAGGCACATTGCATTATGTTTCATCATAGTATAATCCGGATTTTCTTGACAGCGGGAATTTTATTTATTCTGTAAAGACACTAGAACCATAATTTTACCAGTACAACTGTTGAAACCTTGATATCAAGGGATAAGTACGTACCTACGTAAATGTAAATGTATTTATACTAAACAGATTCTAGTAAGTTTCCAGTAGATGCAAATTTCTTAAAAATTTTAACCATTTCAGGTTTTGTACGAATACAAGAAATGCTCCACTTTTAGCTGTAGCCCTCATGAACCACTTGTATATTATTCATACTCTCATAATTTGTAACATAATGTAAAAATATGAATTCACTGCTGAAATCAGCGCTTGTGTGACTGCGGTGGCAAAACCAGGATTATAATAATAATAATAATGATAGTGTTGTAAAAATCCCACGTTGCTTCCTCTGTGTGCTGAGAACAATGATGATCGTGGCATGATAGCGAAAACTATGAGCAAACGATTTAAGGACGACTTACGCATCGATGCGAAATGCAAACTCGGCGCGACGAAGATTACAATACGACGTACGATCTCAGTACGATAACGGTAACCAGGCGATGTACGCGATCTGTGCACGACACCGGTAACTATGCGATAAATCATCTTGGAACGACAGTGGTAACAATGCAAAATACGATCCTGGCATGACAACGGTAACTATGCGATAAATCATCTTGGAACGACAGAGGTAACAATGCAAAATACGATCCTGGCATGACAACGGTAACTATGCGATAAATTATCTTGGCACGTCAGTGGTAACAATGCAAAATACGATCCTGGCATGACAACGGTAACTGTGCGATAAATCATCTTGGCACGATAGCGGTAACAATGCAAAATACGATCTGAGCACGAAATCGATGGTAATACAATGCACGAACTCAGCCCACCAACGGTAACGAACAATACACGATCTTGGTACGATAACGGTAACAACACGACGAACGATCTCAGCAACGTCACAACCCGCTGTTTCATCCCCGGCAATACCCTCGATAAACCCTTGAATGCATCAGACCTCGAGTTCCAAGTTATAAATATTGGCGTCCATAAAATATGGGTCTCTAACTTCAATTTAGCGTAGCACTTTCACCGAAATTGAGAGGTTGCTTGCGTTGTTTCTTGTCTCACTCACCCTAATTTTTTGCAGGGACGGACGAAGCGGTTTGCATTAGTCTCAATTCGAGCAAATTATCACCGTGCAATAAACAAGACTTAGCCAAAACTTCGGGGCAGACAGAGACGAACGATCGAGAGAATCCCGTCAGTGGCGACGCTTGTGTGCGAGTTACGACGGACTTGAGAACTTTTTATCAAATCATCCTGGAATTGCAAAAAATCGTAAAAAGTTGCCGTTTCTTTCCGCGTAATGTATTTTAATTGGAATTATTGGTTCTCACAGTTTTTACGGATTGCAAAAATTGAGTGAATTGGATTTCTTTTATTGTGGCTCAAAGAAAAGATACGTTGATGAAACTTGGATTTTTTCATGAGGAATCACAACTTATGAACTGGAGTTTTGAGTATCCTGTTTCTTACCAAACGGGTACATTGATGCATATTTTAATTTCATTTATCTGTGCAGAGCATTTTTCATGTCAACCTATGAGTGGAATTAACTATAATGGTTCACTTTTTTCATGGGAGGTATGAGAAATATTTACTCAACTCTTGTTATTTCGAGACATACTTACTAGTACACGCCACTTCTCAGTTGCCATTAAACGGCATTTTAAGTCTCCAGTGAATAATTTTCCTTTCATATATCCAACATACCAAGCATTCAGGCACTATTTAACTAAATCCCCACAGAATATGACAAACATACACCCTAAATATTAAGGGAAAAAAGAATAGCCGTGGAAATGGGCGCGGTAATTTATCCACCGTAGCGACAACGCGCTTTGAGCCCCCTCTCCAGTTCAGGGCTCGGTTTATGCAGTGATGGTAAGGCTACGAGACCTGTTGCTTCTGGTGCTTATGACGGGTTGTGATGTGCAGCAGAACTAGCTTACATTTTGTGCGGGAAATTGGGTGGGATGGTGATGAGCAGAACGAGCGTACATTCTATGCGGGAAATTGGGTGGGATGGTGATGAGCAGTACGAGCGTACATTTTATGCGGGAAATTGGGTGGGATGGTGATGAGCAGTACGGGCGTACATTTTATGCGGGAAATTGGGTGGGATGGTGATGAGCAGTACGGGCGTACATTTTATGCGGGAAATTGGGTGGGATGGTGATGAGCAGTACGAGCGTACATTTTATGCGGGAAATTGGGTGGGATGGTGATGAGCAATTATAGGATTGTGATTTTGTGGTTGGGATATATTGCAATTGTGGTTGTGACGCAGGATTTTTATGAGCAGTACGGGCGTACATTTTATAATGGAAATTAGGTGAGATTGTGACGAGCAGTGATGGGATTGTGACTGTGTGTTAAGATTTTTGTGATTGTGGATGTGACTCATGATTGTGATGAGCAGTACGAGCGTACATTTTATGCAGGAAATGAGGTGAGACATCAAGAAGTGGTGAACTTTTTTAAAAATGTCTAGAGTATTTCATGTTAAGTTTTATCAATTTCTTATGTTTATTCCACAAGAAATACAGGCTGGGTTCCTTATTTTACTCATTGTGTATAGCCCTTATTTGTTTCAGCAGTGTAATGGTAAATCGAAGAACAAATAGCAGGAAATTTATTCCCTCCTTGTAATCAACGCGAGTATCGCATTTTTGGTGAGCGAGTATCTCATCTACAGACTTGTGTGTGAGCCCGTGCAGCGACCTCACATTTTGCTGAATCCATATTCGTATTTCATGCATCATGGACCGGCTCCCCTGCGGAACCTATTCTTTCATCAATAATTTGTGTATCCAGATCGAAGCCTTTCTTTTAGAAACCAGGTCTTAGGCCGCCGTCACACGGAGACCAAATGGTAACGTTTCGTCACAATCGTCTACAGTAAGCGGTACCACTCGGTCAGTCCAACGCCACGAAACCGTCAGGTTTCTGCCTTAGTTTGGTACCAGCTTAGTCATACCATGGTTTTAGAACCTGAAAACATGGTATGACCAAACTGACGGTTTCGTGGCGGAAATCTGACGGTTTCGTGGCGGTGTACAGACCGAGTAGTGCCACTGACTGTAGACAATTATGACGAAACGTTACCATTTGATCTCCGTGTGACGGAGGCCTTATGCTGACATTGACGCCGATGGCTCAATTTTCAGCAATAGCATATTTCAAAGTCTAGATCACTGACCGGGAGAAGTTTAATAATAGCTCAGAACAAAGAAAGTTATTTCAAATATTTCACCTCTGCAGTTTTGCCCTTTGACCCATAAGTTACCCAGACGCTCGCTCAGCGGAGTTTTCGGGAACAAGTTTTTTTGCTGTCGAAGGAATTAGAAGAACTCAGCGTTTGCTGATTAATTTTTCAATCGCAGCATTGATATCTCCCGTCATTTGGTATTATTTTTTAGCCTAAAGATGTAATTGATGCGCAACATAGCCCAAATATGTTGTTATGAGTTTGGAAAATTGCATAGTTTGAAGGGCATTTTTGGTGCTTCCTCTAGATTATTAAGTAGTGTCATTGTGTCAGGTCATAAAATTTTTGTGTTAAACACGCAGGAAAATGAAATGTATCGCAATGAAACTAACTCACAGTGTCAGAAGAACTGTATACGTAGCTCTAACTCTTCAATTTAAGGTAGTACCAATAGCTAACTGTCCTGGATAACTAGCTATCACAATCTGTGACACGAATTTCATGCAATCAAAATCATTGCATAGCTTGTGTTTTTTTTCGCTAAGTTTTTCCGTTCTGACGAAATTCGAAACACATGCTGCAGTTTCCTCCTCACGCGTTTTTTCCTAAGTTTTCCCCTAAGCCCTTTGTTCTAAACCGACTCACAAACCCGAAAAAACAAAGGAAAAGGACTGAGTGTCAACTTAATTCGTTGTTTATCCTGAGAAGGTGCACCAAATTGAATTACCGCCATCAATTGCCCTCCAATTGACAGCGTTATTTGTTTCAGCAGCGTAATGGCAAATCGAAGAACAAATAGCGGGAAAATTTTTTCCCTCCTTGTAATCAGAGTCGAGCATTCTCACGGCTGCGATGTGCTTGGGATCGCATTTTTGGTGAGCGAGTATCTTATCTACGGACTTGTGTGTGAGCTTAATGAAACTGATGGAGATGGAGGCCGACTGAAGTGGTCTCGCTCTGTAGAATTCCTGGTTAAGTCTGAGCTTATTGCTATTGACCACGTTGGAGCTTCGTAAGAACGGAGTTTGTAAGTGGGTAAGTGAACGAAGTTCGTTAGTGTATAAGGATCAAGTGATGATCAAATAGAGAGAAGAAAAAACATTGTATTTTCAGAACAAGGATGGGTAAAATGCTAAAATCTCTAGTTTTTTAAAAATGTCTTTACATGAAAGACATCTAACGAGATGAGAATGGTTAATTTTCAGTGAAAGCTTTAATTTCATCTACTTCAAACCGCTCATATTTTTCCATAAAGTTGTTCCTTCAGTTATATGTAGATGCGGCATCTGAAGTCTCAGGTTTCATTGTTTCAGATACACAGAGACAAAAAAGATAAAAGGGAATTCTATACATTAGTGCCACGTTGTGTTTTTTTCATAAATGTATTGTCGAAGTTACAAAAGTTACCTTGATTTCACAGATTTTAGATTGGTGTCTAATATACTCGTTCTCAATTATTTCAAAGAATTACTACGTGATAACTGCCGTACATACCACAACAAGGAAAACCTTGTGTTATAGTTATAAACCATAAAAACCATGATTATAACTTTAAAACATCACACCGTGAAATGAATAGTTTTGTGTTGAAATTTGACATTTCAACGACCTGCACTTCCAGAGAGAGATCTTTTTCGATTAAAATGTGAGCACAATTCACTCAGCATTCTCAGGTCACACAGTAACAGCTAGCGCATGCGCATGACAGCTGCTCGCTCGCTCGAAATGTTTCAAAGCGCAACAGTTAAGCAAGCGCAGCAGCGAGGGGCGGGTGCGGCTCTATCACCGGCCGGATCCAATGCTTCATATCAGCTACCAAGGTTCCGGGCCCAGAAACGGAATTTGGTTCCACCTGACATGAGAATAAATTAAACTTCTCGGTGGATGCGAAAGAAATTTAACGGAGCGTTTGACTTGAAAACGTTTGGGGTTCGTGCAAAATAGTCCAGGGATAGAGTTCTACTAGCTTCTTGAATGACATTTTTGAATGAAAGAATGACTTCAACCACAAGATCATTCTCTAATAAATCACTTGCGGTAAAAATGATGGACTTCTAGTTCCAGTTTTGTAGAGGAATAGAAAAAATTCGTGAATATGTTAATGTCGGAACTGATGAGAGGAACCGTTATTTTTATACCCTTTTCACTCCTTGAAAACCAGATTTTTCACAAATGTGAAACAGTTATTATTTCATTTCATAATTTCATTTCATAATTAAATAACACATTTCAAATTTCATAGAAGTTTCATCCCATAACGAAAACGTAATACCACAACTTTCCTCGTCACAGAGCTATCAAAAGGAAATTTTTTTGTTATCGTAACCGTCACAAAAAAATAATCTATACTTATATTACTGATGCAATCTCCGTAGTAACTCGTTCCTCACAAAATTGCAATGATAAGTACGAGTTGCTACAAAAACGATTCAGGATTAATCAACGTGATATCTTTCATATTACGAAACAGAGATAATTATTATAGGCATGACCCAAATACACGATTAGCACCTTCATCACCACGAAGCCACGCTGCACCGTCCCACGATGCCGCCTCGTTTTCGTTTTTCGCCGCCGCGTTTTCGATGCTGCCTCGTTTTTGCTCCAGAGAAAGCGAATGGGATTCGGCCTGCCCAGCTTCTTGCCTGTTCTGTGCCCTATATTCTGATGCTCTAAAATATCACTCCCGGCTGCAAACTGAATCCAATTCTCTGGTGGATGAATTCCTGATGTTTTTGTGTTTTTTTTTGAGCATTTATGTTTAGTGATGAAGGAAAAACGTACTCTTACTTAGGGAGGGAGTGATAATTTTGAGCTATCAATCTTTTGTCATATGTGTTTTAGTTTTTGCTGTCCAGAAATGTGGACAAACACTACTGCACTGTCATGATCGGGTTAATTTTTTTTAAGCATTCCTGCGACATTAAGTCTCATAACTTCGTGGAGAGAGTTCTTTGAAAATGATGAGCTTCAGTTACAGATCACATTCTTCGTAAAAAAGTGTGCGTTCCACTTGAATGACAGGAGAGATTTTTTGCCCACAAAATTTCATTAGTGGCTCTCATGCTATCGATAAAAACGTATACATTGCAGGGGTACAGGCAATGCAATCGAACGTCTTAAGCATCATAAAAAAGGTGAAAAAGAAAGTTCGAAAAAAATTCTAGCTTCGACTGAAAATTATCTAGCTGGAAGTTCATCAAAACGTTGACTTTAGAGAAAAAGACTAAGCATTTGCAGGTTTCGCTCTCTGATGAAAATAGAAAATTCGAATGTTTAAATCAGGGTTTATTTTTCAAGCACATTACAGATTTCATTGTGGAAAGGGAATGAAAATTAAGTTCTTTAGCAGTAGTATCAACACACAGCATATTCAAGTTATTAGATCTGGTAAGATCAATGATATGTAACAGAGAAACTAAAGGTAATTGCGCAAATTTTGAAGAAATGTCATAAACAAAGTGCAACTTCCATATCTCTCCCCTAGGGACGGTTGCAGAGCAGGGGATGTAAGGAACAATATCTTACAATTATCGATGTCGTTTTCGTTTGATTTGCGTTTGAATACGCTTTTTCCATTTGTTTAAATTAGAACAAATATTACTAGTAAAAAATCAAGTTCGTGTGAAGAAAGCAGTGTATTAATCAATTCATTGCCCAGCTCGATGTCTTTGTTTCTTTATTCTCAGGCACGAGTTGTTTTTAGAGAGTTTGCCTTCGGGCTGAATACCATACGAAGACATGAATCCTAAATAATCATTAAGAACTTTTATTATCGGCTGCCATTTTATTTATATCAGAATCGAGAATTGATAGGATTCTCAAAAAAATTTTCTTACATTGATCATGTATGTCTATCATTGATGAACTTAAGGGCTTTATGTTTGGCCTTAAGAGCTCAGTGGATTTTCATGTTTAAGGTACGTGAAGGATATTGTATCCAATGAATATGGGTTGCATTTAAATTTGCGTCTAATAAGAACTGTAGAGAACAACACAACACAGGAACATTTGGATTACGAGTCTCAGTTTTATTGAGAAGTTTGAACACTTAGAAAGCACAACATTGAATTGCTTGTGGTCTGATACTGCGATGGGACTTAGTGGTTAATCAATTCAAACCGTAATTTACACAGTGAAGAATATATCCTCGAGATTAGAGTAAAAATTTAAGAAAAATTTAGTGCGTTATTCAGTAGTTGAGACGGTCTAAAGTCTAGCTGAATTTTTCACGTAGCGTCTAGACTCCAGACGATCAGTAAAAAAATTCACCCACGAAATGAGCGTAACGATCGAGACAGGCTCACTAAATCTATGCTCAGAGTCGCGTGAAAGATGGACAGGAATAGATCGTGTACAAAAAATTCTTATTGCATTAGTGGAGCTTACAATTGTATTAGGTGAACTTTAAAATTACTTCAAAATTACCATAACCAAGTGATTATAATAGTTTTGAATATTGTGTTCAAATAACAGGTACAATATCAGATAAGATAACTTTTGTTACCACAAATAATATCTTTCCAACAGTCGTTTTGATAAGTATAAAAGGAAAAAAATTTGTCGTTCAGTGGCTGAATATAAGTTGACGACACAAATTTAGGACATAGTTGCCACGAGCTATAAAGCAATGGAATGGCGGTCATAAATATATGAAAGAAAGTCAAATTACCCACCGTCGGCTAAAGCCGACTATTTTACTGTAGTTGTGAACACTGGAAACCAATTATTTCTGAGAGAGGCATTGACCAAACAAGATAGACATGTCTGACAGATTTACTTGTAAATGCAGTAGATATGTCTAAAAGATGGTTGATACGTCGTCCCGATACTTCTAGGTTATAACATTTACAATTACTGCAAAATTGGCATTTTTATTGATTTGTGTTCTGGGCGCTCGGGAGTTAAAGTAAAGCCCTCGCTGCTGCAAGAGAATAATTATAGCTTCAGTGAGAGAGAAACATGCAACTGCAAACGCATTTTCTCTATCATAGCTTCAGCTCTAAATCAAGTGTGCTAGACTTAGCGTACGAGCTGTAAACGTAGGAAACATGTACGCATATTTGCTCCAGTGAACAGAATAAGTTTACAGGAGCTACTGCAGTGAACACTGTGTATGGACTAGACTTATGGCTACAGCTGTAAAAACAGTGCAACGAACTCAGCTACAGCTCCAAAAACAGTACATCACACTTAGTTCCAGATGTAAAACTTCACCAGATTTTACAATAACCCAATTTCATTTTCGGGTGTTTATTTAAAAATTAGATAAAATTCAGATCTAAGGGCAAAGAATTTCTTGTAAATGCGGCCGCAAATACAAATACCTAAACTTGGCTATAAATATAAGACACTGAGGCACAACTAAAGCTACCTGCACAGAAGCGGCAACATACAGAGAGCGATTTGATGGAAAGCAAACAAGTCTAGTATTGAACCGCTGAACAGCCCGAGCTTCTGAGAGCTCCAGTCACTCCGGCGTGAAGGAAGCGTGCGTGATGCAAATGATGCATTTTTTGCTCGTGTGAGAAGTACTAGCCAATCATTATCTCCATTTTTCTCCTCCGTGTTTCATTGTTATCCCCTTCATTTTTCTCCTTCATGTTTTATTATTATCTCCAATTTTGTCTTCCACGTTATATTATTGTCTCCTTCATATTCTTCCTGCATGTTTTATTGTTATCTCCTTCATTTTCCTTCATCATGTTAATGATTATCTCCATCATTTTCTCTTCCGTGTTTTATTGTTATCTCCTTCATTTTCCTCCTTCATCTTTTATTACTATCTAATTACTTTTCTTTTTCATGTTTTATTACTATCTCTTTCATTTTCTTCTTCATGTGTTATTATTATCTCCTTCATGGAGCGAATGTTTATGTTTTTTTTTGATACGTTGACGTCGAGCTTATAGCTTGTGTGCGGATAAGTTCGTAAATAGCTTTAAAAAGTAGTGAAGCCTTGCAACGTGTGGGAACATGAGTTTTTTTATCGAATTTGTGAGTGGACTACATGGTTCTCCATTTTTGTGCATGTTATGCTTGCCTGCTATGGGAACAGAACGAATATTCGAATTTCATATTTCGAAACCACAGAGACGGAGCATTTCAGTGTGCTGTCAAATTATGACGTGTGTATGAAGGTCGTGAAGTGAGCCTAAATATTCCTCTAAAATTAGGACGTGTGTATGTATGTCGTAAAATGAGGCTAAATATTCCTGTCAAATTATGACGTGTGTATGAATGTCGTCAAATGAGGCTAGATATTCCTGTCAAATTATGACGTGTGTATGTATGTATGTTGTAAAATGAGGCTAAATATTCCTGTCAAATTTTGACGTGTGTTTGTATGTCGTAAAATGAGGCTAAATATTCCTGCCAAATTATGACGTGTGTATGTATGTCGTAAAATGAGGCTGAATATTCCTGTCAAATTATGACGTGTGTATGTATGTATGTCGTAAAATGAGGCTGAATATTCCTGTCAAATTATGACGTGTGTATGAATGTCGTAAAATGAGCCTAAATATTCCTGTCAAATTATGACGTGTGTATGTATGTATGTTGTAAAATGAGGCTAAATATTCCTGTCAAATTATGACGTGTGTTTGTATGTCGTAAAATGAGGCTAAATATTCCTGTCAAATTATGACGTGTGTTTGTATGTCGTAAAATGAGGCTAAATATTCCTGTCAAATTATGACGTGTGTATGTATGTCGTAAAATGAGCCTAAATATTCCTGCCAAACTGCTCCTGATTATTCAGGTAAAACTGTGAGGCAATATTGTGTTGAATTTACTCGGTAATTTATCTGAAAATTTATCGTCGCGTTCCCTTAAATGTGAAATTATGACTTGTGTGTGTTGTAGACTGGACCTAATTATTCCTCTCAAACAATTCATGAATATTGTTGTGAAACTGTGCGTCAGTATTGCACTGAATTTACGCTATAATATCTTTGAAAATTTACCGTCGCTTTTTTTCGAAAATGTGCTAAAATTGAGACACATCATGAAAAACTTGACTAAAATACCATTTTACAATACTAATTTTTTTCATGTGTCATTCATAGAACTATATCAGGAAACTATTGACCAAATTGCGCCCGTGATAAAATTTCACATAACAGATTCATTTTTCATTGTTTCAGATTCGCATCACTGCTCAGTGCCTCGCCAATTGCCTGAACTTCACCCTTCAGATCGAGCTTTGGCCTGCACAAACGAGCGGCTGTGAGGTACGGAAGTCATTGAGAGATGCAGTCAACGCAGAAACATCGAATTTTTCATTCAGATACAAGGTAGTCTTTTTGTGATCAGGTCAAGGGAACACAAGGCAAGCATTGTGTGATCAGGTCAAGGGAACACAAGGCAAGCATTGTGTGATCAGGTCAAGGGAACACAAGGCAAGCATTGTGTGATCAGGTCTAGGGAACACAAGGCAACCATTGTGTCATCAGGTCTAGGGAACACAAGGCAACCATTGTGTGATCAGGTTGCAAATGAGCGACAATTAAAAGGAGAGGAAGCCCAATTCTTTGATAGATGATGAATTTGTTTTAGAAGTTTCATTACAGGCATGAAGAATAACAAACTATTAATTTTATGAATCAGTGAAGTAAAGAATATTAACCCACGATTTTAATTAGTTTTTGATTCTCATTTTCTTTGTTATAAAAACTATTATCATTTTCTTTTCTATAAAAACTATTACTTAACTGAAACCGGGAATGATTTTTTCGTTCGTCAAGTGAAATCATATTTCTGGTGAAACTATTGCCGTCAGTGATGACATTTAGTTTCAGGTATTTCGTTTAACTCGTATTTTTCAGTTCTTGTAATCTGAGTCAGTTTAGTTTAATTTCAGTGAATTGGCGAATAGTTTAATTCAAATGTACAATATACTAAATTTCATTTTATTGATAGCGATTCAAATGCACCGTTCTCATAAGTAATTCCAGATTTTCACTCATGTGAAAGCTTCCTTGCATTCAACAATCGCAGGCGCGCTCATTTTTTACTACGGAAGAATAACATTTTCACGCTTCGATAAATCGCAATATTTTCCCACCATAAAATAATGAACAAATAAATAGGGATCTTTTCTTCAAAATTCGCTAAGAATTGAATGCCTTATTGCGCAGGCTGTGCTCGTTGAGGAGGATCATCAAACCTGAAGGATCTGAACTGCACCCGCGATGCAAGTCCCGGTAAGTTTCGTCTGTTCGACGACAAAATTTTTTTAACTCAGACCCAAACGGCATCGGGTTGCTTTTCCTTGTTTTATAAATGATTAGATGCAAGCTATTGTTTCAAGTATCTTTTGTCTTGCAATATTTGGTGTATAGACTTTCTATAAAGTAAGCGTCATGAGTACAGTACTGAAGCAGCCCGTACCGTTTAGGTTCGTATGTCGGTCTTCAAATTTTACCAGTAATGACAAACGAGACTGCAGTGTTTGGGGCTAGGGATTCATTTAATTTTACCAGTAATAACATACGAGACTGCAGTGTTTGGGGCTTGGGATTCATTTAATTTTACCAGTAATGACATATAAATTTCAGAAACAGTGACATATTACACTGATGTGGTTGTGGCTTGAGGTTTCATTTAAATTCATGACCATGCATTCATTTCTCTTAATTTTTCTGATAACTCTTTGAAGTTAACCTTAACCTAAGGCGTGTGAAAACTGAATTGCCATTTACAACATTCAGCTGTTTGAAAAGTAAATTCAATTTACTGCTTCTATTAACATATGGGATCGTTTACGGAAGATTTTTCATTGACAGTTGTCATCCATTTTGCACACATTTATAAATTCTTAATAATTACCCCTTGAACTACGGGAATGTACGTACATAATCTAGTGGAATTTATACTCTATCCAGCGTTCAAATCTGTGAAAATCTGTACATCTACACGGAATAATAAGACATCAATTCAATTACGGCAAAAAGCTGAATGTTTTAAAGCCCTTCAGATGCTCACTCATATTTTGATCAAGGATTCATTTAATCTCATTCGAAATTTACGAAGGTACTTGAAATTACGCTTTAGCAAAAAAAAAATTAATCTAATTTTACCATATAATAAATTTATTTAACAACTAATACGGGTCCTACTGCGTTTTGTGAATGTTTGTAGTACTAGTACTTATTTTTAACGTAATACTGCAGGAAGCTAACATCTTTTCTTAGTTGGACACGGAGAGACGAACTAACAAACACGATACGATGCACTTAATAATTAGCACACAGTTCATGCTGGCATAAAAATCCCTGTCTTCCGTGATGCCAGAAGCGTATTTTCTCACACAAGGATGATTTCACTCATTTGAAAATAATCCATAATCACTATTTCTAATGGTTTCATTTCTAACAATTTCCTGTAGAAATTATTTCAAGAAGTTGCATCTAAGTTCGGTATTTTAGAGTGGCCGGTCTGCGTGGCTGTGGTTAGTGTGAGTGCTGTTTCAGTGAAGGTTTCTTTGAGCTTAGGAAAAGAGAATTCTGATTCGTGCATCAGTTGAAAAAGTCTAAGTTTGAAATTTTCACTGAATTACTTATTCGCCGGACGATCAGCCTCCCGCATCTTCACATCTCAAGGAGGAAAGATCGATCTGGAATATGGAACATTCGTGGCCGCTTCTTTGTATTCGCAAGGACCGAAGAGCCGAAGTTCATTCTGTAAGAACCTCGGCGCAACCGGCCGTGATAAAACGTATCTGGAGCGAGTGATTTCTGATTACATGATGAGATGAAAATGGAGCAAAATGCAGCTCAAGCTGTGTTAACTTCAAGGATTGTGGACCGTAAATTATGATCTATTGTAGTTTTGTACCCTGAAATTCACAGGTGTGTCCTTTTTTGCTGAACTGGCTCTTTTCGCAACGATCTGAAGCCCCAATTTTTGCCTTTGCACCGAGAAAATACAAATAAACGTGAAGGTAGAGCACATGATCTCATTAGCTGATCAGCGTTGCAGAATGTGGTTCAATTTTTTAGAAGACTTGACCAACACCTTATTTTTTGCCTCTCATGCTTAATAATCGAAACGTACAAGGTTTTCTGAAGAAACAGTAAACCAACCAAGCTGAAGATGTCGGTGAAGTAATTATCAGAAGCTGATTTGTTAATTCTTTACTCATGTTTTTCAATAATCCTGAAGTTGTTCGACTTTACAGTGCCAAGTCCCTTGTTCCATGGGTCCACATCACTGAAAGAAACTCCGAATTGATGGTCCTCCTGTTTCATGAGATGAACATTGAACTAAATATAACGTAATCAAAGCCCACTTGATGTCAGCGGAGATTGAAAAAAATTTGAATATTACTAAATTTGACCAAATGTATAACAACGAAAGCTAATTTTCAAACAGGAAAAGGACCCTGTATTCCTAGACTAGTCAAGGAATGGTTAGTGTTTAGTCGACTCGTGTCATGGAAGCAGAAATGTTTGGAGCTTAAGTCGGAATTGACTCTCAATACTTCTAAGCTTCGAGAAGGGAGCATAAATGAGTAAAAAGAGACCTCACCTCGCAAACGGATATCTCCAGGACAGAATTGGCATGCAGAATAGGAATGGTCTATTCAGTTTCAATGAGATTTGTATCATCATGTATTCAGTCATCAAGTTTTTGCCTTGTACTCGTCGATGGTTGGTTTGTTCATACGGAAAGTACGCTTGCAGCCCCTGCTAACATGATGACGCCACCAAGTAAAATCAGAACAATCCAGAGCGTAGCGTAGATTTTTAAATACTCCTTGAAAATTGGATACTTTGAGAAGAGATACAGGCACCTGCGAGAACTTTGAATTCCAGAGAAACTCTATAATTTGCGCAACTATTGCACGAAGTTCGATTGAAGTCCGACATCACAACTGACGCCACATGAAGAATTGCAAAGCACTTCCTCCTACGGTTTCCGTTCTTAGCTAACAATCACCATCCATTGCATGTCTCATCCTGATAAATTTGCTTATTGAGTTAAACGTGAACATTAAATGCCCTTAAGCCAAAATGAGATATCAACTGAAGGCATTTACCCGTTGCAGGGACGCCTGGGATGGCTTCTCCTGTTGCTGCTGCCCTATAGCCGCCTCGGTAGCTGTGACCCAACCTCTTCGGCACTGTCGTCTGCTTCGCCCGCATGGCGACCGCCGACCTCTTTGGCTTCTGCAAACCATGAATCTTCGCTCTTCAGACACCAAGTCGCAGCACACGATCCTGGAGTGATAGAAACGCAGCTCAGAGATGAATCCCATGAGGACATGGAGGTTCAGGGTAGCAACTTGATGCGATATATGAACGTCCATCATCAACACGCTGTTCCTGTTTCACGTTCTCAAGATAGGGGGAGAGTTTTTCCGCGTGGACCGGCGAGTTCAATACTTCAGCAGTCATTGCTCAGAGAAATCGGTCGACCATCTCTTCCAGTGTACAGTGTTGACATCAGTGATCTCCCTACTTTGGATGAAGTTCAAGGTCGGACTGCAAGCCCACTTTCAACGGTGCCATTTTCATTCGGCGGTCTCAACCCCCAGAGCCTCCAAAATCGAGCGTACCAAGAAAGTTTATTGAATCTAAAGCCGATGGTGCCATCGAATCCTATTTTAGAGCGACACCCAACGCCATTTTTTAATCCCAATCATAGCTTTAAAGTTCCTTCCTTTGATCAACCGTTCCATTCAGTCACTTCGCTTACTCAACAGACTCTTCCTGAGTTTGCATTCCAACGCATGTTGACAACGTCCTCACGCTTACCCTCTGATTATACTCTTTCAAATGCAGGAGACAATTCAAAACCAGATTTTCAAGCGATGATCACGGAAACTGAACAGGAACCTCAGAAAACTCATGAAAAACCTAAGGAAAAAACGACAACATCCTCTCCTACATCCAAATCAAATGAACGTAATGACACAGTCACTGAAAAACCTATTCCTAATGATGAGATGCCAACCATCATCAATCATATCCACATCACGAGAAAAAAACGAAAGCCAAAACCAAGTGAAAAAAGAAAAGACGTTTCTCAAGAAGCCTTCTTAATCTATGAAGAGGATTTTGATGATGCCTTGTATGACTACCCTATTTATGATTATGATCAAATCGATCAGCGCATGAGATTGACTCCTCTCAGCACGTCTGGTTATGTTCCAAAATCATACGAAAGTCCCTATTCCTCTGCATATTTACATCAACCATTTCATCAATTCAACCAATTTGCTAGTGGCAGGTCACTTTCTCTGTCCAAAGATGACATTCTAAAAGACATCTTGGATTCAAGGTTGCTGGCCAGACAAAATGATTTCATTTTAGCACCCACCACGGAGGACCCACCACCGCAATATAGATATAAAATGTTTTCTCCAGGGTACAAGACTAAAGGGATGGGAGGGGATAACAAAGACACGTCTGGCACAATCAATGGCTTAATTGATGCAGTGGGAAAATTTTTTGGGAGTCATGATGAATCCAACGAAAAAAATTCGGAGGAACCTAAAAACGAAAAGAGCTCTAAACGAGATCGTTTTGAGAAATTCATCAGTGATATGGATGATAGAACGTTTGATTCATTTTTTTCGCATCAGAATTTAGAAAGCCACTCGCAACAATCCTCTGGTTCCAAAATTGAAAAAGAATTTGAGAAAGAAAGAGAGAAGTTCGAAGAAATTGCAAATAAATTAGCTCGGAACTTCGTATCAACGCTCCTTGAAAACTATCCAAATATTGTTCAAAGGAACTTTGTGGATCTCGAGTCGAATGAAAAGAAAGACTGGTTGCAATCTCCAGAGCGCAAAGAGAACGACGAAAATGAAAATCCAGTTAATAAGGGACTAAGATATTTCCTTGATAACATACATCATTTTAGCAAGAGATATTCTGGTAAGACTAGAGAATGGGCTGATTATATGGGCGATATCATGTCAGAAAGTTTTTCTAATGCATTCGCGAGTCCGAGTAGAGAGTTTCACAGCGTCGTTCCGCCCAGTTTTCCTCCTCAACGTGATCGAAATGAAGGTGATGGAGGTTTCTATGGCGGAAATAAGTTTGATGAAATCCAAATAAGGTATGATACCAGCACCACGAGGGAGTTCAAGGAAAATTATGCTAATAACGGACCGACAAGTTACGACGAAGACCGTGCGTCCGGCGTCAAAAAAAGCCCCATAGCTGATCGTAGAGATCAGAGTCAAGATGTTAACGATTATGGTAGTGACCATAGAAGTGGTTTTGGAGGCGCTCCAAGCAGTGACCACAGAAGTGGACTTGGAGGTGGCTATAACAGAAGTCCAGTAAACGCTCAAGGAAGTGAATTTGATGGTGGATATGAAAGAAGTCAAAGCAAATTTGGTGGTAGAAACAATAATTTTGATGAGTTTCGTAGGAGTCATGAAACTGAAGGAACTGATTACGAAGAAATTAGCGAAAGAGGATACAATGTAGGGGGTAACGGAGGATTTGGAAATGTAGGGGACGGAGGTGGTCATGGAGGTGGAGGGTACGGAGGTGGAGGTCAAGGAGGGGGAGGATACGGAAGAGGAGGATACGGAGGTGGAGGTCAAGGAGGGGGAGGATACGGAGGGGGAGGATACGGAGGGGAAGGATACGGAGGTGGAGGTCAAGGAGGGGGAGGATACGGAGGTGGAGGTCAAGGAGGGGGAGGATACGGAGAGGGAGGATACGGAGGGGAAGGATACGGAGGTGAAGGATTTGGAGGAGGAGGATACGGAGGAGGAGGATACGGAGGTGGAGGATTTGGAGGTGGAGGTCAAGGAGGTGGAGGATACGGAGGAGGAGGATTTGGAAAAGGAAAAGGAGGTGGCAAAGGAGGAGGTAAGGGTAAAGGAGGAAGTGGAAGCAAGAGTGGAAGTCATGGTCTTTCATTCCAGCTCGGCTATGATGGCAACTTCGACGAAATTTTTGACTTCGGAGGATCAGACAGCTTTGGCCTCGGAGGGAAAGATAAAGACAAAGGATTTGGAGGCCAAGGGGGATCCTTCGGAGGCGGAGGAGGAGGTGGAAGACCTTACGGAGGCGGTGGAGGCTCTTACGGCCAGAATTGCTACGGCTATGAATGCATGGGTGGCTTCTCAAAGAAGCATTTGAATCCCTTCAAGTTATTCAAAAGTATGATCAAGACGAAGCTCGCAGCTTTCGCCGACGCTCATGCCCAGTTTTTCAGTTACTTGGGCTGGATAGCTCACCTCAAAGCTGAGAAATATCGCGAAAAAATCATGAATTACGGCTACGGTTACACCAGACCTTATGGTAATGAAATTGGCGGGTTCAACGCTGGGGGAGGAGGGAAAGGCAAGAAAGGTGGTAAAGGTGGAAAGGGAGGAAAAGGCAAGCATGGTAGTGGTAATAAAGATATAAGTTTCCTTATTAGCTATGGAGCAAAGAAAAATAAAAATGTCGGGGGTTTTAAAGATGGAGGAGGTGTAAAATACGGAGGCGGTGTAGGATACGGAGGCGGTGGAGGACACGAAGGCGGTGGGGGATACGGAAGCGGTGGAGGACATGGAGGCGGTGGAGGATATGGGGGAGGGGGAGTTGGTGGATTTAGAGGAATCGGAATTGGAAATTTCCCCGCTGGAGGGGGATACAGTGGAAGTGGAGCTGGTTTCAGTGGTGGAAGTGAAGGATACAGTGCTGGAAGCCTTGGTGGAATTCGTGGGGCTGGAGGACTCGGACATCCTGGAGGGATTAACATTGGGGGAGGATTGGGTTCCAACTTTGGTGGAGGAAGCGGTTATGGTATTGGAGGGGGAGGGAGTGGAGCAGGTTATGGAGCAGGGAATGGAGAAGGGTATGGAGCAGGTCAAAATGTAGGTGGATACAATGGGCCAAGTGGAGTTAGTGGCACTGGATTTAATGGAGGCAGTGGTGGGGCTGGTGGATTTGCAGGAGGTGGTGGGTACGGTGGAGGGAATAATGCCGGATATGGAGGGGTATCCACAGTAGGGTACGGTGGAAGCAGTGGTGGAGGGTATAACAGTGGTGGCGCAAGTCATAATGGAGGAGCAGGATATAATGGTAATACCGTGAGCGGAGGTAACTATGGAGGTAATGCTGTGAGTGGAGGTAACTATGGAGGTAACTCTTTGAGTGGAGGTAACTATGGAGGTACCACCGTGAGTGGCGGTAAATATGGAGGCAACACTTTGAGTGGCGGTAACTATGGAGGTAACACCGTGAGCGGCGGTAACTATGGAGGCAACACTGTGAGTGGCGGTAACTATGGAGGCAACACTTTGAGTGGCGGTAACTATGGAGGTAACACCGAGAGTGGCGGTAACTATGGAGGCAATACTGTGAGTGGCGGTAACTATGGAGGTAACACCGTGAGTGGCAGTAACTATGGAGGCAACACTTTGAGTGGCGGTAACTATGGAGGTAACACCGTGAGTGGCGGTAACTATGGAGGCAACACTGTGAGTGGAGGTAACTATAACCTCAGAACCCCACATGGTGGTGGAGGTATAAGCGGAGGGTACGGAAATTCTGGTGGAGCATTCAAAGGTAGAGGGAAAGGGCAGGGTGGCGGCTACGCCGCACCTCACAGTGGAAGCCCCGGCAGTTACGGAGGTGGTGGTGACGTTGGCCAGGTCCAAAAGCCAAGAGGCGGCCCCCACGTTCCCGAAGGCGGGGGCGGCTTAAACTACAACATTGTGAAAAACCCAACTCTGAACACAGGAGACTCGTTAGACGATTATGGGGAGTACGATGAGTACGAGATTGAATACACTGAAGTTGAAGTTTTAGGGGAATTTAATCCCAAATTTAAGGTTTTTGACGATGGTAAGGGAGTCGCAGTAGCGCAGAACGGTGGAAAAGCGCCGGTGTCGAAGGCTGCGTCCCATAGATATTCATCCCCAGAAAAGAGATCCGCTCCTAAAGGCAGAAGTTCTTCCAAAAATAGTGCCAAAGCTCAGCACCGTTTGAGAACTCGTAAGAGGAAAACGGCCACATTGCAGGAAGGCTTCAAAGATTTAACTATACCGAACGACGAGGGGGAAATCTTAGGAGAGGTTGAGGCGCTCAACAAAGAGAGCAAAACCTTTAAAACCAGAAACAAAATTGCTTCTAACAAACGTGAAGCTCGTCCTCTGAAGACAGAAAAAAGTGTTCCTCCGTCTCCTGCGAAACCTGCGTATCGACGGGCAGTGAGTAAGCTGGAAGGTACTCGGCTAAAAAGACGAAGTAGCAGAAATGATGAGAATGTAACTCCTTCAAAGGCTAAGAAACGGAAACACTCTACAGCAGGTGCATCTGGTTCCAAATTTGAGAAAGTGTATGATCATAAAAGTGAAGACTTAAAAGAGACACCAGTTAGTGACAGCAAGGGTATCATCAATGCCGGATTGCCCATACAAGAGAGGCAGCCTTATCCCAACAGCCACGGACCTCCGTTCCCGGTAGTGAAACCTCGGCAGGTTTACATGATGGACACTGTGCACAAAATCGAAAGAAAAAGCGATGAAAGTTTTGAACATTTGGTTCTTGATAATGCTAACAGTTTCGGAAAAGTTATTGATGAGGGCCTCGAGTACGAGGGGTATGATGGTCACGCGCCTGTTTCGCCAGAGACTTTTCGAACTAATCACAGTCCTCCCAGCAGACGACGTCAGAACATGAAGCAAGTGGTGGGCACTAGAAGAATACGAACCAAAACGAAATTATCCCCCATCGTAGAGAGCGACGTAGGGTACGTGGGGGCTGGAAGGATAGTAGACTCAGAAGAAGATTTCTTCGAAGTTGTTCAAGAAAACAAACGCAAGGTAGTCGACGACAGCGCGGACTTCTTCATGAACTACGACTTGAGACCTCCCGTTGTTAATGCTTACGTGAGAACCCGCGAACAGGTTCCCATGGGTGGTGAAAACGCAGAGTTTATCGTGGCAATGCCAAACTCCGGAAAAAATAGCACAAGCGAAACACGAGATTTTGTTCGGAAAGCTCCGATTCGTGTACATAGAAAAGTAGATCTCTCCGGCTTATCAAGTAGAGTTCGCTCGATGGGAAGTCAGAGTAGTCCAACTTTCCAAACATGAAAACAAGACAGCAGAATGTAAATTATTTAGGCCTGCTAGTCTGATATTTCTAAAATTGGTCGCAATTATTGTACAAATGATAATGTTGAGATTGTAAATAATGCGTGACCATGAAATTAATCTTGTGTGGTGTAATAACTTTCATCGTATTCAAGTGGCTATGTGTCGATGAAATCATTGTATATCTTTGCTTTAGAAGGATGCTTTATATCTCAAAAGTCAAGTTTAAGATTTGCAATACTGTAAAAAAAAAATTTGAACGACGATCACATCATACGTTTAAAATGCATTTGAAAAACACGTTGGCTGCGTCAATGAGGGGCTTAGTGCAATAATAAGCTATCTTTAATAATGTGTAATAAAATTTCAACACTGATAATTAGAGTCTATAGAAAAAATTTGCCGCTCTGCTCCAAAAAATAATTTTACGTTACCTCGGTGAGTTTGAAGCAGGACGTGCAAGTGTTTCAAATTCTGGCTTCTCTGGTAACTCACCAGTAGTTCGATGATTGTCAGCTTACATCTTAGAGGTACTGTTTTTCTTACAGCGTTATAGGTTCTAGTTGTTTTTTGTTCTGAAGGGTTTCAAGCATGTTAGCATTTCATCGAAAATTTTTCACAGTCCAGATTACCTACGTAAAGTCTGGAGGAAAATTTTTCACAGTCCAGATCACCTAGGTAAAGTCCGGAGGTAAATTTTTCAAAGTCCAGATTACCTAGGTAAAGTACGGGGGAAAATTTTTCACAGTCCAGATTACCCAAGTAAAGTCCTGAGGTAAATTTTTCCCAATCCAGATTACCCTAGTAAAGTCCAGAGGAAAAATTTTTCACAGTCCAGATTACCTAGGTAAAGTACGTTGGAAAATTTTTCACAGTCCAGATTAACTATGTAAAGTCCTTTGGAAAATTCTCGTCCAGTGTATTCATTATTATTTATATGTTGTTCGTGAATTATTTGGCAACCAAAAAAAAATTTGCTTCAATACGAAGATAAGCATGCTGCATAAAGTGATCAAACAAGCACAACTGAGGCAATGTTTCCAAAAATCTTTCATGGTTTCATTTATTTTTTCTGATTTTGGGCAATCATTCCATTTGATTTTCACGATTTCACTCTAGCGTGCATCTCGCTACCAGAATTCTGTGTAAGCTCCCAATTCTTTAATACGAATTCCATGATGCGCGTTTTTTATCGATGCGTGTGGATCTCAAACTTATTTACTAGAGCTATAAAATAACGAGAAATGATTATCTGGTTTTGTAACTTCAACATACGAGTAAATTGTTCCTACGACCAACAGGGTGTTAAGTATTTTTTCCCAGTGTTTGCTATTGTACAGCTTATATATATTATTATTGGCGATTACCCGTCTGTAGAAATCTTTATGAGCAGGATTATACTCTCTGGGATAATAAAGTTAAAAACAGGGCTGAGTTTTTATTCTCAACTATTATTGGAAAGTACACTGATGATGATACATATTTTTGATCGGAAAAAAATATTTCATGAATTTGTGTAAAATCTATTGTCCGAATGCATGTATGTTCACTAATTTTCAGTTAAGTGTTTCTGCAGTTTCCTGTACTATAAAAATAATTATAAATAAAATCATAACTATGAATTACGGCAAACAATGCCATTCAAAGTTCGCGGTAACTGTACCGTTTTAAATTTCATACACTGCCGATTTTTACGATAAAAATTTCTGCTTTTTAAGAGTCAGTAATGTTGTGTAGGCTTGCATTGTTGCGTTTC
Source organism: Platorchestia sp. MABIK (assembly GCA_014220935.1). Taxonomy (NCBI): domain Eukaryota; kingdom Metazoa; phylum Arthropoda; class Malacostraca; order Amphipoda; family Talitridae; genus Platorchestia; species Platorchestia sp. MABIK. The sequence continues at coordinate 61,385 of JACJUY010000636.1, read as the reverse complement.
AACAATACAGAAACTGTAAAAGATATGAAATTTTTGTATTCCTCTTACGTCTACAATGATTGAATCTCCCCTTCCGTATGTCCGAATAAATTAAAATTCAATCGTGGAAATCAACGGAAATGAAAATTAATCATCAACTGTGAAATGAAAATTTTGCTTCCACGACAATAACCCACTGCATTGTTGTAGGCATCACTGGAGCAAATTTTGTATTTCTCAGATGCGAAATCAATTTCGACTTCGAAGTAATACACGATTGAGTTTTCGCCAGTCCGAGCACTCTCATCCTGCCAAAAAACTTTTTCGTTTGAAGATTTTCCAAGAGACGGTTGTTCTATTTGTCGCTTCACTTGTACAATTCTCCATGAAGTTATTAAGAAACATGAATTGCAGATCGTCATTTCAATAAAATTTATCGACACTTTCTCTGTTACTCCTTTCTTTACATGTCGTTCGTTTTCAAGAAATGTAGAGTTAGAATGCAAGGTGGCTCATGGCAATATTCTTATTTAAGAACACTACTCACTGTCATAAAAATGAATTCACTGCTCGTGGTTTTTACTCTACTTAGCTATGACAATACACAAAAAAATGAACTTAACGTAAAAACCGAAAACTAATAAAAGAGCAGAGCAGAGTTGGGTTGTGTCGTGTGTTGGCGAAAGCTCGCGCTATGAACATTTCGTCTAATTTCGTCCGAATGAGAAATTTTGTTTTTTGCCTCACACAAGCATCCTTAAGCGTAAATAAAAAACTCATCATTGAGATGTTTGTCGTTTTTTTTACGATGCTTTCCGACAGGTCTTTATCTCATAGTTTTTGATTTAGAAAAAAAATCAACAATCTGAGGTAAAAAGTGATTGGTGAGAAACAGGTGTAATATTTGCAAGTACTTTATTCTACTTCCTGCCATCAGGAAGTACTTCCGCAGAAGAAAGAATTTTATTTAAGTATCTATACATGAGCCAATTTTCGGCAGTTTTCGCTTACGTTGGTTTCAACCAATCCCCGCTCGCTTTCTGCCTGGCGGTCCTGCACGTCAACCAATCAGAATTTGCAGAAAAACCTCACCGCGCGTTGCCGACTTTGAGGTCGATGACTAGCAAATGCGAGAGGGAAATCAGTTGTCTTCGAGCAATCGCATAGGAAGGATGTGTGTGTTTTTGGTGTAGTGAGCTAAATAAATTTTAAATGAAAGTAAATTGAGACTGAACTGAAGTTAAACTGAAATTTCTACGTCAAAGTTTCAGAGCATCAGGGTGGAAGCTTCCGTACTGGAAATCAGCTAGCACACCCATCGCATTCTGCAGTGCGAAATCATACCGAAAAATGCGATGTACCTTTATCTCATAACGATTTCAAAATTTTAGACTCTTCTTCGACCCCTTATGACCTCAAGATATTAGAGTCCTTACATATTTTCAAGCGAAACCTTGATCTGAACAAAGTGGACAGTTCATACCATATGTAAATCGTAAATAGGGAGAAACTACTTCATCACAGCCCAATTTTATTTCACACCGATATCACACCGAAAGCAATTAAATTGATTTTGACATGAATGCACAGCTATTATAAATGTGCTCATATTTCAAAATTTGTTGCAGACTTTAAATAAGGCATATCTACGGACAATTAATTCCTATACAGAGTGAATTAACAACCTGAAAATTCTTTTCATGGCAGAAATGATGCAACGAAAAAAAAAGACAACACAGTAAAAATGATGAGTTCTCTAGAAAATAGTTAACTTGAAGCCCTTCATCCTCCACTACTTTGGTGTACTGCACGCAGGCAATTTCTCCACTTCCGATAAATTCCATGCGAGACAAGTCTTTTTCTTTTTTACACTGACCCTCTTATCACTCCACGATATGCGAAACGCACTTGAAAACTCGGTTTTGGTGTACAACAGTCATACGCTCTACCTGAAATCCCCTTTGTCTCGCCTGTGGCTGAAACGTTTGCCGTGACTCGAAGTTCTCAGACTGAGCTTTTCTGGTCGAAATCCCAGAGTAGAGGCGTTTTTCAAGTAAAATTTGACTATCGAGACTGCTCGTTATCTGAAAACCCTGCAGAATTTTGGGATCAAATTTCATTTGGAAGCAGTGCAGACTTGTGGATTCCGGCGAGAAAAAAGACCAATATGGTTCTGATATGAAGTGATAGCTAGCGGATGTCATGAATTCAAATACTATGAATACACGATCTCTTGAATTTTTAAATGCTCAGTTTCGTCATTGAAAACGTGAGCATGCCATCGTTACTGCAGCTCATTTCGTAGTCTCTGGTGCAGTTGACTGCTCTTTAATTCATAGTTTCTTGTGCAGTTGACTGCGCTTCATTTCGTAGTCTCTGGTGCAGTCAACTGCTCTTTAATTCATAGTCTCTTGTGCAGTTGACTGCGTTTCATTTCGTAGTCTCTTGTGCTGTTGACTGCGCTTCATTTCAAAGTCTTTTGTGCGGTTGACTGCGCTTCATTTCATTGTCTCTGGTGCAGTTGACTGCTCTTTAATTCATAGTCTCTTGTGCAGTTGACTGCATTTCATTTCGTAGTCTTTTGTGCAGTTGACTGCGCTTCATTTCGTAGTCTCTGGTGCAGTTGACTGCTCTTTAATTCATAGTCTCTTGTGCAGTTGACTGCGTTTCATTTCGTAGTCTCTTGTGCTGTTGACTGCGCTTCATTTCATAGTCTTTTGTGCGGTTGACTGCGCTTCATTTCATAGTCTCTTGTGCAGTTGACTAGCTTCATTTCATAGTCTCTTGTGCAGTTGACTAGCTTCATTTCATAGTCTCTTGTGCAGTTGACTAGCTTCATTTCATAGTCTCTTGTGCAGTTGACTAGCTTCATTTCATAGTCTCTGGTGCAGTCGGAACTGCAGCCACGACTTATCGTAGGGTAACTTATCAATCCGGAAAATAAACGTAAAAAGAGGGAAGAGGTATTGAAACAATTTTCTTGATTATGAATTGCAATGTTATAATTTGGCATTGAAGAGTAGAAAATGAAAAAAGAACGTTTAAGGGACGTTAAAATAACGCAGTAAATCACTTAAGTTCAAAAAAGTTCGTTATGGAAATGTACGCATACAATGGTATTTAAAAATTTTAACCATTGGGAAAATGTAAAAAATTAGATATCATGTGAATTTTTAAACTACTTGACTTTGAATAGGATGCATGTAACATAAACATAATTCGTTTCCAACAGCATATGTGATTTTCTATTTTGTCTGCAAAGCCTTTTATCAAAATAGTACCATGTAGTCATTCTTATGTAGTTTAAAAAAAGCTATTTAAAAAAATTATTCAAGTTTAATATCATCAGCCTGTAAAATTTATGTCAAATTTTCATTGAAATCTTATCTGCGATATTACCATTTGAAAAATTTTCCCGCAGATTATTGTTTTACCTTCGGATTTTGTCACCGAGATCTGTGCTCAGGTAAATAAAAGCTACAACAGGACATTATTGTAACATATTCTGAATCTCATTTCACTCTGAACTTTGCATAAATTAACTATTTCCTAAATTTCCAAGCAAAAATTTTGTCGTCAAATATTTATTAAGTCAAAATCCCCTCTCTATACCAAGAAACGAAAGTAAACACAAGTGCCGGCAACAAACACATGCAATGAAATTACGTGAGCAACAAATTTTGCTCATATAATAATCGTGTCATTGAACAGTAAAGAGATATCCCTGAGTCTTATCTTTAAACAGGGAAATTGGATTTTTTCTTTCAGATTATTCAGCTCTACTAAATATTGAATTTACGTTATGTAATTCTCTTTTAATCGAAGCTCGCAAGAAGTAGGTGCAGCTTGTTCATAAAAGAGTCCGTCAATTTGATTTCTTATAGTTTTTTCACAGATATGTAAATCAACACATAAAATCCTACGAGTTTAAACTTCGAAAGAACTGGCGACTGCTTATGAGAACACGAAAACATTATTAAATTATTTTTCAATGCAAAATGAGAACACAAATATATTTTTCATTACCATTTTCTGAATAAAATAAGATCAACATCTCACCTTCATTTCCTTGACGTTCAAGATTTACACACACTTATTTATCCCAAGTGGCGTCCTAAAAGCTTCCACACGAGGGGATCGTGTTCACATCGATAAGATAGATACGCGATAGATTTAACGATGCATCAATTGCCCAATAACATTTGACGGTCACGATTTTATAAGGCCGTAGGTTTATTTTGTACACAAAGTAACGATGGTAGTTTACCCTTAAGTGGCCAAGCATAAAAATTCATTACATTTTGAGAGACCAGACACGCAGTGCAGAAGGACTCAATCAGAAACCTGAAGGGATTTTTCCGACGAGCTCCTGTATTATTCTGCACGAAGTGACCCACCATGAATGTCTTAATCTTAATGACCCGAGCTCATGATGCTCTGCAAAGTCGCCTTTCATGAATGTCTTAATCTCAATGACCGGAGCGCATGGTGCTTCACAAAATGGCCTATCATGAATGTCTTGATCTTTATGACCCGAGCTCATAATACTTTTCGGAGTGGCCCATCATGAATGTCTTAATCTTAATGGCCCTAGCACATACTACTGACCACTCAGCCTTTTGTAATATCGATAGCCCAGCTTCTGGTATGAAATTTCAGAACTATCTAACCACTCAGACCGTGTGTAATTTAATCTATCAATAAAAAGTCTTCCTATTGCGATACTTAGAAAAAGCAAACTACTTTGAAAAATTGTGTAACGGGCTTACCAATCCTGTACAAAACCTTCAATGATGGTAAAAATGTAAAAATGTAAAATTAATCTCAATCATACTCGTGAAGGTAATTGTTGGATTTGTACGTCATTATTGTAAGCAGTGCACTCCTCTGAAAAAGTTCCTCACTTGCAGCTATTTTTTATTTTTTTAAGCGGGTTATAATATTTCTATTCACTTTAAATTCACGTTACAACCTAATTCCAATTCGATGATTTTTTAAAACATCTCTCCAACAAACCCGAGATGGCTAGGTCCAACGTTGACCTCTCGGGATGTATTTTTTGGAAGCTAGCTGTTTTCCCTCCGCAAGTTCCACTCGAAGGTAACATTTCTACCACGTTACAAAAGCTAGCTGTTTTCCCTCCGTAAGTTCCACTTGAATGTAACATTTCTACCACGTTACGAAAGCTGGTTGTTTTCCCTGCTCAAGTTTTAATGGTAGGTAACATTTCTACTACGTTACGGAAGTTAGCTGTTTTCCCTGCGCAAGTTCCACCCGTAGGTAACATTTCTACCACGTACACTCACTCATCTCGACTTTCAATTCCTGTAACTTCCACGACGGCGTTGCTGCATATGGGCCGCGAAACTGTCGTTTTTCCTGCCCTAAGACAGAGAAAGTTCTCTCTAAATCTCGGCGAGTCTACCGCAGCCCAGCCGTAGTAACCGGAAAAACGATTCCAGGTCGTTTTTTCTGATTTCGTGTCAAGTTTCACCCAACATTGAACTACTCTTTAATGGAACGGGTTTCTTAGGCTCCCGTGTATTGCAATAATTCTCTTGATTATGAGTTGTAATGCTATAATTTGGCATTGAGGGCGTATAAAATTAAAAAAGAACGTTTAAGGGATGTTTAAAAACGAGGTGAATCATTTTTATTTTCGAATTTTGATTCAGGTGAAACTCGACAATCAAATTGGCAGTTTCTATAACCTCTTTAATTTACTTTGCCCTTCTATAACTTCGTACGTAGAAAAAATGTCGAAAAGTGTTCTAGATTCCTAAACAAGAATCTCATGGCAATCCATAAATTTTAGGAACACTCATATTAAAGTATTTTTTGTAAACGTGTACAGCACGTTTGAGATTTTATGTCTATAACGATCAGTAATATCCGGTTTCCAATAAGTTATGATATAATATTGACTACTTTTTGGTTTCATTTCTTACAGTATTTGTTGCTTGTGATCTCGATAACGCCATTTAAAGGGTCAGTTGGCCAATGAAATAGGAAATATATTTGTTGCAAAAACACAGGGCTGCTGTTGACCGGAACTCCTGAATCGGTGTTCGCTGGAGTCGCTGAGTGCTAACAAAACCTGCAAACACGGCAGCTTTGACACGCATTTGACACCACACTTGGCTTAACACCATACCCAACACTGTATACCGTGCCCAACACTGTATATAGAGCCCAACACTGTATACCATGCCCAACACTGTATATAGAGCCCAACACTGTTCATAGAGCCCAACACTGTATATAGAGCCCAAAACTGAACTTACGCTACTGAAGTCGGTATTGATGTCACCAATATTTTAGGTATTTAAGATTTCTGTATGCCCAAAAAGATTAATGATTTTATTCAGAAAAATAACACAGATTTATGTTAAACATATGGTTCTCTCTCATTAAATTCTAAAATTGATAAGCAAGAACAGTTATTTTTCTAACCCCGAATGTACTTCTTTTTGACTTCCAAGTAGACCAAAGTTGAAATAATAATGTAAAGCCTAATGCATAACTTGAACACAAATTATTTTCATTATTTTTAAAAAGACAATAGAAATAATGATCTTCAGTAGTAATTACCATAAAGAGGAAATTCGTGATATAAATGGTAAAATGTCATTACCAGTTCAGTCTCTTTGCTTGGGAAATTAGATTCTAAATTGAGTTCCTTAACCGCTGTCTACTTATTACTTTTTGAAGAGAGAAGTATGCTCTACAGTGATACTTGTGAATTAAATCAAAGACTAATTCAGTAGCCTTTAAAAAATATCACACTTGTGAGAATAACACATTTAGTTGTCTGAGGATTTACCTCACTTTAATTTGTTTATTCACTGATATACTCATCATATTAATCCCAGTTAAGACGGTTTGTATGCATGAATTTTAAAAATATACAATAGTCTGATGATAATAAAGTAAAACAATGAGAGTATTTCAAATGGCGAAAATCTTTCTCTTATCAATTATTTTCCAATTCGAGCACGGATGAGTTCTTAATTTTCTGATTAAAAATCGCCTATGGCATCAGCGCAGGTCAACGCAGTAACGCCCATTTCACACTGAGCTAGCAAAACAGCATCTAGCAAGCTCGCATGAGCTATCTAGCAGAAGGTCTGCGAGGCTGGTAGGTATGAATAGCACTATGACGAGCCGTTGCCTTCACGCTGAACTCGCACGTTTTATCCAGCATCCAACATGCGAGGTGAAAATGCTATTCTTACCTACCGGTCTCGTAGACCATCTGTTAGATAGCTCATGCAAGCTTGGTAGATGCTGCTTTGCTTGCTCGGTGTGAAATGGGCCTAATGCTCGAGCTACGCAGGTTAGCGCAGCGATTCAAGCTCGAAATTGCATAGATATGTTTTCTGGGTAATTGTTCGTAGGTATCTGTCAAATTAAGTACGTGTTTAAATTAAGACTGCGTTGTGATTTTATGTTCCACCAGGGAGGACGGTAACTTCGGAGCTGCGGTCAGCCATTGAGATGCGCGCTCCGACGACCACCAAGCGAAGCAGGATGGCTTCGATAGTAAGTCATCTTCGATAGTAAGTCATCTTCGATAGTAAGTCATCTTCGATAGTAAGTCATCTTCGATAGTAAGTCATCTTCGATAGTAAGTCATCTTCGATAGTAAGTCATCTTCGATAGTAAGTCATCTTCGATGGTAAGTCATCTTCGATAGTAAGTCATCTTCGATTGTAAGTCATATTCGATAGTAAGTCATCTTCGAGAGTAAGTCATCTTCGATAGTAAGTCATCGATGGTAAGACAGTAAGTCAAACAGTAAGTAATCAGATAGTAAGTTGTGCCATTTCTTGCGCGGTTCTTTTCAAAGAGCGTCGAATAACAAAATCTTTTCACCACATTCCCTCAAAACCATGAGCTGCATTTTATAAGGCATATCGTGCCGTCAACAGTGGTATTCAAAGTACCTCGGGAGCTTAAAATGTATTTGAATCTCAAAGACAACCCAAATGTGAAGCGAAGATCGAAAAACCTGAATTTTTTTGTGACAGCGGGATCGGATGTAGGAGAAAAAATTATTTCACTATTCTTGGAAGCTCGGAGATGAATAAAGTTTGTGATATAATTTAGTGCATTATGATTCATTCTTATTTGAAGACCTAGCTTAAACTTTATTTTGAACGTTTGTTGAAAGGATAAACAAATGATCACCCTAAGTTTTTCATGAATTTCATCTAGTAACTTTATTTTCTTACGCTTTTCTACTGTCGAAATTATTTATCAGAGACATTTAGTTCCCAGTGCAATTGTGAAGCAGTAAAATCAATTCGATAAAACGAGAATTTTATTAACGATTGATAATTATCCGTGAAATATAAGACACGTTAACATTCCTTATCACTTAACATTCCGTCACCTAACATTCCGTAAATGAGAGTGTCAGCAGAAGCTAATACAACCGTGAAACTAATCAATTGATCACCACCTCATTATGTGTCTTCACACTTACAGCTCGATTATCTAACTATTACCAATATCACGCACCCGATTTTTCATTTTCAAAGCGTGTCGTAGCTGCTATTTGATTTTAAGAAAACTTTTGCAAGCTGTGCTTGAAAACAAAAATTAGTTTAAAACATAGAACAAGAATGTGAATAGAATATTTTTCTAATGGAAAGTCCAGTTGATGTGTCTTCATTGAATTAATACAGATATATGATTAAAATTCTTATAGCAATTCAGATGTGTGTAGAATTCCACTCTGAGTTCCCTTATCAAAACTGTTTTGAGATCTGCGACAACATTTTGGTAATGTTGTGTTTCTCAACTGTAAGCGCGTGAGGAATGATCTTTCAATTTCTCTCAAGAAACGTATGGCTGCATTCGGCCCAAGGGGATCTTACTACTCAAATTTTCCTCCCATTTTTCTTAGGGAGAGCAGTGTATGAATAAATTCAAAACTCATGAATAGATTCATAAGTTCTGATACCTAAAATGGTTATTTTTTTAACGACAATCATACAGTGATACTATACACCCACGGCTTCAGCTTAGCTTACACACGTTCTCCTCAAACCTACGTGAAATCGGCTAAATGAACAGCTTCTTCATGTACTAACACGGCAACTTCTTTTGCAGAAGAGTCGATCGCGGGGCATTTTTGTCCTACTGACGCTGGCTTCAATATTGAGGAGCGGGTGCGCTACTTCTGCCAGTCATTTCAAAGCCACTCACATTCATTTGAGTAATAAGGAGCCCCGGCCAGCTCAGCTCGACGCTCCTTTGTTTCGGGACAATGCTGTGGCCATGGACCCAAAGTCTCTCCATGTCATCAGCGAGGTCATAAGTCCGAAGGTTGCTGGCTCTTCCCAATCCTTGGCAGGGTCAACTGCAATTAAGCAGGATGGTTCAGGCGCCCCTCAGGGTAAGGTTGAAAATCCAGAAGCTCAAAGCGCTGAATCGCAAGCGCAGTCAGAGTCGTCGTTCCTGGAATCAGTGAGAAGGACAAAAATTGAGATGAGTGAGGTTAAAAGTGAAGATCAAATTTTGCCGGTTGATGACATGGAACCAAGCGAGAGTACGGCTGTGGAATTCTTTCGCTCAGCCTTAGAATCATTTTCTCCGTTCCGACGATCAACTAGTGGCGAGGCAAATCAACAGAATGGCGCATCAAAAGAGACTGAAGCCGATGAATTTCCGGTTGAAGAATTTATTATTAACATGGACGAAGTTCCATCATTAGATGATGTCCAAAAAGCTTATAAGACTAGAACCAAGAAAAAAAAGAAGAGCAACAATGAAGCTACAACTGAGCAAAGCACACAAGGTAAACGCAAGCGTTTTTTCAATCAACGTCCGCAAAACGTGGATCATCAAACGCAAGTGAAAAGTTCTAGGAAAAGAATTCATGAACAGCAAAATGCACCATTTATATCAGTTCCACAAAGCCCGGTCGATGATGCACTGACAAATATTGAAGGGAGCTTGCAGCCACAGAATATGCATTTCGTCAATTTTCAAACCATGAATGCACCGAGGCATACTCTACAAAAGCCAAATCAGAGAAATATTTACAGACCCCCAGTGTACCAAGCAGCGACACACTCGGTACCGTATGCGGCATACGACAAAACAAAAGCAACAGATCGAAAAGTGGTAGAAAAAACTCCTGTTTACAGAGTTCGCAAGTCTACCTCACGACCCAATTCCGCATCACGACCCAATCGAGCCTCGCGCACCAATTCTTTCCCACGACCCAATTCTGCCTCACCATCCAATTCCTTCCCACGGCCCAATTCCGCCTCACGGCCCAATTCCGCCTCACGACCAAATTTCGCAACACGATCTTTAAATGCAAACAAACGATTCAAACCTCAGATGCCAGAAAATAATTCAGAGCCTCCGGTTCCCACAGTTCAAAATTTTGGTGTTGACACTCAATTCTCGCCTTACGCCACCTACAGCGCAGCCCAGCCGTCATTTCAAAGACCAAATACAGCCCCGCTGATGTATGGAGCTCATGTATCTCCTGTCGAAGCTCAACCAATGCCGTATTCGGCACCACATCCACGGAGAGAATTCAGTGAGACGATGAGTTACCCAGCGTATCCTTTACTGAACTCTGTCCCCTACCCTGATCACACTTACTCGTCTTTACAATACCAAATTCCAGTGCCAACTTACACGCATCACTTTCAAGTGCAAGCAAATCCTTTCATCCCAGTGGTGAGTCTTAAAAATATGTACCCAAATGTTATGAGCCAACCGAGTTCAAGTTCTGTGGGCACATTGTGGCCAAATGTGAAGCCAACCTACGAGGAGACGCCTCCCTATTTGAGGGATTTAGCTAACAGTTTTGAAACGGGCCCTGTTCTACCTTCAGAGGAATCGTCGAAGTCCACTTCGAGTGCGCCTACAGCTTCTGAAGAGAAAGAGGAACTGCCAACCATAATTAATCACATTCATATTACGGAGCGTCGACGTCCAGACGTTGATAGAGAGTTTAGAATTGATTCGGGAAGTGAAGATACCGAGTGGGTGGTCCACAGTTCCAAACAGAGAAGCTCAGATAGCGGTGTAAAAGGTGCGGAAAAAGTTCGTCTTTCATCGAAAAAAGACTCCAGGATCCGCGACGATGAAAAATCCATAGTGTTGACGAGAGTTCATTCAACGGAAAAGAGACCACCTGCACTCCTTAGTAAGCGTGACTATTTGAGATCTTCTCATCCTCTAGTGATTGGTCACAGGTTCACTCAAGCATTACGAGTTGCGGAGGATGAGCGAGTGCCGGAGTTCTATTTGAAACCAGTAGCAGTTCGTGTCTCGCCAAAAGAACGTTCAGAAGAAAGAAAAAAAGAAAATGTTGCAAATAACGATGGAGGTTTCTTCTCCACTATCATGAAGTTCTTCGGACAGAATGATTCCCAACGGGAAAAAAATGATTCTGTAGAACTTGAACGGAAATCGTATAAAGATTACAAGCCCATCTATCGTGATAGATTTGAAGAGCTGATAGCAAATTTAGACAACGATTCATTTGATGCGTTTTTAACAGCAGTAAAAGTGAATCAAATTTTCGACAAATCCCTCAAAAGACTCAGAAAAAATAAAGGACTGCTTAGCTCTTCGACGCTGTTCAGTAGACGATCAGACAGTACATCCAAAGAAAACACTGAGGAGTTAGCCAGTCGCATGGTGGAAGATTTTGTGTCAGTTTTGTTCCATGAATATCCGTCGGTTGCGAATCAAGTTGAGCTGAACAAGCCGTTTATTCTTCCGCCAGAGGGGGTACGCAGAGAACTATTCGTTCGTCCACAGGAACGAATTAGCCATGACAACATGGAAGAATACATAGGGTTGCATAACTTCACTGAAAATTTAAACGACTTCTCAAAGAGATACTCTGGAAAAACGAGAAAGTGGGCAGATTACATGAGTCATCTGTTGACAGAACAGTACTTTAAATCTGTTGACGTGTCACAGCCCGTAAGGAAAAATCTAGATCTAATGTTCAATGTCATCAATAGTGAAAGTGTACCAGACAAAAAACGTTGGGGTGATTCATTTCCCCACAGAAACTCTTTTTCACAAATTCAAGGAAAAGATTCAACTGTTCTCATGCCGAACATTGAAAGAGACAAGCTTGAAAACTCGCCAGGAGAAATCAAGGTTGAACTTGGATATAACGGCACTTCAGATAGCGTCCTGCACAATATGCTTTCGGATATTTTAGGCAATTTCATTAGCTTTGGTGGAACCACAGATGCTCCATTGCGGAAAGATCCAAATTTCGTCAAACCAACAAAGGATAACAACCGTCGATCATCAAAAATTGGCGCGAATTACAATGCTCCTACTTATGATCAGCAAGAATGTTCTGGCATAGCTTGTTTTTTGTCTCAGCCTCAATTGAGAAGGTCATATGGAAATGAACAGTCATCTCCATCTACTTCTTCCTCTTCTTCTTCTGTAGCGGGGAATCCCAATATTCTATTTGACCGTTTGAGCTGGATTTTCAAAGAAAATCCTGAGCAACTAGAAGCCAAAGTAATAGATTACATTCATCAAAAGTACAACGTTTCAGATGACCGAACTAAAGTATTAGAGCATTCAAACTTTGGGCACCTTGAAAACAAGTTTGACAGCTTCGATGAACATGAACTCCTCTCTGAAACAATTGATGATTGGTATTTTAATCAAGAGAAACATTCGTCAAAAATTAATGCTAAAGAGATAGACGTGCTGTTGGCATACCTAGCGCAAGCCTATCCGTATTTTTGGGCTAATATTCTTGGATCGTATCCCAGTGTACATACATACACACCAGACGTATCAAACACACCTAGTGTACTTAGTCTCCCTACAGGAGGACTAGATCTTACGGGGCATGGAAATCCAACTGTGGAAGGTTATGGAATGAACAGCGTACCACTCGTGAATTTCAATGTGCCTCCACCAAAAAGTTCATACGTTGGTCACGACATCCAAAGAGGAGCTCATCTTCGAGACCTTCAACTCCTTCGTGCTCCAGCGGGATCGCACTCCGCGTACGGATCAAGTTTTAACGGGGGGGCTGGCCAGCATGCGTTGGACGGGCGTTGGAATAATTTTGGCATGCAAAGATTGGTGAGGCCTGAACTTCCCCCTTCCGATGTGTACCCAACTCTGAACACTGGTCGAGTTCATAGCCTAACTCATACGGGGCTCCAGAGCGGAATGAAACCTGTATCTGGCTCTAGATATTGGGTTAGAAACATAGGTGCAAAAACCGCTGGAAAGTTGAAGGGGCGGTTAAGAGATAATCGAAGAAAAAAAGTGAAAGCGAACTTGAAGAATCTTCAGGCAAGCTACAGCTTCCTAGATGAAATGGGAAAAGATTCATCGTACGATGAATATGATAACGATGATTATGATTACGATGATTATGAGATTGAAGTCAGAAGTGAAATTCATAGACCAGGTGACGGATCATCTAAGGGTTCTAAAACCTCGGTAAATGGAAGTCACAAAAATTCTAATTCGCGCGAAAATAAGAACTCACGCAAACAGAAAAGGAAATATAAATATGATTACAGCCGGTCTACAGAAAGAGAAAATTTTGATGATTTTTATGACGACTTTTCAACAGAAGATGAGAGGTCCAGAAGGACGTGGTCTGATGAATCTACACGGGTCAGTTCATCTGATCAGGATTCAGGAATAAGAATTTCTCTAATTCAAGAAATTGGAAAAGCTCGGAAGCAAGCACGGAAGTCAGGCCGAAAACCGGACCCTTCACGTGAAAACATTTCTTCTAGCAAAGAACCTAGCAATAGTATTCGAAGGTTCAGTAAAATTAATTCAACCGAGGCCGTTGATAAAATCATCTCTACGAGTTCCAATGATGAAAATACCGACGGTAGAGTCATAATCAACATCGGATTTCCATTCCCGTCATCAGAGACTAGCACAACTTCAATTATTTCAAAAGAATCTGATGAAAAAGTGAAGAAACCTGAAAGTTCGACAGGTTTCTTGGGCAGTTTACGTTACCTGTTTAATTCTTATGTTAAAAACACCGGAGGACAGAACAAAAAAGATAACTCCGAGTCACAACAACCGATGGAGCGCGAGTCAAAAGATAACTCAAAGTCACAACAAGCGATGGAGCTCGAGTCAGAACATGACGAAGAGATCCCAGAGAAAAGAATTGCGTACAATCACGTAGACCCTAAAACTCGCATTCAAACGATCGTAACCACCTCAAGTGACGATGAGGAAGATTACCAACCCATGGCTGGATACCGGCAGAACAGAAAACCACTTCGGTTGTTGCCCTTCCGGAGAAAAACTTCCCAGGGCAAAAACCTTTCCAGGGGTCAGACAAGACCACCTCCCATAGATAATGTCCATGGAGGATCTGTTAACACTGAGAGTGTCGCTTATGCAAATTTACCCAAGGAAACAACCAAATACTTTCCTATGGTCGATTTTGAGGAAGTTTCATTCACAGAGACATTTTTGGGAGACTCAACAGAATCATTCCAGACACCAAAACCATTGGATCAATTTGACCTCGATCCTCTGAATCCCATGAAGCCAAAAAATATGAGCGGAATGACAGACACAGTCCCAAAAGTGATGACCCAACCTGGAACTATTTATTTCAATGGTGGCCCTATGGTTCGCTATCAGACCGGCTAAGACTGTTCAAGAAAGCGAGAAGACCTTCACACTTCAGGCAATAGGAAGTGAAAGACCCGAATATTTAACTTCAAATCTCTCAACTTTAATGGCATTTTTTGGCAGATCCTCTGATGCATTGATGGTTTGTGTGAGACGTGACAATGTTTGTTTTCTGTGTTTATTTTCAGAGTTCGATGTCTGTAGATAACGTCTTCACTCGATGTCTGCACTCAATGCCGACGCTCAGTGTTTGTACGCGAGGTCTCTGCTCAATATTCGTGCTCACGATGCAGTCCAGTTTCTATTTTGAATTCAATGTCTGAGTCCTCATGATAAATACAATCTATCTGGAATTTAAATGCAGCTTTAATTATAAAGTATATTGTTTTTTAAGGTTTTCCAGAGCTCCTTTCTATGAAATCAATTCCAGCCTCTCATGCTGCGGAGCACGCTGATCTTTGTTAGTTAAGTTGCTCTACGGTAGCACACACAAGAGTTAATTTTTTCGATTTTTTCACTATTTCAGCGTCTTTGTCTCCAATTTTTTGTAACAAATACCAGTGTAAATGTTAGCATTTTCTGGGTCGCCTCAACCTGCGTCAGTTTTTGATATGATAGACTCAGCACTTGCCTTCAACGCTCCTATCAGCTCAAGGGTCCAACAATAGAGAGCATGGCTATTCTACCAATATTGTTTGGCATTCGTATGCTAATGAACTTATTTTATTATTTATTCTCTCGAGACATTCCGTAGACCTAATATTTAACTTTACTGATCTGCATATTTATTCTTGAAGGACATGCTACAGTAGTTGCAGGAGTTTTTTAGTATTTTAATATTTATTTAGTATTTTAATATTCATTGATGCATTACATGTTCTTAAAATGATGTTTGTGTAATGCATTTTGTTTGTGTTGTATTATTAAATGTTTAAGATACAAACACAGATTCATTTTCACAAGTTATTTTCTTCGCCCCATTTACCACGTCTGCAAATGACGCTCGAATGTAAAATTTGAGTGGAACATTTTACATTGAATCAATTTGTTCAGTTAGAAAAACATATCAGTTCAAGAACCAGTCATCACTTCCATAAAACTTTAGTGCTAAATTGCTACTACATTGCTACTATAATGCTACTACTTTGCTACTATGTTGATACTACATTCATACTACGTTGTTACAACATTGCTACTGTATTTTACTACATTATTTCCTCATTTAGGAAAATAATCAGAATAACGACTATAAAACACTGTGAAATTATAAAATGATTTAAACGATTGAATGATTTTACGAGTAAAAAAGATTTAAAACAATAAAAGTGTTCACACAACTCGTCCCAATCTCTGGTGAAGTTTTTCGGCAGTTAATAAGCGGGCTAAGAAAACCGCCCCTCTGCCAATAACTAGAACCAAAGCTGATGTACTACCTCCCTATTTCTCACACACGCATTTGTGCTTAGTCTTGACGCACGTATGAAACTTCAATAACACTATGGAGCTTGCGTCTGAACGCGAAGCAGTAACGAAAGAAACGTCCACATGTCGCGCTAATCGACATTTTGTAAGTTTATTGTGATAAATTTTAGTTGTAGGAGCGTGCGAATACAATGATTAAAATAAAAGGTGAACTAATTAATACATTCATTATGATGTTTTACTCCTTTAGTGAATCACACTCATTGCAATAAACATAAATGCAACCGGTTAATGTAGTGCATACCACTTAACCGACGTCGATAAATGAAAGGATTTTTTTCATATACTGTTCTTGAGAAATAAAGTTACCCTCCTCATTCACTTGGCAAAATGGATTTCACACATCTATGAAATGTAAAAATCCCTCTAATCTTGACATTTTCACTTTCCCACTTGATTTGAAGGATAAAATTTCTCATGTTCTAGTGAATTAAAAAGCACATTTAGTGTACTCCATACTACCCCAATCTCTAAAAGCTTTAAGTGTTCATTTCAAGGTTGCAGCGTGCAAATTTGAGTGTGTGAAAGCTCGTGTAAGCGCTCACTAACGTCGCAATAGCGCACGACACGTCCTACCTAATCTTTCTGATCTCGATATCCACGACTGAAAAATCTTTTCGTAGCTCAGAGTAAGAGTGTGTGTTTTCTGTGATTCATGAGCGAAGTTCTCGCCATGCAGAATTGTCTTGAAGAAAAAGCCGATTTACCGAAAGCCATAAATAACGGTTCTCAGTAATGGATTTCTTCCCGTTTTGATTAGGATAATGCGGCCTTGGCTAGAGAGGCTTGGCCCGAAATGGCCGTTTCTTTCCATTCCGTAGCGTGGCCTTATGGTTTGCCGCCGTCATTTTTTCTTCAATTAAGTTTCAAAACCGAGCAAGAAAAGTGGGAGCTTCTCGTGGGAAAATTGTTGCTAACTCGGAGGGTAATTTTATCGTAACTGTAAAGCGTCGTTGAAATCATAGACCAGATTGCCGGGATTATCAAGACATTCAGTATAATTGAACTCAATCAGTAATTTTTGTGGTAATTGCCATCCCCAAAAATCACTAGTGTTCAGTCCTAACTGAAGTTAGTAATCTCATTCAAGTGAAAGCCGCTCCAAATGCTGATCAGCCTCCGGCGGCTCAAAAATGTACTATTACCGGGCTGTCAACGTCAGAAAGGAAAAGCTGCACTTTATGGGAGTCTCGGCTTTGAAAAAAACCTGGTGGAAATCGCCGATTTTTGTTTGGATTCGTTAGCATTCGTGAAGAGAGCGCCTGTAAAATGCGAGCGCGCCTCTGGCGTCCGAGGGCATTCTTGGCTCCTTAAAGGTGCTCCAAATTGCCCTGACAAGCAACGCTCAAAACGGATTTTTTCTCAGAGAAAAAAGATCAGGTTACTTTTTATTTCTGTCATGAGCGTGCACACTTTTCCTCTTTTTTCTGGCCCAGCAGAAGTCCAACAAAGAGACTAATTTCGCGTCCGTTTCAGAGATCCAACTCCCTCTGTCATAACCAAAACCCTAAGTCATCTGTTTGAATGGGCACCAACAGACGTGTTTTCAATGCCAATTTTTTCATTGCATTTTACAAAACTTGACGCAAGTATCCTTCATGAGGCCATATAGTGTATATTTGTTGAGCCAGTCCTGTAAATGACACCTGCCAGAGCCTTTTGACTAGCCGACACATTGTATTTTATTTTATTTTAAATTTCGAATCACTTCTACTTTTTTGCCCCGAAACATTTTAATTTTTTATTCAACCGAAGCGCGGCGGTCGGCATCTCATAACCTGTTGAGTTTGTAGAGCTGAACACGCTGGTCGCTGTGTAAGCCGCCGGTGTACACGGAGGAAATTTTCATAATCCTGCTGACCCTCCAGTAGTCACAAGCTCAATTTTTATAAATAGGCAATCAAAGTTAAATAAATGCACGATCAAGCTCATGATTGCTATTTTCAAATTTGCTTACTTCAATTGACGCTAAATATGAGTTGAATATTGATCTTCAATTTAACACATCGCAGTCAACATGTTAAAACTAGTATACCTAGCGAGCTTTTTAGCTAGAAATAGTTCATCTGCGAAGCAAGTCAGTGTAGGAAATAGTTCATCCTGGGACGCAATGATGGCTTAGTACAAGAAATAGTTCATTTTGAGGCGCTACAAATGGTTTAGCGCAGCAAATTTAAAACAGTTCGTCCTGCGACTCGAGAATGGCTTAGCACAGGAAATAGTTCATCCTGCTACGCAAGAATGGTTTAACACAAGAAATAGTTCATCCTGCGACGCTAGAGTGGTTCAGCACAAGAAATAGTTCATCCTGCGATGCAAGAATGGTTTAGCGCAGAAAATAGTTCATTTCGAGCCGCAAACATGGTAGAAATAGTTCATTTTGAGGAACAAGAACGATGTAAATAGTTCATTCTGCGACGCATGAATGATTTAGCGCAGAAAATAGTTTTTCCTGAGATTCATGATTGGTGAAAATAGTTCATTTTGAGACGCAAGAATGGTAGAAATAGCTCACTTTGAGGCGCGTGAATGATTTAGCGCAGGAAATAGTTCATCCTGCGAGGCAAGAATGGTTTAGCGCAGAAAATCGTTCACTTTGCGGAGCAACAAACGGCCACGCGTCATCATCGAGATGTTCGACAGCCAGAATGATGGCGCGTCCACAGCCAGCAGCGCAGGTGAGCGCTGCCCCTCCTTCCTCCGGCCTGGAAGCCTCGCGCTGGGGACCATAAATATTTTTGGATCGTGTCCATTAATCACGGAGCCGTTCAGCCGTCGCTTTTGGTCGACGCTTTATTTGCATAATCGGATCTCTTTTATACTCCGGCACTCCCGTACGCGGCTTAGGGACCGCTTCCGTCCGGCAAGCTTCCGGACACATGCAAGACCAACACGGCTTTCCTACGAAGTCCATTCGTCTTCAAAGAATAAAAATAATTAATTAAAAGAGTTTGATTTTTCCATCGTTTCATTTGTAGTTAACATTTTGTTTTCTATCACTTCATTTGTAGTCAGTATTTTGTTTTCCATCCTTTCATTTTTAGTCTGCATTTTTGCACAGCCGGATAATAAAATGGCAAAATAAATTTTTGCATCACCTATTGAATGATGTACATTCTGGTTTGAATGATTTACATCTGCATTGTTGACCGGAACCCCGATATACGTCACGAGCGTTAATGGCAGGCAAGTAGAAAGATAAATACATGTCACGTGGAGATCAAGGAACACTTTACATCGAATATCAGCGATCTACGAGGGAGATGCGAGATGCTCGAGACGCGAACGGCCGGCAGGAGGATTTGCTAGTGATGGACCATAGGATATTGTCTATACTCGCTATCACTGTTTCAATTTTCCCCACGTCATTTTTTATTCTCTTGCCATTGCTTTCCGATTTTCTAACTTGGTAGCTTATTGATACTTTTCCGTCTACGTTACTTGTGTTGTAATTCCATTCAATGATGACTTCCTTCTTATTTTTTTCGCAGCTAGAGGGAGAAAAAGATCTGTGATTTTTAGAGAGAAGACAGATGCGAATATTGTTTTGAAAACAAATGAAATATTTTCTATTAATATGCAAAGCAGTTTACACTGACAATATGTATTCAAGTGAATCAATAACGCAATTAAAAATCAATGGAATTTTACAAATTCATCGTCGCATCTTCGAGGTCTGCATAGCCCGATTAATTTGCTGGTAAACTGGAAATTGTGGGACCGCAAAGCACTATTCCCAACTTTGTTTTGGTCCTCGTTACAGGTGTCCGCTGGAAGCGTCCCTGGAAACCTTGCACCCTCGTTCGCGAGAAGGACGCAGGGAAAAAGCAGTTGCGAGGACAAGTTTGGAAAAGAAGTTTGTTCTGAACTCGTGTACCAGGCACCAGCGACTCCACGGCACCAAATGAGCAAGGCACAAGTGATCAGAAAAGTTTAGTTTTTCCTGTAAGAATATAAAATCAAATAAACGTATTTCAACTTAAAAGTAAGACATTCAACTGCAACAGTAACTAAACAATCAAAAATTCATTTTAAAATAAGCATTCTGTTTCAAAGAAAATAGCTTTACTGCTCCACTTACAAATCAAATAAACGTATTTCTACTTAAGCGTAAAGCCTTCAACTGCAACAGTGAACTAAACAATCAAAAATTCAAATTAAAATAAGTATTCTGTTTCTAAGAAAACAACTTTACTGTTCACGTTTTCTCTCGTTAACAACAGTTGAGTGGAAGTTAAAAAAAAAAAAAATTTTATCAGAACGGATTAAGTAGAGTGTGGGGTGTTATAAATGCTCCTTAGAATTCCGCAATCATCTACTGTGCAATCCTGGACTGTGAAGCTACGAAGTGTACAGCAGCTGTAATGTACAACCTAGACTGTTCAACCCTGTGCTGTGCGGCAGCGTACTGTACAGTAATGCGTACAGTACTGCGTACTGTACGTACCGTGCAATACTGTACTGTGCAGTTCCATCCTTTGCAGCGCTATGATGTGCAGCTCTGTTTTGTGCTGTGATGTACTCTGCAACCCTGTGCTGAGCAATCATGTACAAATTTTTTCCTTGCTTGGTAGCAAAACTTGTATCCAGCACGTTCATTTATCTCGGAGCTCGGGTGATATTTTGGCGCGGGCTATCGGGGGAGAACTTCTGAAATATTTCAAACGAGGACGTGTCGAAATATTTGACCTGGAAGGCGATGGCAAATTGTTCTTCAACTCAGAAGTCATACGTCAACCGGGCGCAGACGATCACTCATTCATTATTGACTGACTTTGAAAACCCTTCAAAAGTGAGCATCCATCGTCACGGGAAGTTTTTGGAGGCCTTCCGCTGGCCAATCTCCTGCAAGATCAGAAGAACTTGCTTCTGTAAAGCGTTAACTTTAGCCATTAAAGTCCTTTCTTTGTGTCCACGAATTTTAGCAAATGGCTCCCAGCTAAAGAAGAGACTAGCAAAATGCATTATTTTTAAGGTTAGGGGTGATCCTGTAGCGATTTGCTGCACGAATAGAAAAATTGATTGAAAAAAGGATTCAATTTCCTTGTTTGTTTCCTCATTTTAAAGATTTCAAGTTTGTTAACTGGAATATCAATAAATTGCATCAGATTTTCTATGCTTGGTCTGACACTTCCGTTCATCTACAACCATTGTCATTGATGGAACAAATTTTGTAGATCTGCCCAGCAATAGAAGATCATCGTGACTCATACACAAGAAGTATGTATGTACTTTCCTGTGTAGGTGTAGTTAGATGACAACAGTAATTTATTTAATCTTTTATAATAATTCGTTCAAATTTATAATCTCTCACGGAAAAAATGGCTTCATACCTTTAGGTTTATACGTCAATGATTGTCTGCAAAACTTTACATGTTCATGTTTACTTCAGCGTCCATGACTGCACAGCATTTTGCATTCTGCACTGAACTTCGGGAGTGAAAACAGAAATCAACGAAGAGACGCAACCAAGTTTCAAGCTTACTCCTCTCCCTCGCGATAAATAAACATTTTAATACGAATAAATTCAGTAATTTCGCGCAAATTAAACAGAATTTGTTGAAGAAGTTTCTTCACCACAGCACAATTCTAAACATTGAACATCAAGCACAAAAGTGGTCAATAATTAGTGTCTCTGTTAACATTTTAAATGAGTTTATTTTGTTGGAATTATTCGGTGGTTATTTTACTAATTTGTAATCGTTTTTGAGTTATTGTTATAATGAGCAAATTACATCTAAGACGATAGTTTCATTACCTTTAAAATTTATTTTTCTTAAAAATTAGCAGCCAGCCTGCAAATCTCAATTTGGAAGTTAAAATTGTCTCGTTTTCTCGTCCAGCAACATTATCAGTTCACAAAATTTTTACTTTAAATTTTTTTACTCACAAATCTCTCGATACACGAAACTGGGGAAACGATTGAAAAAATGAACAATATGATTACTCTGCATTTGCAAACCGCCCAAATCAATACCTCTAAATCCGTACACGCAATAAATTTACTTGTCTCTATCGCTGTGCTCCACACTCGTGCGGTCTCTGGTGACGATGAACCAAACTAAATACGAGGTACCGATGCCTGAGGTGGCCACATGTTCAGTCGGCGGTCTTATATTTGCCGCTACGTGAAATTGCGTGTGCAAAGGAATTCCAGTTGTAGATTTTCAAAGCAATGTCACTTTAATGAGACCGAGTCCTTGGTTTATGGGGTCCGAATTATTTCGTAGCGGCAATTTCGGATGCCCGCTGTCGATATCCGTCGAATATTATTGTCTTAGAAACAAGCCTCGGTCGAGGGGCTCGTGACACAAACAACCTCTATCGAGAGTCATGGGTCTTCTGGGACCAGCAACTGACTCCAATTTTAGACTCGGAGACCAGCTCCCAAATTGTAATTTATTGAGCGCCATTATTGAGATGTCGAGGACGGCTACGGGAAGATTATGTGCGACGCCGCAGGCAACAAGACTCAGTTAAGAGAAAAATTTATAGACGACAATGCACACAGTAACGAAAGAAGTTGAAACAGCACGAGAACTACATGGAAAGCAGTTAAAGAGGAACTAATAATGGGAAGTTTTGGACGCCTCTACGAATAGTAAAAGAAGTTGTAGGTGCCGATCGGAAGACCATGCGAGAAATTAAGATGAGAATTTAGATCTTAGAATAATTTAGGACTCTCAGAAGTTGGGATATAACGACGAAGCATTTGACCTCTAAAAATTAATTGAGCAGAGTTCCATTACCATATTCCAGCGCATTCATCACAGTTGGACGCAAGTTGTGTTTCCCTAAAAATTAGCGAAGAAACTGAAATTTTGAAGTAAATTTCAGCAGAGAAAAAACTCTCAAAAATTTAAAACATCAAAGCGCTGTGGAAAAAGTATTCTTCAAGAGCTTAAGTTTAGAAATTTAAATTTCGGCGGATTACAACTACTGAAAAATCTGAAGGATTTCATGCAGGCGCTCGGGCGAATTTTTAACATTACAACTTCATCACACGAATTCAAATACGAGCACATTCTCGAATGGTGCCTCTACGCCACAATATCGTATCGTATACTCAAGTACGACAACATATTCAGGTAGTGCCTCTACGCCACAACATCGAATCGTATACTCAAATACGAGCACATTCCCGAGTAGTGCCTCTACGCCTTAACTTCATTATAAGTTTGGTACAGACTTGGCTCAGACTGGCCTTCCTTTTGACAGATTTCAATTAGAAATGATCTTGACTTCAAATTATTTAGCGAGTTTATTAAACACAAATAGAAGTCCGAGGCTTCTGTCAAGAAATCCATTGTCTGCCATATTAATTAGAATTGGGTTTCAGTTTGACTTGACTTGCAAAAAGTTTTCTCTTGCCAGAATTTCTTGGCAACTTCGTAATTTTTAGTTAAATGCTTGTGTAAATGGAGCAGCAACATTAGGAAAGTTTGAACTTTCCTGTAAAAACTGATTTGAAGTTCTTTTGAATTGAGCTGAAGATATATATATATATTGGAAAAAATAGAAATACTGGAAAATCTTCCTTATTTAAGTCTTTTGCATAGCATCAATAAATAAGCGCCAATTACTACGAATAACACCATTTAGCGTTGAAAAGTGATGGAGCTTAAATATTCAAACGAATATAACTCAGTCAGAAACTAGAATTTTGTTCAATATTCGTCGTTAAAAACACTCCATTCTAATTTATAAATTCAGCACAAACCATTTCTTTATTATTTTCCAGAAAACGGTTCTACTGATTGTAACAAAACATCTATGCGATCCATACTTGAAATTCAAGAATTAGATTTGTGTTTCTTTACATTAGGGAAGGTTAATAAAATTTTCTCCAAAATAATATAGTGAAAAAAAAGAGTTCATGGCTCTAGGGCTCATAAAAAGAAATCATTTAATGAACATTATATTGTAGATTGTTTCTTACACCAAAAGGACGTATGATTCGTATGGTGTGAATTCAATATAACTAGAGTGTATAATATTTGACTAAGTTCAAGCATCATTTTCAAAAACGTTAATTAAGACTTTGCTATTTCAATCAAGCAAAGATTGTTCGTTTAAAATATCACTAAATATAACTTAATTATTCCCTATGATCAAATGACGCAATGCTTCTCTAAAATAACTTCAACAGGCGATGACTTTCCCCAAGAAACCCTTCTCATTCTCACCTCATTCCCTTGGAGCGCGCATCCCACCTGTTAACCAGCCACGCCGCCATCCGAGGCAGCAACAACTTCTTCTCATGTAGCTCTTCTTTTGTCTTTAGCAGGGGTCGTAAATTTAGTTTCTTGCCATTTATCAAAGACGCTTTAGGTTGCTTCCAAAAGCTTCATTTGCATTTCCTTGCTGACGAGAGCGAGACGGGCCGAGCGTTGCCGTAACCGTAAATGCTCCTCCTAAATCACCGCTGCACCTTCCTTCTGCTCCGGCATCGCCTCGTATGTCAACATTACAAAAGAGATACGACTTTCTGCGCGCGAATAAAAACAATGAACTCTTTTCTTCATGCGCTCTTATAGAAGGCTGGTATCAAGCGTAACCTACCGTCGAACGGATATGTTAGAGATGCGTTCTTTGAAAACTTAGATGAAAAAGAATAGGTTATCCAGAGTAAAGGCCAATGTTTGCATGCGTTGATGGGATATTAGGCACAAGGATATGTTCAGAGATTGAAGTGACTGCTTCTGCTACACTGGGCCTGAACTCCACTCCCAACTACGGCTAGGGCCTGCTAAAGTACTTGCAGATCTCTCTGTTCGGACGTAGATTCAGAGAATGCAGACTTTCTTTACCCTAAATGGCCGTATTTGACTCAATGAGCCTAAATCCTCCTTTCAGCTTCTTGGCCTGGAATTTCCTGCAAAGCAATTTGGTTTTTCAAAGACATAAAAGAGCATGTACTTACACATGTGACAGATTTTTTCTCTTCTGCCGTTTTCCAACTACATATTTTCTCAAGCAACACTATTCCTTTTTATAACAAGGCAGAATTTGCCTTTCGATATGGTAAGCCATTTCTCTCATGCTAAACCGTATTTAATGTCCCGTGTTGCTCCACTTCTCTTACTTCCGAGGCGAATTTAATTTCCCAGATGATAGGCAACCCCATCCCTGCTGGGCCGTATTTGATTTTCCATGTTAAATTCCATCTCAGCGTGCATCATCAGGCAATATTACTTTAATGGCTCTCTCGGGGCCGGCTGAGAGCGGCAGATCTGCGTTTTATTTGTTTGAAGTTGATTAATCGGACCGGCGCCTGGAGCCTCCGTGCCCTCAGCTAATTACATGCGCAGTTCTGCTTTTTACGCCTCCTCGGTCGACGGGGGGCCTGACTCAAATACAGCGTCATTATGGGTGATGTAGTGAGGTGCAGTATCAAGGAAATTGATTTCATGTTTGTGAATGGTATCGTTTTCTTTGATGCAAGTATTAGTTTTCTTAAAAATGTAAGAACTCTACGGACTCACGTTGCCATGGTTAACTATCATATATTGCGAGTTCAAAGACGGTGTGTGAAGAAGGGTTATTTCTCTAAATGAAAAACGCAAATAAATAAAAATAGAGGACAGCAGAAATCAGATAAAATTTTTTCTTAATGATAGAGATAAAAAAACGTTAAAACTGATCATTTTTATCTATAATTGATATTATTTCCTTCCTTGGCGTGCATAAATTAAATTGGTCTCTTGCATACTTTACAGAATATCCCGGCATCTGATGCATCCAAGGGCTTTTGAAATTCTTAAAAATTACCAAGTTCACATATTAAATATATTTTTGCTGAATAGTAGCTGCTTGAACTAAAATATCACGAGAAAACTATAATAAATATCAAACTTTATAAATGGACTAACGATACAATGAAGAAAAACAATACCTAGTACCTTATGAAATTGTTGTTTAGAAAGCGCACTTCCAGCAAATATAACAAAACAAGCATCCGTGTAATAATTCGGTACGAGAGATGAACGTCTAAATACCCTCACTACACGAGAAAGCTCTTGTGTTCATGCAGTGAGTGTAGCATGTTTCTTTAAACATAGAAATGAAATGGCTATTCATGAAACAAGGCGAAAAAAGAAACGCGTTACCCATTTGTCACATACTAATGATTTAATTTTTCAACTTCTTTGTGCTGATTGTCAATGTATGTAATTGGTTAAGTCATAAGAGCAGCTTACTCTGATGTTAATTTGGATGGGTAATTAACTAAATTAAAAACGATGTTCTAAACGACGATAAATAAGGTCATTGATCACCTGATTCAACACCAAAGAAAATCATTACGCTTGCGCGGATGCCATGGCTTGTGGACTTAAGTTGTGAGAAAAAAAATTGAAAAAACTACTTCAGTGCTAAAATTCAATTCTATCCCTGCTAAGAAAATTGCAAAATGCAATTGCGCGATACTATTTTGCCTCGTAAGCAACAATATATTTTTATAAGTTGATGAAATGATTACTATGATGCTAATTTGCCCCGCTATGTTAATGCGCAATTTACCAAGTGGTACACACATGAACGAATAGGTAGTTAACGCGTTAGCTAAATATTACCTGACAAACTATACGAAAATTCAAGGCATAGAAAACGTTTTAAATCAAATTACAATGTGCTGATATAGAACAAAAGAGTACCTATAAATACATTATCATCATGTGACATTTCAATTTAAGCCATCATTCTATTCTGCATCAATCGAACTAATTTTACAGTTATTAGCAATCACTGTGTGGCTTCAGATTGTGTCTAATTCAATTTTTCTTTGTAAATTCTATAGTCGAGTCTTCTCTTTGGCCTTGCCATTCGATCTCAACATTCAACTAAATAACACTACTCATGCTAAATTTTATTCAAGTCTTGGAATTGATTTTGCGACTCGACTCTATTGACATTGTTTTCAGCTCGAAACTTCTGACTCCGGAGAATTTGGCGACTCATTTCTTCTAAACCACTTAAAGTGGCGGGACACTGTACAAATGTTCAATGTGTGGTGGTCACGCAAAATGTAACTACTGATCAGTTAATTTAGAATTTCTTGGAAGGAGATCGCTTAATATGAGTTTTATACTTTGAAAAAGCTGTTTTGCTTCAATATTTTTCGTCGTTACTTGGGAGAAATTAGAGTTATTTACAACTTGACTGGAGCGAGTTGACCTGAAGTTTAATATTCACCTCAAATTAAAGTTGTTTCATGAATCAACTTAGTAAAAAAACAAATATTGAGTGGAGCGGGGTTTCATTGAGATTTGATTAAGTATGAATGCAAATTTAGTTGGTGAAAACTCAACCAATCAGCCGCATTAGGAAAGTTTTCTTAGTAACCACTGGTGGCCTACGTCAGGAGTAAAGTAAAGTCAAAAACATTTTGTCCTACTACGCATACTGCATTTCGTCATTACGCTCTTGTATACATTAATTATGCACATTAATTAGTTTCATTTCTTGGAGTCCAGTTAAATAAATAAATTCATGGTAGACGAATATTCCTGTGAGTCTATAATTTAAAATATATTTGTTTATACCTCATGTTGCCATTTCAATGAATTTAAAACTAGAATTTCGTCTCTGAAAACATGCACGATATTTTAGCACAACATGTTAGTCTTGAAATGACATCGTTATTGACACCGGTATCGTATGTTGTTTTGATTTCTCATTTTGCATGCACGTCAAATTTGAAAATCTAGCTACCAATAAAAATTAATCAGTACCTGAAGAAAATGACGTGAAATACTTTTTCTGCTTCATCCTTTTCAAAGTCGCTTGTTCGTACCTGTTCGAGAAAGTAACTTTGACGGGGTCGCCTCACTTCTTGCCGAGAAAACCATAATAAGCAACGCAATGAAAATGATGCCCCTAAAGGAGACGCAATTTCCTAAATGCAAGCAAAGCTTGATTGCGAGAGTATAATTTTAAATGGAAATGTATTTTCTCACATGAGAACTAAAATCCGCCCGGTGAAATAAATCTCTCCAAGAAAATAAAATCTGACACGAAGGACCAACTTCACGAATACACACAGCCGCATAAAAACCTAAATCTGGGAAATTTAAATAAAGTTCTTATAAAACCCCAACTTTTCAAATGTACCAAACTTTTTACGAAACCTAAGGCTCGCAAATATTCTTAATATTCTTATAGAACCAGGACATCGCAGATATACCCAGCCTCACTTGAAAAATCCCCATCATATGTGTAACCATCATATTTAACCCCAAATCAGATGAATGCGAATAAACTTCTTATGCAGCCCAATTCTAACAAATATTGCGGAGTCTTTAATTAAGCCCAAACTTTCATCAATTAAACCTAAACACGGATTTTATCAAAACCCAAACGCTCGCAGTGCATTGATTTGTAATCAGAAAAAAACAACTGTCTGCCCTCGAAACAAAGAAATCGCCTAAAAAATTTGTAACAGGAAAATAATTATTTGCACTCGCAACAAAGACATCGCACAAAAGATGTGTAACCAGAAAGAAAACAACTATCTGCCCTCGCTACAAAGACATCACACAAAAGATGTGTAACCAGGAAGAAAACAACTACCTGCCCTCGCTACGAAGACATCGTAGCCACGAGTGCGGGCTTCAGAGGTTTTGTTTAGTGAGACCAGAGGTGCTGCCGCAAAGCAAGAATTTACCAAGACAAGATTGTTGTGTTAGAGCTAAATGATGAAACTTATTTCACCGGTGTTAAAATTTTTTTGTTTAATAGATATCAGTGTCTAATTCTCATTCACCCTACCAGATGGCTGACCCGATTTTTCCGGAATTTTCGAATCAGCTAAAGGGCTGTACTTGATTTTCCATGCTTAGTCTTGTAAGGGATAAAAATGCATTACCAGCCTATAGTGGTCAAACTTCATAGTTAGCCATGCAAAATGTTTGCCACCATGTGTTTGAATTGATATAGTGTGATTTGACGTCTAACTGTCAGATTCAGGGCCTCAGGTCTGGTAAGGTTAGAATTATGTCAGTGGCAATGAAGTTTTGCAAATAAATGCACTACTTGCCTGAATTTAGCTTAAGTGACTGCATTGCTCAGTTTTTATTGCGAAATGAAAATCTCACATTACATTTCTTCTGAAGAATGATTAAAAGAACGGTGGCATGTCAAACACTACATCAAAAATACCGACTCCTTCGATGGGCCTTAAATTTTCGCGGAAGATTTCCAAAAGAATTCGAGGGACCTATAATATCTTGCCTTACCGTGGACGACAACGCTTAATTTGAGCCATTACCTGTTTTTGCTCGGATGACGATGGGAATTCTTGTAGTTCTCTGGGCTTTAGATTTACAGGCACCAGCCATTGGGAGTTTGATCACGTAGTGTCTAGGATGACCGACGCCGCTTCGTGCAGGCGGGGCGACATCGAGCCGACGATTTCAAAGCCTTCTGGTAGCCGTGCTCTCAGCTTTGAGAAACAGACTGGGAGCCTTGCGAGACACGTGTAATGATATCTGGAGACTGGTTTACAAAAACTTGATGCGTTGTTATAAATTAATTAATGTTGAACAGCTAATAAAAACAGACTGGGAGCTTTGCGAGACACATACAATGGTTTCTGGAGCTTGGCTTTCAAAAACTTTAAGTCGTGCCATGTAGGAATTTATGTAGAGCAAAAGACACAAACAGACTGGGAGCTTAGCGAGACATGTGTAATGATTTCAAGAGCCTAGCTTACAAAAACCAGAAGTAATGCCGTGTAGTAATTTATATAGAGCAAAAGACACAAACAGTCTGGGAGCTTTGCGAGACGTAGATAATGATTTCTGGGACCTTGCAAAAAGAATCTTGAATTTTTGTCATTCAGTAATTTTTGAAGAGCAGAAAACACAAACAAACTGGGGGTTTTGCGAGACATGTGTAAGGATTTCTTGACCGTAGCTTAATGAAACTTTAAGTGGTGCCATGAAGTAATTTATAAAGAGGAAAAGACACAAACAGGCTGGGGGTTTTGCGAGACACTTATAATGATTTCTAGAGCCTAGCTTAAAATAAACTTGAAGTAATGCCATTTAATAATTTATGTAGAACAGATAACATAGAAAAAATTCTTGTAAGCCAATTTAATGATAGAGTTTCTCAGATGACATAGAAATATCGTTTCTAGTTTTATTTGTTGATTCATAGAACGTAGGAACGTAGAATCAAGTCTTGACACACCATTCATATTACTATTCAGGAAAAATAAAAGTTGTTTTCGCTGAACTCATTGAATTTTCCATAAAAATTTCAGTATCACTGTAACAGTAGCATCTGAACTGAGAATACTGTCACGTGCGCGGTGGTTTCAAATATACAAGAATCGTGCATCACCAGAAAGACAATGTTCTGCCACCCCTACACTGTCGGATGCAGAAGAGCATGTAGTGTCGTGCGTTGCAGGTGCTTTTAGCTGTGCAATAAAGCTCTTTGAGGCGGGTTTCATGAAGGCAGACACTCGAGCATTCCTTACTGTTGTTGTTGGTTATGGGTCTTCTGTAATGAGTTTTATAAATCAATGGGACCTATGAACCTACGCGGGTCCAGGAGGATCGTCGTTTCGTTAGAGGAATTTAAAAGTGCCTGCTGATTTAATTCCTAAATAAATTACTCAAATTGATCAGAATGTTGGTCACACAACTTCGTGACAGCGAAGGGAGTTTGATGTATTTCAAAGAAAAATTTAGTAGGGGGGCTAGGTATGATTTGGAACACGCATAGCTAGTGCACTGTGCGACGTCGCTGATGTGTCGTTTCTTCAAATCGAGTCAATTTGGTTTTCGATGTAAGTTTTAGTTACTCAATTTGTCAGAAGTTTAATGCATTTATGGAAAATTAACGTTTGTGATTTATGTATATATCAATACTGTAGTACCTACCTTTCGTACGAGTGTGCCTGGCTTTCACCAATTACACAAGCAGAAAACTATTCTCTCACTAGTTCCACATATGAAAATTTGTGATTGCTCTAAGAAAAAGTTCGTTTCACTAATACTGTAATTAAAATTAGCATTTGGAAACACGAGAATTAATGACACTTGCAGATTTAATTTTGTTAGTTTTCATACATACAGAGAGACGTGCAGTTGAGCAAACTTTAACATAAGGTTGTGACCCCAGAAAAAAAAAAACTTTTTTGCTCACTAACAGTACAGTCGATCATATTTCATTGAAGAGTTGCAAGGACTTGAAATTTTCCCATAGCCACCAAGGCCTCCTGATTTTAGGCTTCTAGATTTCAACGTCTGAGGATATTTGAAAAGTTTGGGGTACGGAACATCGATTAATTTCGAAGGAGACTTCATCGGTAGAATTGTTGAACCTTGCGAGAGGACTCGTGAAACTCCTGGTGTCTTCAATTGCGTCCGGCAATCATAGCACCGACATTTGAACGCCCGCCTGCATCGCAACAGATGGGCGTCATGTTGGACATCTTTTCTAAATAGCTAAACTAATTTAAAAATCTGTTTATTCTGGTCATAATAATTAAAGGCAGTTGTTCTATGTCTGGAGTTCGTGATAAAAATGATTTCCTAACATCTACATATCATTTCTCTGCAACTCTCTAACGAAACATTTTCAACTACACGGTTATTGGGTATAAGGTGTTAATTTCAATGGTCCCAACCTTACAATAAAGGTCTATCAACGAAGTGCCAGTAACTCTGTATACTTAATTGGTTGCCCATGTTAAAGATTAGGTTACGTTCGATTTATGGTTTACTTAGACGTTTATTTAAACTATCAGCTGAGCATGAAAATTTTGGAAATTACATAATAAAAGGCAGACAGTGAACAAACAAGAAAGTTGATTGTAGAAGAACAAACAAGTGCCATAAATTCTTACACTGATATTAATTACCAAACTAATGACACGGATCTTTCTAAAGGGATTAGAAATTTTCGCAACTTTATGTATTCTTAAACATGTACACTGATGAAGAAAACAATTATACTCATTGCGATTTCAGTGCAAATGCTTACTTGAGAAAATTTTTTGAAACATCTCAATGTTGCAAGCATTCGCTCGACTTATCTCGAAGTGAACCAAAATTTATACTTCAAACACTTCTGCATAATACACATAGAAGAAACGTACGCCCATGAAGTAAGCATTCTCTGTACACCTACAATGATAGACATTAAATTCGTCGTTTCTGTTACGTAAAAACTCAGATGCAGTCCAATGAATGTGACTTCAGATCAGTTTTTAGTCCTTAGGATGTAAAACGAGTCTCTGGCAGTGATGAATTATCGTTTGGAGTATGTACTTATGACTTGTTTTACGTTCTAACTTGTGCGTTTTACAGCTTCGGTCGAGAATCACAGTGAAGGCATATTACAACTCAGCGTAAAATTTTCAGTGCTAGCACCGCCTCGCCAAAGCCTTCGATCTCTTGAAATCTGAGAAATATGAGTAAGCAGGCTTCTTTCCTTTCCTTCAGAGTTTAAGTTACATGTTTGACAATTGATGGAAATTTGATATAAGTAAAACCTGTCGAAACGTGTGTCCCCTCCCAAAAAAAAAGAAGACACATATCTCAGTAACTATGTGGGTAAAATTATAAAAATCCTCCACACCAGGGCTCCGGTGCAGGGTTCACTAGCTCAGAAGTTTTAATTCTGATTTTAGTGCCGTGAAGAATGCAGGAAGACCAGCCACGCACAGCTGCAATCTTGCTGCGCTCCGTAATGGAGTTAGACTGATTACTTTCATCCAGTGCTTTTCTCGTGCTAACCTTCACCGCTGAACTCGCTTTCCTGCTTCATTGCCTTGATTGTGCAAAACTCCGTAGCTCCGTACTGACTTGAGCCTCTTAGATGAACGTGCTTGAGTGTTTGAGATGAACGTACGTGTTGGAGATGAACATACTTACGTGTTTGAAATGAGCGTACTTGAGTGTTTGAAATGAACGAACTTACGTGTTTGAAATGAGCGTACTTGAGCGTTTGAAATGAACGTACTTACATGTTTACAATGAACGGACTCACGTTTTTGAAATGAACATACTTCTAGTGTATGATGCGAACGTATGTGCCGTGCGCAACACTCGTTAATTTTTTTGCCAGGTATGGCTAAAATTTTTAGCGAAAAGATCGGGAGATACCGGCGTTCAAGGGCTTTGACAAGCGCTTGTGATCATGCAAAGTTAAAGGTTTGAATGACAAAGCAAAATATAAGCTATTCTCACTTGAAGTCAAAAGGAAGACACAATGTTCGTTTGGTATTTTATTGTAATAAACGAACTAAAACAAATTCAGCCTCAATAGTTAGAAGTGGGATATAATGAAATATTTTTTTGTCTTATTCTTATTAAAAACAACCATTCAGTGATTGCTTGTGAGGGGAATGTGGCTGTTGAGTGTAAGGAAACTACACACAGAATATGCTTAGCGAACAAAAGCTTCACTAACTCTCGTGCAGAAATTTTTCACTTCTTTTTATTGTCGAGCTCGATTAGGGAAACTAACGAAGGGTGAACAAAACTCAGCTTTAGCAGATTTCCCAACTGCGTTGTTTGCAGAAACTAATTATACTGATGCCAAGTTTCCAAGAACCATTACATTGACTTCTTTCCTTGTACGCGAGAAATTATCTGATACTCTACGTCATCGTGAGTGATCCGTGTTTGCTGCATAGTTCATCTGCTTAGTTTTTTTAAACTGATTCATTACCTATTTCTGAGCCTTTCTCACAGCAAAAAAAAAACTGTCATTCATTCCGCCGTTGTAATCCATTCTGTTCCTGTTGTTGCCCAAAATTAAGGGGAAATGAAGCCAAAGATCAACTGTGTTTTTAACAGCCCTCGCCTGCCAGACCAATTCCGAGACGACTCGACGGCGACGACCTCTCGGCCCTTCAGCCCTGCAGAGCCCAGCGCCTCTTACGAGACTCAAGGGCCCCTAACTTTAGCCCTTAAAAGCGATCTTTGGCCCAACTCAGGCCAATCTCCCAATGGTGTCCGTCCGACTCCAAACACAGATTAACTTCCAGTCTAAAATTGGATTGAAGCATCGATGGATCGTCGCTGTCGACGTTTTGAGCGCCACGAGCCTCCGGGTAAACCTCGGCTTCTCCAGCTTACGGCAGAGCTGCGATGTCTCTGAGACCGTGTTAAATCCCGTAGATTTTGATAGATCTTGAATGGTCCTGACAAATCTCTGAAATGATGATAGATTTTAAAGATTTTGTCGGGCTTTAACTAAATTATTCAGGCCTCCAACATTATTAAAAAATCTGACATGTTCTGAAAATACACATTTATTTTAGAAATTCAGCACGAGTTCTGTACCAAGACACGGCAAATGTGTGAAGGTTGAAAATGCAAGCAGAAATAAGGTGGATCAAGGTTGAAAAGGAGCAATGTGATGGAGGAAAGAAAATTAAGAGACAAGCTGAATATTGGAAAAAACAAAGGTAAAAGATGGAAGTGAGAAAACAAACATCGGCATCTTAGGATGCTTTATTTCCAATCCAGCCTGATACATATGATCTTAAGCATTGTTTTTTCAAATGTCTTATAACTAACACTATATATAGGACACCATGACGGTTCCCCCGTGAAGCCGGTACCCATTTCCGACACCTGGGTTGAGTGGGGTATTGTGCTTGAGCTCTCCCTTATGCCCAACGGGGAAAATCGCCGCGCCAGTGCGGGGATACGAACCCGGGCCTCCAACATGCAAGGCCGATCCCTTAACCACTGTGAAGTGGTTAAGGGAAGGGAGAAAAAGGAAAGGGAGAAAAGACGGAACATGAAGGAGGAAGGAAAACATAGAGACAAGCTGAATTTTCAGAAAATAAAAGTAAGGATACTCGGCCTCCACTCAAATAAAGAGCCTTCTCGTCACTCGAGTGTTCTATTCAACTACAGCAGTCGGCATACTTGGCACCTGAGTATTCATCATATTTTCACTTTCAATTAATTAAAAAAAATAGACTTTGTGTTTGTGAACATTAGTCACTAATCGAGTAGTCACTCATCGCTTGCAACTGAAAGACCTCTGTTTTCATGGCCTGTTTGATTCAGTCAACGCAGTTGGAAGCTGCACAGACTCATTTCCGCAACTTTATTTTAGGTTGCAATTCAATTTAAAAATAATAATGACAATATTCATTATTTAATACTGAGTGATGTTTGCTTATATTTTTCAGCGCTGATGCACAGCGTGAGCATATTTTCTGACTACTAGCCATATGCCACGCTTAAACAAGGAGGCTTTTGCGCATATGGTGTGAAGCAGAAAAAATCGGGAAAAAACAGTACGGAGTCTTCGTGTGGTGTTCATTGTGTGAAATTCGATCCGTTCGATACAGACATTTCAAGGTGAAATCATCCACTGCTGTACCCATGAGCTGAAGAGAACTTGTGCCTGTGTGTCTCCACGAAACTCCTGGCTCCGCAAAGCGTTAAATCCACGCCTTTAAAGGCGTGCAGAATTTCCAGACAGAGAACGTTTATGCGAGTTAATGTGGCAGATTTGAGAGCAAGATATTGTACGAAATTAAGCTTGCTGTAATGCATTCTGAGTCTTGTATATTCGAGACGAAATTTGTAATCCTGCATCACGAATCAGCGTTAGTTTTGATTTTTTATCTTCACTCGTAATCCA
Source organism: Platorchestia sp. MABIK (assembly GCA_014220935.1). NCBI lineage: Eukaryota > Metazoa > Arthropoda > Malacostraca > Amphipoda > Talitridae > Platorchestia > Platorchestia sp. MABIK. The sequence continues at coordinate 25,655 of JACJUY010000636.1, read as the reverse complement.
TCAGTGATGCAGGAACACACCGAAAATTAGAGCTGAAAAATGTGTCCATAACTGTTTCCCATGGGTTAGAAATAATGTAAATTATTTCTCCTGGAGTGAAATTCTTCGTTTTAATGAGATTTTTTTGCAATTTTTTATGTGATAAATATCTTTGTTTTATTGATAATATTATATTTATCTGTGAATCAGCTGAGGGAATGGAACGTGTAACTCAGCAGTCGGTTAGCTAATTGTTGTGTATGTGCAGACAAAACAGTGCACCTACTTTCTGAAGCCGGAGCTCATTCCTTCTTCTATAAAACTGAAGAGCTCACCTACTTTCTGAATCGTGTCTACATCACAAAAGTCTTGAAATTCAAGTCGATAATTTTTGGGTTTTTTCGAATAGAAAGATAATGAGCTGCCTTGCATAAGAGACCCGGATGCCGTCCTGATAAGAAGCTCCTTAGGGAGTTTATTGGAGATATTTGCTCGAGGCATCAGGTCTGTGCTGGGAGTAAGGGAATCAGATAGCTTTTAATTTTCCGCGCTTAAAAGGAGCTTCGAGAAAATTGAATTATTTTTTGAATACGACTGATCAGGCTCGGGAAATTGGTTCTCATTGGTCTGGTATTGCCGATGATATCTGATCCTTGTGTTTGTGATGTACTTCTGTGAACCCGATAATTGATTCCGAGCTATTCCTCTGTGGGGTGTGTGATGCATAAACTGAGAATTGAATCCCTTCTGAAGAAGGATTCTGCTTCATACAACGGGAGTTTCGAGGAGTCGTTTTTTTAACTGACTGTCGTCGTGAATCTCATGACATATTCTCTCCAACTTCAATATTAGAGTATGCATTTCATGTGATATCTGCATGTTTTAAATTTTCGACGACTGCTGAAGAGGTTTTAAAAAGCGTAAGTTTTAGATTTCTGCAATGGATTGAAAAATGTTAAGCGAGTGTCAGGGATTTTCCAGGGGACGAAAGCAGGAAATTAAACTTCCTTTCGAGCGGTTAAAACAACCTGCAAAAAATGTAGTAAGTTATTCGACCTTATCGAAACAGATTTTTTCCTAACCACGACAAAAAGTTGTTATAGTACTCTACTATTTTATCATTTTGTTAAATCCAGCTCACCAATCAAAAATTAAATTGTGCTGTAGTAGGTGTTTGTAATCCCAATGAAATATTTTATTCTTAGTTGAAGATTTAAAGAAGAACATTGAATAATAAAAGAATACTAGGCAGAAATAAAAAGAGATTTTGCACACAAAACCTGTGAAGCAACATCTGCGTTCGGTAACATCCATATCTAGCAATATTCGTGCTCAATAACATTAAAGTTCAGTCATATTTACCTGCAGTAACATTCACGTTCAGATACATTCACCCTGTAGTAAGATTTACGTTGAGTTATATTCAACCACAGTAACATTCACGTTTCGTAATATTCATGTTCAGAAACATTCACCTTCAGCTACATTTACTTGCAGTAACATTTATGTTCAGTAACATTCACGTTCATAAACATTCACGTTCACTTTTATTCGCCCGCGGTAACATTCACCCGTAGTAGCATTCACTTTCAGTAACATTCGCCCACGGTAACATTAACCCGTAGTAACATTTACTTTCAGTAACACACACGTTCCGTTAACGACTGTGCACGGAAACAATAATTTTATTCTTTCGAGTGAGTAACGTCCTGTTAGAAAATACTTTTCAAAGAAAGTAATTTCGCCATCGCCGCACCAAAGGATTTTCTGCCCGAATTTGTAGCGCGAATCAAAAACTAATTTTTGAGTTCGGAGAACAAGTTACCCTAACGTAATTAACCTGTCTCGCTCCGTGTTGAAAAAAAATTCCCTGTTTTTAAACACACTTGAAAGAAATAAGACAGGCGGAAATACTGAGGCTTTCGATCAAAAAACAGCTCGTTAATGCCCCCTCAAAACTCACAGTAAAAAAACTCACCGCCTGCATTGCAGTGCTCAGAGCTTGAAAATATGACATGCTCGGTGTAAGTTGAGACTTCGTTATATGTTGTTTTATGGCTGAGTAAGTCGAGACTTCTTTATGTGTTGTTATATGGCTGGGGGAGCCGAGACTTCGTTATGTGTTGTTTTATGGCCGAGTGAGCCGAGACTTCGTTATGTGTTGTTTTATGGCCGAGTGAGCCGAGACTTCGTTATGTGTTGTTTTATGGCCGAGTGAGCCGAGACTTCGTTATGTGTTGTTTCATGGCTGGGTGAGCCGAGTGGGCCAAACGAGCCGAAAGAGCCGAGCGAGCCGAGACTTCGTTATTATGAGCTAAATGTTAGTTGGTAGAGAAATCACAGTTGGCGAACAGAGTTCAATTATAATTTCATTTTGCACATGTCATACAAGGTTGTTCTTATAAGATGCTTGTTATTGACAGATTTATAATTTATTACACATTATTCTCTAATGTTTTGGACAGAACTTTATACATGGAAGAGTTGTGTCTTGGACCAAATGTGCCAAGGATAACCATCAAGTCTAGGACATAAGTTCGGTATAGGATGACATTTGTGTCTGGAATATCAATTGTGCCCATAATAACAAGTGTCTTTAGGAATAGCAAATATGTATAGAACAATAAACGTGTTTTAGATAAGACTAACTTCTGCCTAAGACAATCCTTTTTCCGTGGGCAATTAAATAGCATATTTCTTCTAAAGTAAATTATCATTCAACTAATTTGTTTTACAGCCTCAAACGTCAATTTTTCATCAGATTACACACTAACACATGATTATATTTTGCTGCTAAATTTTGTTAGTGCTTAGAGTTCCTTGGAAAATACATTTTTAGTTGTTTACTTACACACAAATTCTTTTATTGAACGCGGAACGCACAAAATGATTCATAAAACAATTTTTTTTTGCTTGTACTGGCTCTCATTGGCATCCGCACGAACACAAAAACAAAGCCCAAAATACATAAAAATACACAAAACCACAATTCTTTGTATGCTACTTGAAATGGAAACCTCGATGCCGTTTCATTTAAAATTGAATTGTCTTTGCTGACGAAAAGAATGTCATTAAACGAACATCTGTTTGATGGAAAGTAGTTGCAATTATTTGAAAGTAATTTGAAGGAACAAGTAAGGAAAATATATGTGCATGAGAACGTAATTATGTATTTTGTTGATATTTGATATGAAGCTCCTTTTCGCACGCTCTGCTACACGACTTCGAAAGACTCCTTTTAACGCCCCAATGTATTCTTCTGCACAATCTGCACAACAATATCGATAAATACCGGATGCGAGTGTGATGTTAGCTAGCATATTTTTATCGTTAAGAATAGGGTTTATTTCATAGCTTTTCTATGGTATGATCCAGAAAATCGACAAAAACACAAAGCGTCTAAATATGAACGAAAGCATCTGCGTGAATTTCCGAATTTTGTACTCAAGATAAGGCATGAATGAAAGTTATTCTTCTCAGCTGTTAAAGGATATGATTCAATCGTTTACCTAGATATTAAATCCCTAGCATAGATTAGAAGCCAGTTTTGCACAAAAGACGCAAAATTTGCATTCTATTCTTAAAAGAAAGAGATATCGGGCATTTATAATAGCCTCAAGATAAAAGAGCTTTGATACTGTCTATTTTAAAATGAAACTTGCATACGCTTTAAAAACTCACTCCAAACCTAGTAAATTGACCTGAATTGAGAAATACCGAAATAAATCTGCGGTTTTGATGCGTATTTGTTGAATGTAGAAACAGCAGACCAGCTTTTCCCGGGTTCCTTGATAAATTTGATACATGAATCATTGAAAATAGAATGTCTCAAGATAAAGCCGCGAAATCAAAAGCGGAAAACATAAAATCTTCAGAAATGAATATCCATGAGAATCAATTTAATATAGCACATATTCTTATACTTTCAAGTAGAGCAAACGTTTTCCCCATCAACAATCTCGCTTTAAAGCAACGGACAGTTGGAATAATTATTTATTCTCTCCTCAAGCAAAAATTCCGCCATGATCATCTTAGAAGCGAATGCCCCCCTGATTGATGTTTACACTCCGTGTCACGTTAGTGATCACGGGACGGATTTCGTGGATTTTTAATAATTAGATCGTAAATATCATTCAGGAAATTTGGAATCAAGAACGTGAGGAATGGTGAAATATCCTTTCTTGGTCTTATTTTTTGCATGTCATCATAATGATTTGACCGTAAATATTATTCAGGAAATTTGAAAACAAGAACGTGGAGAATAGTGAAATAGCCGATCATGTCAACATTCATTTTTCAGATGAGCTTAAACAGTTGGAAGTCTTCTTTTTCTTTCTCTTAGAGAGCACTTTATGCATATGTTCGAGGCAGTCCTCGACCTCTAATATCTGTCCAACTCCCCTCGAAACATTTGCATTCTATTTTCCAGAGATCAGATGATGCCAGTCTTCCTGTCGTATTACTCCCTCACAACATTTCCGCAGGATCTCATCTCAGATCAATCTCATTAATCCGGCTTTTGAGCTTGTCTCCAATCGTACGTCTGGCCATTCCAGCCCCCTCGCTTACCATGCGATATATGCAGCAGTCTTTAGTACTTTTATTTGAGTCATGTCCTTGATATGTCCACCTCACTCATTTTGCCCTAGTCACAACCATCGTTCGTGTAACTCTTCGTCAACGTCAAAAAATCCCATTCATGTTATTTGAGTCGTCTCATTGATATTTTCACCTCCCTCATCTCGCCCTAGTCACAACCATCGTTCGTGGAACTATTCGTCAACGTCAAAAAATCCCATTCATGTTTCGTTTGCATTCATTTCCCAGATGGACATAATTTTCTGGCGTTTCCAGACATTTTACTCTCTCGGGAACTGGAGTTCTTTCATTCCCGCTGTGATGAACAACTGCACGAAAGAACAACTGCACGCAAGAAAGTTTCCCTGCTGCTACACTGGGAATTAGTTTAATTTTATCTTGAATGGAGCTCACCTTCGCGCCTCCTTTGGTCATTGTGCACTGCAACAAAAGAAAGACCTTGGCCAGCTTCTTCGGGGCAGGGAAACGCTTCGTATGAGGGGGCAAAGGTCACGAACTCGTGTACAAGAGCTTCTGAATTTTATTTATTCTTCCTGGAAGAAGAGAAACTATGCGGTCCCGCCGAAATTGATTCGGTAGAACCAGCACGCGTGACTATAAATAATGAGCTTTTCTGCAAATACGTTTCATGTTCTGAGATGTATCGTATGTTGAAATGATGGCACCTACCAAATCAAACTTCTAGAAAACACGACATGGGTTGAATTAATTTCCGAACGTTCATTATCATACCTGTGATACGTAAAGGCTATCAATATGGTCATTATGGTTATTATTTAAAAATGAAACAGAAACGACGGTTGTAGACATTAGCACAACTGAATGTACAAATAATACCGTAAAAAGAAGTAGCCATTAACTTTTTGGAAGTAGTTATGGAAGTAATTCCGTCAATTGAAAAAACCGTTCAGATAGTGAAAATAGTTGTAAAAATGATACAATGAGCAGAAATAATCGTTGACATTGAGCAAATAGTCATGGACGTAATACTGTACAGAAATAACCGTTTGTTTTGCACCAATGTTACACAAATATTGCAAGAAACAGAAATAACCGTTTACATTGTTCAAAAATGCTCAGTGTTTGAAATTGAGATTCATGAACTTGTGGTGCCTTACCTTAGTTACTCCTCAATTTTTATCCAGTCACTCAAGTGTTCAGTAATCTTAAGATGTAAAAATGTAAATTTATTCAATAAAAAGGTTCCGAATTCTCCGTCCAGTCTCACCGATACCTACCGGAGGAGAAATCCACCGGAGTACGGCCGCAGCTTCACTTGCCGCAATGGAACTCAATGGCCGAAGTAGCATCACCATGTCTTACAAACTTATCAGTAAATTATGTGTATTTCAATGTAAGTTGTTTATAAAAATTACGACTGAAGGCATTTTCACTCACTCAATTGCCGTTATAGTTATTGCGAGCACATATCACATGAAAATACTAGTGCAAACATTAGTTTAATTTCTCTCAATCAAGCTGGTGTACTGATACCATGAGTTCGTCTTAAAACAACGTCAGTTGTACTCCACTGTGTACGAAATATACCAGCTTTTTATTTTTTATCGTGAAAAGCTTCAGAAATAAACTATTTCATAGCCGTATGAAATGTCCCAGCCATTAAATATCTCATTGAATAGATGAAAGCTGCTTCGAAAAATGCTCAGCTTTCGCGCAATTGAAAGTTTGACATTTTGATGCAAGCGCATAAACTTCAGTACCAGCGCAGCTTTTTCTCGTTATGTTTCATAAATACCTTTGTGTAACTGAACATTTTTTGCCGAAGAATACCCGTTGCTCTCTACTCTGGGGAAATGTGTGTGTACAAGCTTCCAAACGGGGGTTTTTCTTGTAAAATTTTCGAATTTGCAAGCCTTAATGGTTGTTCGTTGCCGAATGATTTTCAGGGCCATAACTTTCATTTGAACAAAACCAAAATTGAAAATTTTTGATCTGAAAAGAAATGCAATATGAGAAGCTTGGAATATGGAGCATACTGCTATGAATGGTCTTAGCGATGTTAGAAAATGAATGGCATTAGGAATATCAGAAATCGGTCCCTGACTTAAGACTTACGAGTGGTTTTGAGCCACTGTAGCTGAAGTAAGTAATTGCATCAGTAAATTTTAGCTAAAATTCTTCTTAGTGTGAGTTACTGGAATTAAAAGAATTTAGAGAGACATATCATCTTTTGAGTTTAACTTAAGTTAAAGGGGAAGTTCTTCCAGTGTACATGGTTTTTCAGCTCCTTCTCAGTATGTATGATCATTTTAACATTGAATTCATGATTGAGAGTTGAGCAAATTCCAATTCATTAACAACTTCAATATTCTAAAATCTCCATGAGCAACACAAGGTCAAAACACGAGGGCTTCACAACTCTGTTATTGAATTTTCTTTAAAAACCGCCCATGGAACTTAAAAGTTTTCATTCTCTTGAAGTCTCTCTTTCTCTAATCAGAGGAAGTTGAATGCTGTTTATGTCTTCATTAAAAGAATACTTCGAGACTGGGAATGATGCGATTTTGTAGAGACGAAACATAAAAACGCTTTACTTCATTTTTCAACCTGACAGAAATTTCATTACCCATGAGCTTTCGCTTGATTTCGGCTCTCAGAATTAGATCTTCTCATTTTTTCACGTGTTCCTGTAGTTTACCACTGTATTTTTTAGCTAATCATTTGATGAATTTCAAATGGAGTATGACGCAACAAAAGTTCTAAACCACAGAATACGTTTAATTAATTTATATTATGCCATATTTATTAGATGTTACATCAACAGTAAATTTATACTGTGTTATATTTATTAGATGTTACATCAACAGTAAATTTATACTGTGTTATATTTATTAGATGTTACATCAACAGTAAATTTATACGATGTTACTTTGGTTTAAACAATAAATATGGAACGGTTTTTAGTGCTGGATCTTAGAAGAGAATTTACATAATACCTATCGGGGCGGTGTCCAAAAACAGCCTCGGTAACACCGTGACGAGTTCAAACTCAACATTAAGTTTGAAAAATTTGAGATTACATCCATTCCAGGAAATGCTGAGGGAAAGACTCTCACCAGAATATGCGAATATATAATCCCCATGGTAATAATTTGATTAATTTACATATAAATATATATGTAGTATACATTATGCATATGTAGAAATACATAATATATATGCATTTATGTATTTGGATATACATGTATATATATATAAATACATATATCATACTTACATACGTATATATAGCATACATACATTTTCATACATATTTATGCATTTAAATACATATATATATATACACATATATACATCCAGTATGTGCAAATTCCCATAACTTCAAATCTGTTTTAATGGTTTTAAAGAAGATACCATTCAAATGAAATAAAACTAACAAATTTAGGAAGGAAAAAGACATCGCAAATATTTTCTAAAAACTTCTTGGTAAATAACTATAATAATAAAAAAGGGACGGACGGACACGTCCATCCGTCCGTCCGTCCGTGTGACCCCCTCTTCTAATCGAAAGCTTTGATAGCAACAAGGATAAAGCTTATTAAGAAATACAAGAAATTATACTATTGCATTATTTTACTGTGGCGATTCAATTCCCTTTCACTTGCATTATGGTATCCAGAATACGCAATCGGTTTATTTTTACAAATAGAAATTTTCTTTGGAGCTTTCTCTGTTGAAATTCATCATGTTGCTTTGATATTTTTCGTTGATAATGCGAAAAGAAATGTTTTAAATTCGTTTGACCAGTAACCTGGCTACCACTTAGTACAAGGCCCAAGATTTTGGAACTAGAGTTATTGTTTTCGAAATTGTGATGTTTTTGAAAAGCTTCGAAGAGATAATAGACGATATTTCAAAATGAAATTCCGGCAAGAGACGCCTCCATGGATAGAAACATGCCCAACCATAGGAGAGAAGCAGCAAGACTTCGACAGCAAGAAAGACGCCGCAGACTATCGGATGAACAACGCAAAATGGTAAGACGAATCAATGCTGCTCGCCAACGAGAAGCTAGAGCTAACTTGACCGTTGAACGGCGTTTGAATAATCGTTAATAAAATTTCAAATTTGAGAATTGACAGATTTCAAATGACCCATATTTAACACATCAATTAGTTAGATTGAATGGACAGTAAAATTGCAATTCACGGGCATTGCACCAGTGATGAATAAAAATTCACAATTGCATCTTCCTTGGTTTGTCCGTCTCTTTGTCACGCTCAAAATGATGACTAATGACCGTATCTGTGATACGAGTTTCACCTGTGCACAAGTACAAGAAAATTTTTATGCAGGTACTATCAGGATGGATGTATTTGTTTGTCATCCACATCTGGTGGATTTATGTCAGGAAAACATCGAATCTAATCATTTTTAACGGACCTTGTACACAAGTAATAAAATAATATGCAAACTTGGCAGACATTTTGAAGAAATTTTAAAACCATTTCTGAAATTTATGCATTTAATTTTGAATTCAAGTAATTTCAAATTTTAAAATTTTAAAATTTCGTGATGAGGCTTTCCTCTGATGTTAAGAACATAAAAGAGCGCTGCACGAGCACGCTTTGCTGCAGCCCTCCCCGCCTCATGTGAGTGTGGGACTGAGTTCCCTCACCTCCCCACGCCTCCCCTCACTTCCCCGCACCTCCCCACGCCTCCCCTCACTTCCCCTCAACTCCCCACGCCTCCCNGCCTGAGCTTGAAATTTGTCTCTCTACTGGTTGAATAGTATGATTTTTATTGTGTTAACGACAGCTATTCATTTTTTCAGTTTACTGCTACCCTTGTATTCAGCACCTACTTGTTCCATCATGAACTTCTATAGTGTTTGAACTTCCTGACTTGCTGTCTATGCGCATGCAGTATGTGCTGTGTGGGAACGCCCTTTGGCTTAGATTCTTCTATTCTTTAGTCTGCAACTCGTGTGCAATTTCAGTTTGTTCACTATTGTATTGGCACAACTTTATCAATCACGAAACTAAGTTGTTCTCATATTTTGTAGAAGTGTTGGCAGCCGGTGGGTTCACTAACCACAAAGAAATCGCAGTCGCCACGCAACGAGGTCTGCGTGAATCGGTGGATTGGGATGGAAACAGCCACCATCGTGGAACAGGTGCTACAGAGGCTGCAGGAATAGCAACCACCTCCAATATCAGCACCACCACCACAACCGTATCAACTGACACTGTCCCCTCACCGAGCATCACTTGTGCAGCTGAGCTGGTGCCTTCGTTGGATCTAATTGTGGAATCAGACAGTGAAATAAGTGTGTAATGTTGCGTTTACACCAATGGATGTGGCTTAAATTTCGACATTATGGTTAGATTTGTCCTCTCAGGGTGATACTATTGTAAATATGGGGAGTAGCACTATTAGGGGGACATTGTGAGTGCCCTGTGCGAAACCATACTGTGGCATAAAATCCCCTGATAACTTTCTAAGCCATATGATGCTTGGAATATTCCTCTTTTTGGGACTCTTGCTGGGATTAGTAAAACTCATACTATGATACATAATGAAAATACAAAAATTATTCCAAAGATTATGCCCCAGGGGGACAAAGTTGGGGCCCGAATTGATGGTGGGTAGGCCTCCTTTTTGTTGAAATATTTGCGTTTATTTGTTGAAGGACCATCTTTTTTAACGCGTTGACTGCGATGGGTTAAACTGAAGTTCAATATTCAATTAAAATTTAAAGTCAATTGTTTAAGTAAAAGATAGTAGTGAACTTGAAATTTCCTGCGAAGTGACCCACCGGTGGTCACTTAGGTGATTTTCATGGTGCTGCTGACCCACCTGCAGTTACCAACTTATTTTTTATAAATACTCAATGAAAGCCAAATAAAAGCCAGATCCAGTTTTTGTTTGCCGTTTTCAAAGTTGATTACTCAGAGGACAACAAAGTTAATCAACTTTGAAAATGGCAAACAAAAACTGGATCTGGCTTTTATTTAGCTTTGATTAAGTATTTATAAAAAATAAGTTGGTAACTGCAGGNGTGGGTCAGCAGCACCATGAAAATCACCTAAGTGACCACCGGTGGGTCACTTCGCAGTAAATGTCAAGTTCACTATCTTTCACTTAAGCACCTACTACGTTCTTCTTGAGTTTTTGAATTATTCTGTGATTTTTTACCTGAACTGTGATACTGATTAGCAAGGAAATATTTTATAAGTTCTCTGTGATGCAATTTTTATGTTTCGGTAAAAACTTGATTTCAGTGTGTAGTGGATGCCCAAATATAAAATATGTGATGAAATTGATTTATTTGAACCTATAAATTTTAATAGTCAATTAATAATGTTCAATTATGCCATGTTATCGCCGCCTTTTGCTTTATTATGCTTATTTATCCATTCGAGGCAGCGATAACTTCGAATGGAAGGCATATGCTTCATAATGGCTGAAAATACTCACGGTACGCACGAATTTAAATAATGGCGAACAGAAATACATGTATTTACGTCTGTGGACCGTGCAATGAAAATGCATATTTAATACAATATTATGCATACGTATGCATTTCATCAGCCGCCTGTCATGCAACTTTATGCACAATTATGCTTTCGAGGCGGCGATAATTATCGCGGCAAAAGAGGTCTTTGGCGACGATAAAGTCGGCTATATATCGCCGCCTTGGTGACGATAATCATGCATAAATAAGCATACTACTCGGCGAACCGTGTGCATACTTTTCGAAGAGGCGGCGAAAAAGTTAGACTGGGTATTGAATTGAGCTCCCAGGTAGATAATATACGGGCCCGATCTGACGGTTAGGTAGGCCTTCTTTTTGATGAAAGTGTTTTTTGTTTTGTTAAGACCATCCTTTTTGGTGGTCAGTACTATCCTTTTCTTTAGAACCTATTACTTACTTTTTGAACTTTTCTCCTATGACTTTCTTTCTAACCTGCTGTTTCTATGCGCATTGTGTTCAGTTAACTATCAACAACACACTTCTGTTACCTCGCAAGGATGGCCCACGTGGGAACACACGTAGTGCATAGATTCCGCACGTACGAGTCCATACTAGATGGTCCGGTCCCTTCATTATTCCTCTCTTTGGAACGCCTCTTGTGGTTAGGGAAACTTAAACTAACTTATATTAGAATAATAACCAATATGTTGATTGCTACACAGTTTTACCTCATTGTATAGTATTATCCAATAGCTACGCTTTAATTTTTAGATTGCGCTGCGGAATTGGGACTGAAGGCAAGAAGAGCCGAGACTGGCACGTGAAACGAAGATCATCTTCGCTGGAGATTACTTCAGGCGTTGATGACGATGCATCGCAGTTGAAAGTCTCGGCTTCAGACATCGGAAGCGAGGAGGAGGAATGGAACCCTGAAAAACTTGATCTCAGGCTGTTTATGTGGGCTTGTTTGTGTGTTTGTGTGAAGAAATTAGTGGTGCATCTGTCGTCAATGAGGGAAGCTGTGCGTACTCGTTTTTGCTGAGCACTGGTTGTTTGAATGTTCACGTTTTAGAGGTATCAATTTATTCTTTTTCCCACAGCATTGTTTGTAACTTTATGCATCAGCGGAAAACTTGAAAATGCTTCTACTGCTAGGCAAAATTGTGTATTTTAACTACGCTTAATCCAAAAGCTCTTTATCATTAGGAAATGTTCGTTGCAACCGAATATTTGTAATGTTGTATATGTGGAACTTAATGAGGTAATGGTACTGTATCACCTGACAGCAGCAGCCTCTCACGACCTGTATTTTATATTTTAGGTTTTGCAATGGATGCAAACCATTCCTATTGAAGTAAACCTACACTGATTTTAATTCACAAATCTCGTAAAATTATTGAGGAACGAGTGGATCTTAGTCGATACGAATTGTTGCTAAATAATGAAGTGTCTCACGTAAATGAAATAGATGACAAAATTCCTCAGATGCGTCTACTTATAATATTTACAATACTCGTTTCTATCAGACTTATAAAATAATATGATTCTCACTTATTTTATTACATTTAGAGCAGATGTGCACAACTGGCAACTCCTGGGCCACTGTAAAAAATTATTACTTTATAAATTACTTAACTTTTTTACATCACTCCCCTCAGGTGGATACAACTATTGTATCCATGGGCATAAGCGCTGCAAGGGGGATTAAGTGAGGTACAGAGCTAAATGTTTGGTCGGCTTTCTTTTTGTAGAAATAGCACAGGTATTTTATTTTGTTACGGACCATCTTTTTTCGGTTCACTGCTGTCCTGTTTTTCACCACCTACTACTTTCCGCCTCAACTTTTTTCTTGTTTCATCAACTTTCTTAGCCTACTGTTTCTATGCCCCTTTTGCATTCATTCCGTGTTCCCTTAACTTCATACTAAATGGTGCCTTCATCCTTCCTCTCTTTGAACATCTTTGTCGTGGTAATGGGGGGCTAATCAATTTTTATATCACTTTATTTATAAACATTGCTGCGGCTCTAGAGTCGCCAGGTTTCACTCTACAGTAGTCCAGTCAGTCCCACGGCAAGAGAGTAAAAAGATGATCTGCTAAGGTCATAGCTAATTTCAGCATAGTGTCTCACAATGATCCATGAGTATAGAGAATTTATGGGAAGGAGGGATTTGTGCGACAGGCTGCTCTCTTGCCACAGGGTCAAAATCACAAATGACATGTGTTATATATCTATATTATTTTATTTGAAAAAATTGCTGTTACAAAAAGGTGGTGCCGTACCGAATGATTATATTGGTAGTTAAGTTTTATTTTTAGTCATGGATGCTAATGTTTTTGCTTTTCTCACCGAAGAGCTTCGCTTTGGTTTTAATGGATAAACTGTTTTCTGATCTCACTCGCGCTGTAATAATTTCTTCGGAAAATCGTACATTAGGGTAGAGATAGAGAGCCTCGCCCCTCTGTCATAGAGCCGAACGTCCGTGTAGGTCGGGAGAAACCCTTCTCTCACACACACTTTATTGAACAAAATGGCTGACACGCTCTTCCATTATTTATTTTCTGTTTTCTGCCTTTCGAAATAGTCTAATTTCATCACGTTTAAGTTCATTCAGGAATGCTCCTAGCATTTATGTACTAAAACACAGTAATTCATTAAAATCTATATTTCTGTCTAATTGCGTTGCATCTTATAATTAGACAGATGTATAGATTTTAATGAATTGTGTATTAGTACAAAAATGCTGGGAGCATTCCTGAATCAACTTGCACGTAAAGAAATTGAACTATTTCGTAAGGCTGAAAAGTTAGAAAAAAAAATGTGTAAGTGCGTGTCAGCCATTTTGTTCAATAAAGTGTGAGTGAGAGAAGGGTTTCTCCCAACCTACACGGACATTCGGCTCTATGACAGAGTGGCGAGACTCTCTACGCAAACGTACGATTTTCGGATGGATAAACTGTTTTGTTGTTGAGTATAATGTGCAGCATTTTATCCATGCGTTTTTTTCTCCTATTTGGAAAAGATCGGTAAAGATTTATTTTAAAACATCTTCATTGATGAGTGCTGTTCAGTGCAGATTAGTGAAATTTTTCGCTCATGGTCAGTGCAGATCTTTGCAGAAATTCGATGCCGATCTGCACTTCAAAAGAGGACATAGACTGCACTAATTCTGCACTAAATCCGTACTAAATGCAGATACTCCTGCGAAGATCTTCCATGAACTGCAAAGAATGTCTGCAATAAACTGCAATAATCTTCACCGGTCGGTGAAGATATTTCTGATTGGGATATTAGCTTGTCTCATAAACTTCTTTTCAATCTTCTGGGATCATGGGTGGTAACAGCTCAAGCATAGGTTCTGTATTTTCTTGACACTATAGTTAGTTGATCTTCATTTCACCTCTCTTCGGAGGGCCTTTGTTGTGGTTAAGGAAACTTAAAATAACTTATATGTAATTGAACACACTCGGCTAATGAACACACGAAGAAAATTATTAGTCATGTCTCAATCAAAATGCAAACACTCATTCCTAAAGATCTGTTTTTTACGTGAAGCCTCTCAGCGACTATGTAAAACCTGAATTCTCTTTTTAATGCAACTTCAAAAGTTAATTCTGGTTGTAGAAATCTATCACAAATCTACGTCTACTCATGTCAGTCAGATTATAAGGTGGAGCAAAATGAAAACTAAAATAAAAGAAAAACGATCAGCAGAAAAGAATATATCAACATCAGGCTTGACTGCTTTACTCACAGTTGCTGAAGGTAATTTGAGAGGCCAGATTTGAATGCCTGCGGCCCAAGAAATCGGTACACCATGTGCAGAATAGAGGCTCCTGGAATATACAGTACATTAGTCAGGATTTGTGACGACTTTTGTGCTGCTGACTACGCTAGAGAACGGTTAACAGAATTGTCCATGTCAAATTCACATTGAAACTTGAGTGAATCTTCAAGAAAAATTGCATTCAGCATGAAATTTCATGGTGGTTTCCAGCGAGAGCGTGATGTACTTTAGAGAGCTTTGTCATATTGTAAATAAACGAGTGAGGTAGCATACATGACGTTGCATTGTAAAAACAAGTGTAATTCTACGTTACCTTTGTAGTATGAAATTTGATCGAAAATCTCTCCGATTTCGTCAGGATGGTTAACAGGGACATTGATGGGATGAGAAGACACCAAGCTGTCCAGCGTCATCACGGAGTGTACAAATCGAGTGATAAATTTTTCCATCGTATTCCAGCTGGGCTCCACCTGATTATTAGGAGAAAAAATAAGTTAATATTATGTCCCTGAGTTTATTTTTTCAATCTTTCGCGATAAAAAACTGTTATAGTTTCAAATTATTGGATAAATGGTGTTGTAAAATTAAATTCAAATAATATAAAACGTATCGATATATTTTTCTGGCGCTCAAATCATCATGCAAGGATATGGCAAATTAGCAAAATTTACAATGAATATGCTACTTAGCATTCAAAAAGTAGGAATAGTTTATTTCTGTTTTTAGGTGTATATCAGGACATTACAATAATATTGTCGCATAGATTATGAATATTTCTCGAACTTTAATATTGCTTCTTCTAGAACTTAAACATGTAATATATATGTACAAATGTAACGAATATTATGTTAAGATAGGAGTATGGAGGAACATTATAGCAAAAATACCATTTCAGATAAAAATTAGAAATAGTTTTTTGTGTTGTTATTGCTGTGAAGAAGATTAAGAGAAAAAATTGTTCTCGAGAGGTGTCTGAGCAAGTACTCGAGGGGCATCAACGGTTTTGGGCATCAGCCTAGGCGAGTAAAGTGTCTCATAAATCAAAACAAGAATAACACCAGAGCTATGAGGAAATAGCTTTCTTCAGCTAGATAATGGGTAAGAGGGTGGAAACAATAGTGACCAATAAATGAGGTCTGCAGTGAAAAAAATCTGCCCTTACTGGCCTGTTTTCATCATGGACGGAGCTAAATTGTACATTCGAAAACATCTAAGTTTGAAGCCAGCTCTGTACGGAACCTCTTTGGATGTGGGATACGAATAAAAGCGAGCGAAATCCTCAATGTCAAGAATGCATAAGTGGTGAGAAAAAATAACTACGATAAAACTACGTCGTAAAGTAGTTGCATCGGTCAGTGTGTGTTTTATTTGTTTAAGTTGAAATATAAATGTCAATAATGATGATTGATCAAATGAAAAATGTGTAGTGTTCAAAAGTAGAGGCAAAGAGATCTACATCAATGAAATAGGTGAATACATATTGAATTGAAATTGCCGGGAAAATATAGGAGACTATTTATGTCAATTTTCAAATACCTGAGACGTGATGCCGTGCTCAAATACCCCAACTTATCAACTTAATTAATGACAGAAAAATTCACAATGATTACGGGTCAGGTTTATGACAAAATTATCTGATTAAACATTATCCCGATAATATCATATTGCTTAAATCTAGTTATTGTATGATGAAAATATATGTACAGTCTAGAAAATCGTGTTAGAATAAACAAAAAATTATATAAACATGAAATCAAAGAAAATAAATAGTAATAATTCACGGATAGTGCAAATGTACATTATTATTTGACTTCCAGGCGGCGGGTTTTCCGCAACGGGAAGTACCTTTTTTGCCTGCCTTTGCTTCAACTACCAACATTGTGAGGGACTACGAAAACAACACTACCCTCATTCAAAACTCTTTATACATCTTTCATTTATTGTCGCATTTCTACCCTATGGGTGTTCAAGTTCACTGATGAGGGAAAGTTCCTGCCTTCTTCTGATTTCGGTGAAAACATGATACCTGTGCCAGTGTAATGATGGTAATTGTAATGGCGTTTATTTGAATGAAAAAATTCTGCCATTAGAGAGTTGAATATTGTCACATGACACGCAGCGTAAAAAATTTTCACTTGAGGAAAAGATATATGTGTAGCAAATACTTCACTTTTTTAAAGCAAATAAATTACACTGTATTTACTTTGAGAGATAGAACTATAGTCATCGATTAGGCTATCTCTGTAATTTTTACGTTCCCACGAATTCAGTTCGTTTAACAAGTTTTCTCAGTACTAATGATACAAGAAGCAAATTAAAAAACGGACGTGACAAATGAAGAAAAATGAAAACACTTTCATACTTTACCTAAATTTCTGACTAAAGTTAAATTCAATTTTTGGACATTACCTTCCTGTACTGAATAAACAATTACATTAAATCTATCAAGCTCTATGCTTGTACTTATTTATCTATTTTAAAATTGCTTGTGGAACAAATTTAATCTTGATTCGTAAAATAATTTCTATGCTACGCAATAAGGTTTAATAACTGTTTTATTGTCGCTACCTCGTGTATTTGTTATAGACCAGAAATGTCTTAAACCATTTGTGAGTCGTAACGTTCATTTAGAAGAACGCATCGGCAACATGTACCTCACCATCACGTTCGATCAAGCGTGAACGTGAATGAACCAGTATTGTAGTGCTAGAAATTAGAGTCGTAGTTCGCAATTATTGTACAACTCTACAAGTCTGTTGTGTGTCCTCGAGCACTCTTCCATAAAGTGTTAACAATAATTGGTGAACGGGAACAATAAGTGTAAACGGTACACACCCACCCCTCAATGCTTGTCCCGTTGATTTTTTCGCCCATTTGTCTTGGAAAAATTACTGTTAACACTATGTACGCCCTCGTTTACACAGTTTCTGCGCATTCCTGATGGTGATAGTATAATGAATTCAATGTTAATGAATTAGCACTGAGAATTCCAGAGCATTTTACGGATGAGGGACATAACGGCAAACTGCCAGAAACAAATTTTGTTTGGATATTATTTGCAAAAAAAATAACCAAACTATTGTCAGTTTTCCCTTTCAATTATTTTACAATAAAAATAAGTTATAATTTCAATAAAATTGATATTGATTTCATAAAAGATCTTTTAATGTTTTCCCTCCTTTTTTCACATGTTTAACGGAGAAAACAGTTAAAATTTGTTGCTACAGGCAACGGTAAATTAGTACATGAGTCCTGAAACTCACGTGATCGAGGGCTAAGTAGCTCATGAAAGAAGCGAAGGCTTCCTTCAGCCAAAGTTCGGACCACCAAATCGGCGTGACGAGATTGCCGAACCACTGATGAGCGATCTCATGTCCCACAGTTTCAGCAGCAGAAAAATGATCACGCGGGGATGCTTCAGGTTCGATGAGCAGAACTGTCTCCCTATAACGCAGATTGGATAGGTTTTCATTACACAAAAAATGGCTGTTTAGGAGAAACTTAATTCCTTTAAAAGCAGTAGAACAAGGGTGGTTTGTTATAGGTTAACAAAGTAGAGTTGTTTAAGCACGATTTTTTGATGGCATCACAAAGTAATTAGGAAATTTCTAAAATTGAATGTTAAGAATCACATTAGATTGGCATGTCAATCATAAAATACTTTTTCTACTGATCATCTCTGTCAGCAGAATTTCAGCTCGTTAACACACACTAAGGGGCCAAAAAAATCACGTGGTTCATAATTCATTAGTAAGCGATTGGATGCCTTTAGCTCGAATAGCAGCTTTCATTCTACCAGATCTTGATTCAAAAAAAGAAAAGAATTCTGGATCCCTGCTGATCTTCTTTGGCCATGATTAAAGCAGCTTGTTCCTCACAACAGTCAATGTTAAAGAAGGGGATGATGAGTCATGCACGTCCCTTTCATGTTCATCATAGAAATTCTTAGTAGGGTTCAAATCAGGGATTGTAGAGGTCAGTCTCATGGCAATTCCAGTAAAAAACTCAAAGCATTGCACAGCCTCCAGGTGTGTGAATGGCTCAGCAATCTTGACCAGATTCATTAAAACCCTGACTAACGTCTTACGCTGTTTGTCTAAATTGGTTGCTTGGGGTACTTTGTTCCTGGGGCTTGGCTTCAACCCGAGCAAGGAAGTTCACAGATAGCCAAACGTTTAGACAGTTTCATTGCGTAATGTTTACGCAACAAAGTCCATATGTTAATTACAGGCAACTAAGCTTTACTGATGCATTTCATTATTGCAAAATGTAAGAGGGATCAAAATTTCGAACTTAGTCAAATTAGAACAGATTCATCTGACAAGCCCTTTAACTCAGAGCCTATCATTCATTGAAAGATCCAAGTTAGCTATTAAGATTACAGGACTTAATTTTTTTACGAAGGTTATAGCAAAGAAGACCTTTAAAATCATTTTACTCAAACGTTTCAAGCCTCAGCTCATCATCAGTCATATCTGCAAGTACAAAATATACATGCATTGAATTAAAACACGACAAAAAAAACATTAAACTGCTCATCCTTCATGCATTCAAACAAGAGTCTAAATAAAAATGACTTGACATATAAACTGATTAAATCTGAATATCCAAAATTCATTAACCAGAATCGTAAATGTGAGTTAAAACGGAAAATAAGAATACGATAGTACAACTAAAATGCGGAACGGTCATAAGGTCAGCTCACTAGCAAAAATACAATCTAATTAAAAAGAGAGGCAGAGGGGGGGGGGAATGAGTGAGAGAGAGGAAGAGAAGAGAGAAAAAAAGAGAAAACATAATAAATATGTAAACATTGAATGTTGTTCACTAAGAACCTATAATTTTTAATGGGTAAGCACTCTGCATATCATTGAGGGCCGGTTTCAATTTGTGTATATACAGAGACTCTAGCATGCGCAGTTCACAAGAATTCGAAGCATAATCTAAAATGTTAAATCGCTCGTTACTGATAATTTGTTCACATGGACCGATACAGTGCTGCCTTATGTTGGAATGGGAAGGTG
>JACJUY010000635.1:188137-200806 GCA_014220935.1 Platorchestia sp. MABIK | reverse complement strand
ACCCCCGGTTAAGTCGGTACCCATTTGCGACACCTGGGTGGAGTGGGGAATTTTGCTTGAGTTCTCCCTCTCCCCGACGGGGAGAAATCACCGCCCAACGCCAGGATTCGAACTGCCGACACCTTCATGGAAGGGCCCGTTCTTAATTAACCACTCGGCCACGGTGACCACAAGTGCCATAGTCAACTAGTAGTTGTAGTTCAGTTAATGAATGTGTGTTAATCCCCGTAGAGTGAAGTTAATGAATATAGTTGAGTTAATGTCAAAATAGTTCAGCGAATTAATTTAGTTATGTTAGTCTTTAAACGCCTGGGTCACAACTGTTCAATCAATTGATCGTTGCAGTTCAGTTAATGAATCTCGGTATCTTAATCTCAGTGTAGTTCAGTAAATGAATCTAGTTGTGTTAGCTCATTTGATATAACTAATTATATTAATCTCAGTGGTATAAATCATTAGAGTTCAATTAATCGTGCTAGTAATATCTTAAAAGTTCAGTCTTTGTAGCTCAATTAGTTGCTATATTTATGCTAATCTCAATGGCTCAATCATTCTAGCACAGTTAATTAAAATCGTCATGTTAATATCAATGCTCCAATCATTATTGTTCTAATAATTAAAATAGTTCTTTTAATACAAATGACCCGATTGGTTGCGCTAAAAAGATAATGGTAGCTCGACTAAATCTGTCAATGTGCATTGAGAAACCATCCTTGTTCCATCCTTATTGGGTAATATTATACTCCTGAATCATTTTAATTATACCCACGAAAAACGAGAGCTTATGAGCTAGGTGAATATGAAAACTTGAAACAACATTGGCATTCATTGTCATACCTTCATATTCATACATAAATTCACATTCATGGAAACTGAGAGCAGCCTTCCAATTCTTATTCACACATTTGCTATTCCATCATATTTTTGGAATAGGGATGAATAAGATGTTGAAAATGGCAAATGTATTCATATTGAAAGCCTGCGTCATTTTAAAATGTAAGAGGATAATCCACGCGTTTGTATTGTAACTAAAGAAAAAATTTGTTATGCACACGAAAAACTGTAAAAAGTACTGCTACAGCGCTAGGAGATGTAGTCTTGTGTGGTCAATGACACCATCGAATGGAGCGACGCGTAGTATGATCTGTGTGCACACGGTGAGTTGTACGTAGGACAACTCAATAAGTATGATGTACTGGTAGTAGTAAAATGGCTATTGTTTGTGCAGATACGGCTTCAACTTTGGATTTTCGGTTTTAATTTTTCGGAAACGGCTTCAACTTTTGATTTTAGGCTTTTAATTTTGCACAAACTGCTTTGTAAAAAAAATGGCTTTAACTTTGGAGATTAAATGGCTTTTAATGTTGTACAAACGACTGTCGCATGAAAATGGCTCTAGCTTTGGATTTTTAGCGGCTTTTCATTTTTCGAAAACGGATGTGGTGCGGTAGATCTAAAACCTGATTAAAAACACGGTATGCAAGATTTAGATTAATTGGGTACTAATTTATGAAGTTTTAATTTCTTAATGAAGTTTTTAGGTTTCAATCGTAAGCAGACGGTGCGTTTTTGTACGATTACGGATCCTCAAAAATTGCCCTATACGTACAACATCAGCAAAAAACTTCTTGAATTCAGTTTTTCGTAGCATGTATGAACTATAAGAACACTTTTATTCCCATTAGAAATTCATATTTCAGTTCTTCTTCTTTCAAAGGAAGAGTTCAACCAACTCATAATTTCACTTGTTTGGTAACCAGAAAAAATCGGTAACTTTTAATTTTCAAACTAGTAGATTACAAAAAATTTATTCACGCAACGCATAAAAAAAATTGGTAAACATATCTTCTAATTCTTTACGTAGAACGAGGGAGCAGTTCGGTAGGTTTTGAAAAACCATATGATAGCTTTAAGCGACTTTTTTCAAGCACAGCGCAACGCATAGGGTTATGAAAATCATGTGATTATTATGAACGGCTGTTTTTTGGGAGCAGCGTAACGCATTTATAGGGTTTTGAAAACCATATTAATACTTGGATCTTCTGTTTTCTAGCGTAACGGAAAGGCCCATTGCAATAATCATGGTAACATGTCAGGGCAGAACCACATAAAAAGCAGAGAACGCGCATTCAAACGAGTAAGATATCGGTCGATCCTCAAATTCAGCCTCCACGTGTACGGACAAAATTTAGTCAGTCCCTGTAATTCGCAACTTGAATTAAGCATCGTAGCAGTTTGGTGAGTGGACTTTCCTTTTTTGTGTATAAGTTGAGGTTTATACCATGTGAGTGGGTGCAACTTTTATGTGGAATCATGAGGTTTTGTGAGGTTTGTATCATGTGAGTGGATGTAACTTTTTTTCGTACAAGTTGAGGTTTAAATTATGTAAGTGGGTATAAGTTTTTTGTGTATAGGTTGACGTTCAAATTATGTGAGTTAAGGTTCGCATGAAACGATGGAATCGATCTAAGTGAGTTGATGCAGGAAAATTACGTGGAGAGTAATGGTGAATTACAAAGCCGGTGTAATCAAAACTAAAATGAAGAGAAGCTTCTATGTCATTTACGATGTAGCACCAACGTAAGTCATTTACGACGCTATCGTATAATCATTTTTATAATCATTTTTAAAACCAAGATGGTCAAGTGACCGTTTGATTTATCGTTGTTTAATCAACTGCGTTTCCAGCAACTGCGCTCACCTACACTCACGCAGCTGCAGCAATAAAAGCACATTTTAGTATTTACCTTCCACCTATTATGCCGAACCCAAAATTTTTGCTAAATTTATAGCTCCTACTGACGGGGAGGTATAATTCAGCAGCAACCTCTCAACGTTTTTCATTAAGATTTTCAATTATTACCAGAACATTGTAATTCTTTCCTTTGTTCACCGCACGGAGCAACTCAGCGTACGTGATATCTTGTGAAGGAAGAAATTTGCATACAGCAAGCAGGAGTTTGTCCGTACGCAAGCGAGGAAAGGTCGATAGTCATTAGATTAAAATGAGAAGATTATTACAAGTTTCCGGGAGTATAAATGTCTACACAAACATGTATGTCAACTTGACGTTATACCGCGGATCGAACATTGCACGTTCCTTAAAAAGTTCGTACGTTGAGTTCCATTGTTAGTTTTGAGAGTGTATAGTAATGAGTTTCTAGTGCATCATCTAGTCGATAATTAAAGAAGATAAATTTCGCTATCCACATTTAGCATTAATACCCGTTGTGTATTTATTCAAATGTGCATTCTCGTCTTTAACGCTTGAATAACCTTTTTTCTAATACATAAGAATATATCTGCAACTCAGGTACACGAACTTAATTTGTTCTCGTACACGGATGCAGTGGTAATAATATCCAACAGATAATACACGACATTTTGCATCCTTGAATGCTTGCTTGCGCACTTGAATGATTGCTTGTTAGCTTGGTCTTTCGGTCTTGGCAGTATTAAAAATTCAAAAATTTTAGGAACCAATTAAATTAAGTATATATCGTACGCATTAGTTGTAGTTATTAATAAAATACACTTCTATTTGTTATTTGAAAGTAATTTTATTAAAATTAACTGTGAACAGTTGCGTGTAAAAAATGATACCCTTGCCAGTTGATCGTAAGTATCAATGCTACAAGAGGTTTTCACACAAAATTTAAGTCCATTTAATCAGATTGGACCAAATATATCATCATCTTAGAATATCAGTAACATAATCATTTATTTTATTATGAACTATGGCACAGGAAAGCAGTCTATTTAAAAAAAAATTCTTAATTCATTGTACGCAACTGCATAGTATACGAAGTCTGAGACCGTATTCTATGTTATTTTGAAAGCAGTTATCAAAATTAATTATAACTTATACGTAAAATTCCGTCGTGAGTTTAAACGGCCTGATTGGGCCACTAGTTCATAATGACGTTCGCACAACTGATTTTAGTGCAATAAATTAATTTTAGCTAGCAAAACAACACACCCAGTTTGCATATAAATAAGCGAGAAATCATTCCCAAGGTCTTGTCTATAGCTCTAGTTATTACTTTAAAATAATTAATCTCAAGCGTCGTCAATTAAAGGAACTACGTAGTAATCACGTGATGTCAAGGACAGGGCAAGGTCATCCGTACTTTTCACAACATGACATTTCTGTTTAGAATAAATTACAATTACAAGCCCAAGCTCAAAAAAGCTTGTACGCAATTTGGAACACCACTTTACGTTTGCAATTACCGAGATCTAGTCGCGATTTTAACCTTAGAAGCACGACACTTTTTTTCGCACACCCCAAGCAAGCGTGCGGGCGGTAACTAGGATACGTCACGGAAATAACCGAGATCTACAGTAGACGCGATTTTAACCTTAGAAGCCCGACACTTCTCTACCCCAAGCAAGCGTGCGGACGGTAACTATGATACGTCACGAAGACAAGGACCCAGCTTACGCAGAATTAAAGGACATCGAAGAGAAATATGAGGCGGCATCGTGCAGCGCGTGGCTGTGGTGGTAATGAGAGCACCGACTGCAATAAAGCTCACTAATGTTGTCCAGCACGCCAACGGTGTCGCACGCGTTCACATGAAGCCCTTTTTAGCAAAATTGATTTTGCGTAAGTGTTTTTACGTGTGTTCTATGACTTACGAAGTGTCAGAATGCATCTGCTCTTCTTCAAAACAAATAGTTTTATTTCAATTCTCTCATCAGTATATGATGTCATTTTCATTTGGTTTAAGGTAGTTATAAAGTGTACACTTGATATTTTGAGGGCGTGATTGTATAATGAGGGAGATCATTATCATGTAAGAAGGTACCACTGCATCGTGTGTGTTCCGGGTGCTCTACGTCTACAGGGTGTCCTAGAAAAACCAGCGATTTTAAAGACCAGCTATTATCCTCTGATTTTATGTATCTGTGATACGACATCATTTTATCATCTTTACCAATTTTGCCAGCGATTTTAAAAACCAGCAGTTATCCACTGATTTTAAGTCTCTATGACACGACATCATTCTAGCATTTTTACCAAGCAGCATTTGGAAGGGATAAAACCTAAGGAGTTATGTCAGAACTAAACTATTGTACGGTCTCATAGATTTGTACCTAATACTATCAATGTTGTACATCAGCGTCAAGGGTGCATTTTTCGCGGATATGGTGTATTTATACTTCCTTCATGGGGACATTTTTCGTGGATATCCGGTATAAGAGTACTTCATTCATGCGTACATTTTTCCTGCATGGAATGGAAATCCTGTAAAATCCTTGCTCTCCCTCAGCCCCTCAAAAGGGTTGTACCAATTCTCATTTCGAAAACGACGTGAGAGGAATTTTTTCCTTCCTCAATGTCACGTATGTAAGCGCAGAGGGATGGTTAAAATCCACCAGGTAACAATGCATGGGAGAAAGTAGAAATAACCAAAAATTTAAATTATTTTCATCCTAACGTACGATTCTACGGACCTGCAGTCAATTTTTTCAAACACTAGGAATATTAATAGAGAAAATGTCATATGTTTTACCGTGATTCTAAAATATACGTTACTGGCAGTCAAGAAACAACGGAAACGAATTTTGAAACAAATCTTTCGTTTATTTAAGTTTTTTAAGAGAAAACTTTTGTGGGAGTAAATATAGTGAAATTCCCGTGCGAGCATTTACTTGAATGCTTTATTAATCTATACTATAATAAGAGCCAGACTATACACTGAGATCGCAAGACACTCAAAAATCAACATTTAAAATACCCAAATCAAACATATCTCAAGAAGTATCAGTTCAAAAATATAAAGAGAATGCTGATAAGAAACTGATATACGAAAAAAATTAAATCTAACAATTTAATCTAACTTAGCAACACATTTGACTTACCAACATAATTTTTAAGACACCGATATCTCACTACCATTTCACGATATTTAAACCAAAAATATAAATTACCCGCACCTAACTATAACACCTCTTGTAACTTGAACAAAAAATAAAAACTACCCGCTTCGAACGAACACCGCGTGAAACTTAAGCAAACATATAAATCACCCACACCTATCTATATATATAACACCTCATCAAACTTAAATTGAACACAAAATATAAATCACCCACACCTATCTATATATATAACACCTCATCAAACTTAAATTGAACACAAAATATAAATCACCCACACCTAATAAGATAACACCTCATGAAACTTGAACACAAAAATCACCCACGTCTCACCAAAGTCTCATGAAACTAAGACAAAAAATATACAAAACACCCACACCTCATTTTAAAATATCAGTTACTTAAGACCACCTCATCTAACTAACACCTTACGCAACATGAACACAAAAACATAACACACCCACATAAAACTAACACCAACACCAAATTCCGTTAACACTTTGACCGTGACGTGAGCCACCGGTGGACACGGAGAGGATTTTCATAATGTTGCGGAACGACGAGTTGTCACAAACTCACTTTTTACATATACTCAATCAAAGCTAAATGACGGCTCGATCTAGTCAAAGCTTGCTATTTTTCAGCACCACCCACTACAATTGACTTTAAGTTTGAGTTCAATATTAAACTTCAGTTTTATCTGCCGCAGTCAACGCGTTAATGTGCAAACTACGCGCGATTCCAAAGCCATCATGACATGCGCTTGGCATGGACGCGTGCTCGAATGGCGGATGCGTTATCTGCGTGGCGTGAGATGAGCGGCGCTACTTAGCGTGATAAGGCGCTATTATCGCACGGAAGTGGCGGTAGCAGCACCTGCGCTTCAATTGCTGTGTGTGTGTGTGATGCCATACCCTCTGCCTGGCATCCCTGCATTTCTATCCCTCGAGGGGGACCACTTCGGCGAAATGCCGCGAGTCGCACACCTAAAGACTTGGTCTCTCGATCGCTGCAATCATTCTCCTAAAATCCAATGCAATTTCACTCGTTGATTTATGATAAAATGTCTATTTTTAATGTTCTGCTTAGGTTTTATGAGAAAGCACTCATTGCTTTCTTTTGAAAATTATTGTTTAAAATTGATAAAGGACTCGAGACTTTCTGTTAATGAATTGAGTTATAATATTTTGCTGAGATATTGTGTGAGACAGAACTCGTGGCTTTCTGATAAAAAAAACTTTTCATATTTTTCACAGGTTTTATGAAACAAGTCTTATTGCTGTCTATTAAAAAAATTATCTGCTTATATACTACTACTGATGTGTAATGATATAAGTCTTGGTATTACCAATAGATGCTATGTTCAATCTGTGACAGTACTTTTATGCATTTAATAGATTAATATTTTATGGTTCTGTGCCTTCAATGCCGTTACATTTGAATGTACACTCTGCATCTTTCAAATGAAAATCCTCGCGTGTATGCATCCATATGAAGTGATTGCGAAATTCATCCTTCAAGTGCAATGCTAAAGTCTCACATTTTCGATGAATTACATCATTCAACAGATCGTTGACATCACGTCCATCAATGTTATCATTGTTACTGCGATGACAATTTCCAAATGCGTCACTTCCAATTTGTTACCCAATTTAAATGCATGCCCTATGCACACTAATTCTAATGAAGTTCCATCTCATACTAGAAACTTGTATTATATTAACTCTAGTTGTATGCTGCCGAGTTCTGAAATCTATACATGTATACAATTCGAAAATAACATGAAAATCTATATTGTTCACATTTGGTTTCGCTGCATCTCGTAAAGATGAGCAATTTTAGTCGTAAGTGCTGCACCTGTGACGTTTAAAATGGGTTGTATCTGTTATCATTTTGTAGCAGTAATAACATTTTTATATCTATGACGCACCTGGTACCAATTATGATACCAAAGTAATTACGACATTATAATACAAATGTCGTGCTAACCAAGCCGGTGGTATCAATTATGAAACCGAAACAATTACGATATTAAGAAATCTTTTGTACATACATACCACACTTAACCCCCAAGCAGGTCGTACCAATTATGATACTAAAGCAATTACGACATTATGATATCTCTAACACACTTATCAAACAGGCGGAAACAAGTATGATACCAAAACAATAACAACATTATGACACCAATATGGCACCCCAATGAAACAGGCGGCCTCAATTATGATACTAAAGCAACTACGATGCTATGAAATGACGCATAAATTTAGCAGGCACCAACAGTTTGGTGAACAATGAACATTCATTGGGTATTTCTCTTCATTGCATTTTCTTGCGGCTTGGAGATAGAATGCGAATTAGAAAAATTCCTTTTTAGGCCAACTTGTTAATGAAAAAAGTGCTCATTTCTTGACATTTTTGTGCACAATGAAAGTAAAGTTTGGAAAACTTTGGTAAATCCTCATTCAGTTTTTTTTTAATATTCTGGACAACAGTAATTATTATCCACTTAAAAAAGGCTTAACGAGAGAAGAAAGAGTAAAATTAAGAAGTCAAACTTTCGCTCCTGCATTTACTAAACGGTTAGGCCATTACAGGTTGATCAGGTGACCGTGTATTGAGGAGGTCACGGCATCAACTATGACCAAGAGATAAATTTTTGTGACCAAAGAATTCACTTTTGTAACTGAGCGCAATGAACTTCTGTGATGAAGTGATCAACTTATGTGACCAAATGATCAAATTTTGTGATCAAAAGATCAACTTTCTCAGATAAGTGTACAACATGAGCAATTTAAAAATCGAACTAATCAATATACCTATTGATCATGTTATCAAAAAGTACATAAATAAGGACTGCAATTTTTTGAGAGACTGAAATGATTTCACGAGTCAATTATTCATATAATTTTAATTTCAGAGTAACGACAATTGAAAATATCACCACTAATAACTTCACTTTTAAAAACTTCTAAATTCTTGAACTCTTAATGGAGTACAAAATTGAAATGCATTTCTTCGAGAGAATAAAAATTTCGTATTTGAAGTTCCCTATTTTCTCATTGTTAGGAGTGTAAAAAAATTTGAAAAGAGGAAAAGGTATTTTCCCCTCAACAGATGAAGTCCGTAACGAAATATTTCTCACACTGCATGGTCTCAAATTGATACCTGCAGCAAAATAACCTTTGGAAGAGCTGAAAAACGCAATCAAACTTAAAATAAATCGTTCGAAATTGAATCAATATACTTTCAGTAAAAAGGCTTTCAATTAAAATACTTTCAATAAAATATTTTCAATTATAATATTTTAAATAAAAATTCTTTCAATAAAAATACTTTCAATTAAAATACTTTCAATAAAAATCCTTTCAATAAAAATACGCAGTCTCGCGCATTGATTACCTGAAATAATAAACACTTTGCAACTATCGCACATACGCTGCATTGAATAACCTCTAATTTCGGGATCAGTTACGTGTTTCGTGATAAATACAAGATATATTGACACACTGGGTATATCTGCACTTGGTATATTTGTTACAATTACAAGAACTAAACTAAAACAAAACAAATTAGCATAATTTTACAAGAGTAGATAATCAAAGAGATGAAAATTAGAGAATTAAAATTTCATGTTCATCATAATTTCCTCTTCATAATTCCTCTTCATAATTCCTGTTCACAATTCCTCATCATCATAACTGAAAACTCCCAATTTAAAAATTTGGTACTTCAGTTGAGTGAAAAAATACGAAATACTTTTGTGACTGGAAATATGCTGATTTGAATCCAAACTGCTCTCATTTGCGACTGACTTTTTCTTAAGATGCAAGGGACCCAGGATGAATGCAAATTTTACTCACTTTTCGGTGCTATAATTTGACGTTGTAATTGCGTAAAAGAAATATGCCTCAAAAAATGTAGAACGAGTAAGACAATTATAATTATGGTTATGGTAAAACCTTAAAAATAGTACGCGATAATGTGCACTCTAAATAATTGTTTAAAAAAATAATCGACGCTCATTAAATAATGTACTGTCAATCTGCGTTAAATAATTAACGTCAAGATAAACATTTTAAATTATGAAGTTAATATAATGTAAGCCAAATAGCGTCCTATAAATATACTACCTCAAAAATTACGATCGAAATAATCTAATGCCATACGTATAAGTAACGCGCTAAAAATATCACATTTTTGCGGTTTCGGTTTAGTTTTCATTAATTACAATTATATAGCATTAAATTAATTAATTACAAATCTGTTATTGGTGTATGTGGCTGAAATGTGTTGTGTAGGCATAAATGTGTAGTGTTGTACGAGGCTACAAAATGTGTTGTATTGTGTGTGGGGGATGAAATGTTCATGAATTTGCAATGCCACAAGAAAAAACGTTTGGAAATTTTCCACCATTATTACCATTATTAACAAACGGAAAGTGAACGATAACTGTAGTCTACATTCAATGAGTAAGGTTTCGACACAGCAATTATCGCGCTAAAATTTGTCTAATAAATAAGCACAATTACCACATATGTATCACCAACGGCAAGATAAATACCGATCGATACATGTGTGCTGCTAATGCACACATCGATTGTTGCAACACACATAATTAACGTACCTCATGTTGTCATTTTAAAGTGTGCGCCGTTTCGAAATGTCGCGTCTGCTACAGTAAAAAGTTCAACCACAATTTTATGTAACTTGCCAAATTTGAAGTCGAGTTGTATGTATGTATATACGCGCTGCATGTGTTTTTACAGTTACGTAACTTCAAAGTTCACCTGCGGTGAAAATGGCGCTCTTACTTCATTATTCATACTTTTATAATTGTATTTTTTATTGTGATGCCTCTAATTTAACACAGGTGAACGAAATCGGTATGTAGAAAATTGATCCCTTCTATGTCATTCAAATGCCATGTTTGTAACACATAGTTAACATTTTATTCTACATCTTGCGTTATTTCATCGCGATGAGGGATAACGAATTGATTTGGGCATTTTATAAAATGTTAGCTAACTTTCGTGAATTTGAATATGTATGAATTTGTGTATGTTTTCAGAAGCACAAATAAGTGTGGTATCAGTTTCCATAAATGACATCTGATGCATCAATTTAGTGAAGCTGCATGTGACGGCCATAACTTACAACAAATTTATATTCTTATTCATACTTATCAACGAATTTTATGCGCCATTCTTGGGATGCCTTTTTCTGAACCACTTCTGTATTCAACAAGAAAATTACGAAAGAATATCTCCAAATTGTACACCGACGCTTCAAAGACTCCGATTTTCTCATTCCAGCAAAGGATAAAACGAAGGCAAATTTGAGCAAGCGATTGGGGGGAGAAAGCCTTCAAATCAGCTACCCGGAAAGTCACTCAGGAATTCTAATCCACCAAAAGTTTCATCCAACATCGCCTCCATTGATGACGGGATATTAAGTCGAAAGCTCCTCCTTATGACAGACTCTCGGGGGCGGAGAAAAATATTGAATATTGATTAATGATGAAGCCCAGGGCGCTATAAGAAGAGGGCATTTTTGAGGAGCCCTCACAAGGGTTGAGGGCGCCATAAAAGAAGAGGGCAGCAGCTGGGCACAGTACCTGGGAGGCCGGACTCGGGTATGGGTATCCAAACTGTGTGTACGCCGACATACTCAGCGGCGAAGGAGGCTCCATATAACTCAACTGATTCAACGTCAACGAATATTTCACCACCCACACTTAGTCAGCTCATGTGCTCAATGTTTTCTGTATGGGATCACAAGGGTACAATAGTTTGGGCGACCGCAACGAGACGGATGACACTGCACTCGAAAGCAACCTCTGGGCACAACTGGACTCGGCATCTGGTGGTGAACACGCCGCGTCGGCACAACAGCCATCGACCGGGGCGGGGCCTTGGGAGGTGTTGTCTACACAAACACATCCATGGATCGCCTCCACGCGCTCCCATTGGTGGAGGCCCTCTGCAGGGCGGGTCTTCCCCTCACAAGGGTGTTATGATTCGTCCAGATCACCCAAAGAGGACTCGTGTGTCCCGCCAATCACGATGAGGTTTGTTGTCTGCGATCTCCTGATTGGACGGTGTTCGATGACAGCCAGGGATGGAGTAAAGAATTAGTCGAACATTTTGTACAATTGTC
Organism: Platorchestia sp. MABIK; assembly: GCA_014220935.1. Classification (NCBI taxonomy): domain Eukaryota; kingdom Metazoa; phylum Arthropoda; class Malacostraca; order Amphipoda; family Talitridae; genus Platorchestia; species Platorchestia sp. MABIK. The sequence goes on along the minus strand of JACJUY010000635.1, from coordinate 188,761 downwards.
TCTCCGATATTTACGACATATGCTTCCCAGACTAAAATACACAAGTCAACGGATTTTTCATGAACAAGTTTGTTTAAAAAACTAAATGATTGAATATACAGGGGTGGAAGGCCTTCAGCTCTAGAAACCTTGATATAAATATTTGCACCATTCCTTACGATACGCAGCTGATTTTAACATTTACAATTGCTCTCACCAAACTAATATTCTATCTCAGTTACCTCAAAAGTTCGCTACTAATTCATTTCTTACTCGTGAGCAAAACTGGCCGTGGCTAACCCGGGAGATTTTAACTAGCGTTTCTACTTTTCTACGTTGAGGTTGAAATTTTTCCCAAGAGCATATATGTGATACATCAAAAAGTTTATCATTTCTAATTCAAGAGTTATAAATTGTGCTAAAGCACTTCATTTCATTTTTAAATTAAGTCAAAGTTGAGCTTTGATTTGTTGATAAACAGGTGGTCAAGTTAATTTTGGTTCTTTTTATCGTTTCTACACTGTATGCTTCCGCCTTCATTGCATGTTATTGTTTAGGAATCCTTCCTTATGACTGAAATATGATAATCAATACTCAATATACGTAATTTGTAAATTTCACATTTTTTACACTATATCATAAACT
>JACJUY010000635.1:141902-186754 GCA_014220935.1 Platorchestia sp. MABIK | reverse complement strand
TAAATATTGAACTTCAGTTTAACCCATCGCAGGAAGCGCATTAAATATATCTTCCTTTGCAGTTAAAGCTACATCTGTGAAGCAGTGATCAATTTTTCAACGTAAAAATACACTCTACGCAGTGTAAAAATACGCTATATGTACTGTAAAAATACACATATTTGTACTGTAAAAATACGCTATAATATATGTTCTGTAAAAACGCACACTATGTGTACTGTAAAAATACGCTATATGTACTGTTTAAAAATACACTGTATTTAACTATATGTCCTTTGATCTAATCGAGGTGTATGTATACCCACGTGCATTTACTCAGTTCGTTGTACATAAATCATATGAAATATGTGGTGTCGAGCTGAGAGCCTTCAACTTTCTTTTTGTTGAAATTGCTTCTTTTTTTGTTTTGTTACGCTATGCACAATCTTTTAAGGTTTATTTTATTGTCGTGTTTTTCAGTGCCCCATGCTTTCGTCTTCAACTTTTTTCTTGTTTCATAAACTTCCGTCCGAACTTACTTTTTCCATTCGCACGGAATCTTGTGTCGTAAGACACTATGTGCATAGATTCCACGTTCCCTTGGTTCCATACTAAATTGTTAAATGGGGTCTCCTTCGTTCTTCCTCTCTCTGGAACACTTTTGCTGTGGCTGTAGGGAGGCTAAAACTAACTAATAGTCTAAACTAACCTAATCTAATCCTATCTAATCTTCCATTAAATAAGGTAAACTGATCTATAATCTTCTCCAATCGACAATAACTTCATCTTAGATCATACGTGGGTACATGGCAGATACGCTGCACCTGGTTACATGTATGCAGTATACACCAACTTTGAGTACTGCTCATGTGCACACAATCGGAAAACAAATCACTCTCTGTAACTCCTCGCAAGAATTACCCGGTCCCGCTGAGGAGAAACAAGGCTTCACTGTTATTATTACGGCCGCCGTATCACGGCTACCCGTAATTACGCAAATTACTGTGTTTCTGGTCGAGGCTCCTCTGAATTTCGCGGCCCGCAGCTGTGCAATGAATGAAGTTATTCTGCACTGCCCTGTGAAGTGGTGAGTGTGTTGTATATACAGGGTGGCGCATAAGTAACGCACCCTTTTAAAAAATTATTAATAAATAAACCATGAAAGGTAAAACGATAGGGTTAATTGAAAACGATAGAGGAGCTCTTGAAGTTTATTTACATGTCGTATCCTTTCTACAGATACCCAGTGTATATTGCGGTAATAAATAAGGGCGTGTTACTTATGCTCCACCCTCTACTTGCGTGTTGTGACTCGGTTACTTTGTTGAGATGGTGAGCGTGTTGTGTGCATACTTGCGTGTTGTGACGCGGTTACTTTGATGAGATGGTGAGCGTGTTGTGTGCATACTTGCGTGTTGTGACGCGGTTACTTTGATGAGATGGTGAGCGTGTTGTGTGCATACTTGCGAGTTGTGACGCGGTTACTTTGATGAGATGGTGAGCGTGTTGTATGCATACTTGCGTGTTGTGACGCTGTTACTCTGTTGAAATAATAACCGTGTCTTCACGCAGACTTACAGGAGCGTGTTTCGCTGCATCTACCCGGGTGTGTCAAATTGCCGATCGAGTCCATTATCTAGTTCAATCTCCGTAGATTATATTAAAATTGTTCCACTTATCTGAATGATCACCAGCCTCTGGGTATTTCAGATAAATCCCTGCACATTCAAAAAATGTTGGTTATTCTGTTCCTTTTGAATGTTGACGCCATTAAAATGCACAAGTTACGCTATGTTATCTACGAAACCAGCGATTAACATATGTAGAGTTCGTTACATAAACTCTATGCATTGAAGAAGTCGAAACGTTCATCTATTTGTGAACAGCGTCACGCTGGCCGAGTCCCAGCCTTGATTGCAGAATCCCTCCAGTATCTTAAGCAGACAGTTAAGGATATTTTTTAGGGTTTTGATGAATCTGTCTGAGATCACAAAGCCCCACAGGCCAAGAAAAGATGAAATTTGTGAACCTCACTTTCCAGCAAGCCTCAAACGAAGCGTCTCGGACAATCCAAGTGTCATTATCGACATTGGTTAAGCAGAGGCTCATCAGCATCACGACATTTCATAGAGCAATCAACGACTTTGTCTGACCTCTAATGCACATGGGAGGAGGCATCTTCTAACTAATAAACTGAAAGAAGTTTGTTTGGAGAGGTGCAAAAAGTGATCAAAGAATTACGGATCGATCATCAATTTCTATTCTTATGAGAAGATTTTTGCTGTTGACAGGGCTTGTAACAGACGTATCAATCGCTTGATTGTCACTTCGAGCATTGATGTTCAACCTACGATGACCACTATAAGAAACCAGCGGGCGTTGTGACCTTCAACTTGGTTTCGAGAGAGGGTGACGTCTTCATACTCACTTCTTCGGCTACAACGATAAAATGAATGCCGAATTCTACTGAAATGCCTTACAAATATAAATTCTTCTTTGAATGACGGTCAAAGCATTAAATTAGAAGTTTATCTTCCAACAGGACTCGGCTCCTGCCCACACGGCGAGCAAATCCGTTCATTTGCTCAAAAAGTCCGGTGGGTGATTCAAGGAGGTTGACTTTTGGGCCTCTCATTCGCCTGACTTGAACCTGTTCGATCACTATTTTCGGTCGTAAATTGGAACCAAGGCTTGTGCAAAGACGCACAATAGCGTCACAGCTCTTAATAAATACATCAAGAAAGCGAGAAAGCGTGGAGTCGGAAACGACAGAAGTTCTCTGCTCTGTTCCCAACTTCCGAAAGTGCATGTGTATAGAAGCCGTCTTTATGGCTGAAGTCTGTCATATCGAATAAAACTTTTTTCTCCAAGTCTGCCAAATAAACGGTCAAAATTTCGAAGTAATTTCTTATTTTTTTTTTTTTGTTATTGAGATTTAGGCATATAAGAGGAAGTTGAGCAGATTTATCTGAAAGACCTAGTGAGTGATGAAATTCAATCAAAGCCCAGGTGAAAAAAAAATTCCGGTACCTTAGACATCATCATTTCCTCAAAATAATCAAAACAAGCGCTGTTAGAGAGAAAAGCGAAATCTGTCTGATTGACTCAAACTTTTGGTCACGTTACACTCACACAAAATAAAAATTGGTGCATATTTGAACTTCGCAGTGCTTTTGTAGGATTGCATGCATGTTTTATGATAGTTGGGTTACTGCGTGGTATTGAGTCCTGGACTACTGAGTTGATTGAGTTGATATGAGCAGTATCGTTCTTCATTTAACGACAACTTTTTTCATTTCTCACTCATGTTTTGCTATCTCACTCCAAAGAGTTCAATCGATAATTCGATCAAAATCGTACGGACATGTTCACAGTTTCTATCATCGTCTTCGTGCTCTTTTACGACCCCTAACTCAACCTTATATGAATGGTAGCCGTAGGCTTGGAGGTGCATCAAAAGGTGCATCAAGGCGTTTGGAGATACATCAAGGCGTTTGGAGATGCATCAAGACGTAAGGAGGTACATCGAAGAGGTCCATCAAGGCGTTTGGAGATGCATCAAGGCGTTAGGAGATGCATCAAGGCGTTAGGAGATGCACCAAGGCGTTAGGAGGTACATCAAGAGGTGGAGCAAGGTGACGTCGATGGGAGAATCCCAAATTCAGCAGAAATTGTATTGAAAATGAGCACTTTTTTTCGATTTTACATGGACTTCTAGGTTATAGAGTGACTTGAAACAAGATCGATAAATGCAGATGTAATCACACAAAAATATTCCCCTAATATTTTGACCTTATGTTAAAATGATATTTACCTGCTCCGTTGGCCAATGTATATCATAATTTTGAAACAACTCACGTTTACATTGCAGTGCAAAATTTCGTGTACATATTCCAATAATTATGCACAATAAAAACTATTTTCCACAGCATTAATTAATAAGCTGATACCGTCAGGAGATGTGAATTATGCTCTGACAATCGACACTACTGTAAAATATAAGAGATTTTAAATGTTATCTACATTTGCAGTTATGAGCAACACTTCCCCGTCTCTCATTCAGGGACTTTGCCGATGGAATGGCAGAGTGTTTTTACTTGAAATTAAGTTGCGGATTTGATGAAGGGTATCTACTTCCCTGGACTTCACCTAATGAACCAAATTTTACAAACTTCTTTTTTCCCATTTCCATTGCAACTAGGTGAACGAAAATGCATACAGATATGTAAAATTGAATTCCAAACACATTTTCTTCTATAAAAAGTTTTGATTTTCGCAAAAAAAAATCATCCCACGATTATAAGAAAAATATACATACTTGTGCAAAACATTTCTCACTGTACAATTTTCAACGTAGAAGCGTAATTATGATTTCATTTGACGCAAAAGGACTGTAGAAACACCGTAGCGAAGGATGGTTTTGAATTTCGCAATCGAAAAAAGTTATTGTTACACATGTCCAATTTGTAAAAAAGTTAAAAATAAAATTTTCAGATTTTTCTCAATAAAAATTTACTTGTAATTTAAATAAAATTTCGCTTCGCTACGCTATTTCCGCCGTCAAACTGCATCGAATGAAACCAAAATTACGCTTCTACGTTGAAAATTGTAGAAGGAATGTGGTTTGGTGCAAAAAAAATTAAATTTTAATAGATATGTTTGCCCAATAACTTTTTTCTATTGCGAAAATAGAAACGTTTTACAATAAAAATGTGTTTGGAATTCAATTTTGCATATCTGTCTGCATTCTTGTTTTCCAAAGTGCAATAGAATGTTGCAACCTGATGTTAGAAAAAGTTATCTAGGATTTTTCTGGGGGAGACATTTTTCGGACATATGTAACAATAACTTTTGTTCTAATCCGAAATTCAAAAACATCCTTCTTTACTGCGTTCCTACAGTCCTTCCGAGTCGATTCAAATAAAAATCACGCTTCTACGTTGAAAATTGTAGAGTGAGAAAAGTTTTGCGCAAAAAATCTAATAATCGCAAATTTTTTTTGGGTTCGGAAATCGAAAATTTTTATAGATGCAAATGTGTGTAGAATTTTATTTCACACATCCGTGTGTATTTTTGTTCCCCTAGGTGCAATAGAAATGTGTACAGTGAGATTTGAAAAATCAGGAAAGTGCAGGATAGTAGATTGTTAATTATCTGCCGTATAAATGCCACATTGACGACCAGTTCAGCGCCAGGCACGAAAGCGTCTCTGCAATTTAGGTTAATAATATTATGTATTTTTGGTACATCCGTGAGTTATATGGTATCATCTTATGCCAACCTCATCTTCATGCCAGCCTCAACTTGATGTGAACCTCATCTTGATGCCAACCTCAACTTGATGCCAACCTCAACTTCATGCCAACCTCAACTTGATGCCAACCTCAACTTGATGCCAACCTCAACTTGATGCCAACCTCAACTTGATGCCAACTTCAACTTGATGCCAACCTCAACTTGATGCCTAACGTTAGGTAAATGCTGCGTTTGAGGTTGATGCAGAGTTTGAGGTTGATGCGGCGAGTGAGATTAATGCGGCGTGTGAGATTAATGCGGCGTGTGAGATTGATGCGGCGTGTGAGATTAATGCGGCGTGTAAGATTGATACGAAGTGTGAAATTAATGCGGCGTGTGAGATTAATGCGGCATGTGAGATTGATGCGGCGTGTGAGATTAATGCGGCGTGTGAGATTAATGCGGCGTGTGAGATTGATGCGACGTGTGAGATTGATGCGGCGTGTGAGGTTAATGTCGAGTTTGAGGTCACCATCTCGTCTAAGGTTCACACGCTAATAAGCTCATTCCTGAGATGTAGTTGGAGCACAGCTCCAGGCCACGATGAGTCGCCGCCATACGTGCGCATTATGCCACAATCAAACGCCCATAATCAAACTCATGCGCATAAGAATACTAATGCGCATACTACAACTACATACTACAACTTAAACTGGAACAACATTTAGAACAACTGTGGAGCATACACATACATGCATAAGATTACTAACTTATTCCGATTAGTTAGACAAATGATTTAACTGTGTTAAAATGGCACATTTCAACCTTGTTCTTACTCTCTAGGGAGATACTGTTAGGTCACTTAAGATGCAATAGGCCTTTGGAATGCCTATCTTTCGTGCTCACTTTAATTCCTTCAGTTTTCATGCCTTCTTCGTTATCTCTTGTTTGTTTTTTCGTCCTCTTCCTTTCTAACTTGTTTCTATCCTGTGCGGGTACACACCTTGTACATAGGTTTCCTCATTTCTACAGTTCATACTAATTGGTTCCTTCTCTTTCCTTTGCGAAAACATCTTTGGTTAGGACACGGAGCGCTGAACTAACTACTATGCTAATACGTTACCCTTGCTTCCTGAGTTTATGTTTGACTTGCAATCGTAGTGCCTCGCTTCGAAATAAACTCAAATCTCTTCAAATGTTTTTTGAGGATTTTTCGATTCCACAAATAAATCTTTTCCGGTAATGATACCAAAACAGGTGATTTAACTGCACATTTAATCAATTCAGAATTCTTACTCCTAGTACATGACAATGCAGTAGTTTGAAAAAACTTATTGTAGAATTTTAATTCGTAAATTTTCATCCTCAACGAGTGCGCAAAAGCATCTTTGTCACACAAACCAAAGTTTTTGACGGCCTGCTTCCCTCTGTCACAGCATTCAAATTTTTTGACAGTCCTGATTCCTTTTGACACAAAACTAAAATTTCCGACAGCCCTGCTTCCCTTTGTCACCACAACCAAAATTTTTTAAAGCTCTTCTTCCTTAGGTCACAAAACTAAAATTTTCGACGGCCCTGCTTCCTTTTGTCAAAACAAAAATTTTCGACAGCCCTGCTTCCTTTTGACACAACAACCAAACTTTTGACAGTCCGACGCGCAGTTACAATTAAATAACATTGCCTGACAAGGTGTGGAGGAGAGCGGTGCTGCAACAGGTAGGCCTTTGCATGGTCATACATAATTAGAGAGGACGCAGTTATTGTCCCTGTCACAATAAAGGGACACAACAATTTTCGTGTCGCACCTCCGTCACTCCGCAGCGATGCCGCGTGTACGAACGCAAAAAATCACGCTGGCGAGTAAGATGATCCGATGATGCGGGAAACGATCTCCGCCAGCGGTGACAGCCCAGTTCAACTTTTCCGCCTGAGCAACTATGATTTTAGCCGCCCATACTTAGCCTCTGCATTGGGCGGCTAAAATAATAGATGACGCGGCGTAAAAGTTAGACTGGGATCAAAGTGTCGTCAAAACACGGCGTAGGTACACTGGCTTCCAGCAGCACGCATAGACTCCTTCATCTGGCGCGAGCATTTATAAAATCCACTCAAAAATGCATCGGAAATCTCGCTCAAAAAAGGAAGTCGCGTCGCGTTGAAATATCTCGTGCGGACATAGGTTCCACGGCTACAATATGCAACGGGAACAATATTTACACGAGTGCGAGTAGCAAATCCAATTGTTCTTGATTTGGTTGCTTCAAATCTCAGGGTTTTTGGCACATGGAATTTCAAAATAATGGCTGCCAAACAGATTTTTCAGTTAATCTTCGAATTATTCAGCTAATTCAGGTAAGCTAAAAATAAATGTTTTCCGTACCTGAATTCGTTAAAAAACATCCGAGTTGCGAGCTGAATTCCAACGAAAATATGTTTTGGCTTCCCGCCAATTATTTCTCTGGGTTTTGCTTTCGATATTAGATAGCATATTTCAGTTGCGTGTAAGTAGGCTGGTAAAACTTTTTGGTGATAAGACTTATAATTTAGGCATCCCAGTTAGCTATGAGCTGATAAGACTTGTAATTTAGACATTCTAGCTGGTGGCCGATAACACCCATAACATAGGTTTGGTTTAACCTGGTATTGAGTTTTTCCACACAGTTTTTAATTGAAATTTTGGGAGAACACTTTCTACGTAACCAATTTGCCTTGATACTGAGTCACAGATTAATGAAATTGATCTCTTGAAAATACTACCGATGCGTGAGGATACATTATGAGATTTTTTTTATTCGTGTGTGAAGATTATGTTTTGAAAGAAATGAAATGCACCTGTTGTACTTGTATTTTAGTGTGTACATACAGCATGTACATAAGATTAAATACAAATTAAATATATATACATCAATTTGGATGTTGTTACTCTTGGACCTGTAAATAACTAAGAATATAAGTACTTTTGTTTATGCATGTACAAGTACATATATATATTATTTCTAATATATATATACATATATCTCATTGGCAACATATGCTTGAATTGAATTGAATATTGTAATTGTGTACAGGCACGTAAAGTAAATGAGCTTGTCTGTATTTTAGCTTTACGTGTGGATGTAAGGATACAAAATCAATGCGAATTCAACTCGTAACTGCATACGCACGTACGAGTATACGTGCAGTATCAACACACAAACATGTGCGCGGTGCCAACACACAAAATTAGTGTGTGATGTATTAACATCTAAATTATGTGCTGTATCAGGACTCTTCCTATTTATGAAAATACGGGAGTATGTTCCAACTTTATATTTCTGTGCACATAAATGCCTATTCACATTACGCATTACATGTGTCTATCGAACAGTGTATGTTGTTACTAAATGTACGTACGTATATGTACATAGCGATAAGTATGGGAGAGGTTAATAGCATCTACGTTCCTTACCTCTTATATATATATATTGGAACCTTTCGAAACCGCCACCGACTTTTTCAGATTTTTAGTAACTCTACTTTCAGTTCACTGCAAAATCGAGATGTTCTTAAGGCGTATATATCGAGTAAATGGGATGATCATGACACTATTTATTAAGTAAACATAATATGCAGTATGATTCGGAACTTTACGCATTCGGAACTGTTTCTCTAACGTTCTTTCTTACAATAACACTCTGTGTGAGGTTATGTTATATGAACAAATGAATCTTAGTTTGAGCGGGCCGCAATTATATGCTGAAAAAAAGCCATTCAATGAAACAAAAAACATAAATAGATAAAAAATTTAATCGCATCAACACATATAAGAATTTGAGCGCTTGGGTCTAATAACTGAACGTTTAAGCGAACGGCATTCTTCAGTGAAATGTAGTTATATATTTAAATTCGGAACATGAGAGGACTATATACCTAGTCGCATGCACTCATATATGATCTACAAGGAGTTGACATTCCCATTAAATCTAGAATAAATACTAGGGTAACGATAGGCACGAAATTAACTATATTTGTATAACATTGACAAGCAGCAAAAGTCTTTTTGAGATCTTATTAACGTCATCCGTAATGACACGTGGACTCCTTCTGCAGCAAATCTTTCTGCTTGTCATGAATCATCGTCATGTAAAGCACTCTATGCATTTGATTTAAGAATATGGAAATTCTGTGTACTATGATAATGTAGAATAATTGGAAAAATCAGAATTATCACATGATATGTGGCAGTTTCCATACTTTAAAGTCCATTGAAATTGCGGCAACACGAATCAACTTTCGGCGTTTCATCATAACGAACAACTCCAGGTGCTTAAGACAAAGTTGATCAGTGAAATCAAATTTGCCATTCACCAAGAAGATCTGCAGGCATTGCAAAAGCAGCCCAGTTGTTTAGAGTGAGGATTCGCCGCTCGCGCTTTTTAAAAGGCTGCTGTCAGAAAGGCTTTTTGAATGTATTGGAATTGACGCCAATGTTTCTGTTGGTGCCGATCGCCCAATGCATGTTCTGCGCATTTTTGCGCCGGCAAATTGAATGTTATGCAGCAGTGTTAATTTTAATTGATGATAAAAGCCGAGAATATTTCAGTGTCGTGTTTGCAGCTCTTCAAAAAAATTCTCCACTGAATTTGAACCCTCGCTTGTTTTCGAGCAGCGCTGAGGAGACGAGATCGAACGGGTGTGTCCAATCAAAACGGAGCCTGTGCAATTTTCCATCTATTAATGCTTTATCTTTGCTTTTGTACATGAGCTTTTCATTTCAATATTCATAGGGACTCCGACACCCAGCGTTGAACATAGCTTCATTTCTGCAGCACTTGTGAACTCATTTCTGCATTGATGAAGCGCCCGTTTTTTAGAGAATGAGTAAGACTCGTTGCTGCATGGTGAACGAGATTGAAATGTTCTGTAATAATTAAATCTTCGCTTACAAAGTTCCGTTGGTAGCGTAATTATTTTATGATTTTACACAGCGTACTGCGCGCTTTGCAGTTACGTTTTTGTTGCGAGAACAACTTCCAATTATTTTGCTTAAATCATTTGTGTTCTCCCGGTGATTATTTGTTCGTTTACGACTCGCTGATCGTACATATTTTCTCCCGCATGCTTGCGAAACATGTTTTCCATTAATGGAATTAAATTAATTGTGATAACTTCGTCTGCCTTTTTTTGACGTTTCATGTGAAGCACTTGAATTATTGCATAATTTCTCAGTGTTTGTGATTATGATATATATAAGAGTTATGTTATATTATGAAATGAGTTAGTGTTCGATAATACTTCAAATTGAGTTTGAGTAAAGCATAGCAACGACAGATAAACATATTATATGATGTACTCATCATATATGACCCCCTTCAAATACTCGGTTTATGTAAAATATTCACAATAAATGAAAACTTTTTCACTATTACGCGAAATAGTGTTTACCATTTTAGAAATATTTTGAATCGTTTTTTAGGTTACAGCCACGGAAATCCTCTGGCTTGACAAGCATTCATCTTAGAAAGCCAGTTACCCAAAAAATCTCATCTCCAATCAACTTTCTCTTCCATCTAGTGCACAAGTAACTTAGACTTTCACCTTTCCACCTTCCCTAAGCAAATGTTCGTCATTCCCCAGCCCCTTGCTCTGCTTTGGGTCTTGTTCGCGCTGCAAAAATTCAGCCAAAACGCGTCTTGAGAAATCAACTTTCCAGATGTTTCGGGGTCGTTTTGTTTGTCAACAGCGATGTCTTTTTGTAATTCAATGAAACAACGTGATAATTATATCTTTAGTATTGGGTAAAAGTTCTCGGAATGTAATGTACGTTAAAATAAAGGTCCACAATTTTTATTCTACGTGATTTCCCAAGTTTCTCTTCAGATTTTTCTATCTTGTGTTCTCTGTGTAGAAATTCGAAACTGTGTTTTATCGTTACAAGCCATTTTTCCTTAAATTCATTTTCCAGTGCAGTCATACTCAAGTGCTGTGCTCAGATATTCCAGGGCAACCACCAGATATTCCAGTGCTGTACCCAGATATTCCAGTGCCGTCCCCAGATATTCCAGTGCTACCACCAGATATTCCAGAGCTGCCACCAGATATTCCAGTGATGCCACCAGATACTACAGTGCTGTACCCAGTTATTCCAGTGCTGCTACGAGATATTCCAGTGCAGTGCCCAATTATTCCAGTGCTGCCACCAGATATTCCACTCTTGTGCTCAGATATTCCAGTGCTGTACCCAGATATTCCAGTGCTGTACCCAGATATTACAGTGCTGCGACCAGATATTCCAGAGCTGTGCCCAGATATTCCAGTGCTGTACCCAAATACTCCAGTGCTGTACCCAGATACTCCAGTGCTGTGCCCCGCTAAGGTAAAGATCTCCAGCGGAAGGAGGGGCGGTCCCGAGAAGAAGTTTAACAGCCTCTAATGACGGCATCTGGAATACGCTGGCCTTCTCTAACTGAACCGCTGTGAAACTTCCTTCGGTGTGACCGACTATTTTTCAGTTTCGGATTCGTTATTTTTTTATTCGTTATTATCATTATTATTTTTTGAGGATTCGTTATTATTTTTCTCATTTGTGGGGTAATAAGTTGAACAAGGCCCAATAATTTGGCCTGCTGTCACTTTGAGCCTCCATTTCCTGTGCAGACTACGATCTCAGATCCTGGCGACATCTCGGTTCCGATTATCGAAGAGTGGCCAGATCAGATCTGGTGTTCTAGGGTTCGTTTTCCACTTCAATGTGGGTGCGAGAAAGTGTTTTAGTACAGGGTCATTTTGCGTTGTATTTAAGCGTATTTCAACTGAAAATTCTTGCAAATTCGGAAACTGCATCGAAAATATGGTCATATATTTTGTTTCAATAGAAGTTGAGCAAATTACAAATTTGGTAGTCCTCTAAAGACCTATGAAGAGCAATTGGCTGTCGTAACGATTTAAAAATTAAACATGTCATGAAATTTAAAAAAGACAGCTTATGATGAACAAATTGGAGTCTGCTTTGTTCCAACTTACACATGCCATTATTAGCGCATTAGACATGATATAATTTACAAATTAAACATGCCATGACATACATATTCGACTGTCCTTGGTTTGTAAATTAGACATGCCACAATTTGCAAATTCGACTTGATAAATTTTACAAATTATGCATGCCATGATTTACAAAATACGCGTGCCATTATCCTCAAATTAGACATGGCATGATGTATAATTTACATATGATTTAATTTAAAAATTTTGTGTGACATAGATTTAAAGTTAAATACTACAAAATATACAAAAAAAGTAAAATATACAAAATAAGCAAAATATGGCAAAAGTTGTAGAAAGACTTGATTTACCAACATAGTGTTAAAAAAACTGATTGAACTCATAAAAAAGTTAAGCTAGGAAATACCGAACATGGTTCCCGAAGTAAAAAAACTAGTTAGCGTAAAATAAAAGTGTTTAATTGAACTTAACAATGACGCTTTGCAAGCCACGACAGAAAACGATGCTAATTTAACTATGGGAAAATTTCAAGAAAATTTTGTTAATGTCCAGTGAAAGGGTCCTAAAAACAGTTCCTTGCACTATTTGTATCGATTTTCAAATTGATGAAGGAAACATGCTAACAATTTCCATCATTGAGATAATCTATCATCTTGTAGATATTCCATCATCTAATATTTATTTGTTTGAACAATACTCTGTTAACGTACACGTGTAGTTTTCATGCACTTGTAAATTTTCCCGTACCAAATGTTTATTTATTTGAAATATTAAATTTTAAATGAAATTTTAAGTATTAAATAAAATGTTCAGTACTAAATGAAACATTAAATATTAAATGTAATATTAATTAGTAAATGAAACATTAAATAATAAATGTAATATTAATTAGTAAATGAAACATTAAATAATAAATGTAATATTAATTAGTAAATGAAACATTAAATAATAAATGTAATATTAATTAGTAAATGAAATATTAAATATTAAATGAAATGTTGAATATTAAATGAAATATTAAATATAAATAAACATTCTCTGATCAAATATTCTTTATTAAAACAGTACTGTGTTAATATACAAATAACCACTGATTTCTTACAATATTGATAAAGCTGTGTCTAACTTTTCATCTCGTATCGGAGAAATAAAAGTTCATTTTAAAATGAAGCTCGAGTCTCAGAAATGCAAATAAGAGTATAAAATGAGATTAGTAAAATAGCAGTTACAGTACTGTGACTAAAATGAACTGTTCGAAATACTACTCCCAAAAAGTACTTTAAATGTCATCACTAAAAGATAGCATAAAATATTATGCCTAAAAGATATATAAAACACCATGACTGAAATAGCAGCGAAAAAGACCATGACTGAAAATAACAGTTTGAAAATCAAAGATCTGAAATAAAAATTTGAAATATATTGGCTAAAAATAACGGTTCAGAATATTTTGAATGAAAATTACGGTTCAAAACATTATGACTAAGATTTATCATTCAAAATATTATGGCCAAAAATTACGGTTCAAAACATTATGACTAAGATTTATCACTCAAAATATTATGGCCAAAAATTACGGTTCAAAACATGACTAAAAATTTTAACGCAATAGCCATGACTAAAAACAGGACGGCGAAACACTACGGTTCAAATAGCGATGAGTTCAATTATCTTGCATTACAGAGGAAAACAAATCACAAGCAACAACTCACAATACTTGATACCAAACAACAACATATATATAATCCCTTGCACATTAGAACGAACAACTGACTTCATTTCTGAAGAGTTAAAGGAGTTAATTTGTAAAAAAGAAACTCATGTTTCTCTTCCTATAGTATATCCTCCAAGCGCGATTAAGTTAGTATCTTTTGAAATTTACAAATAAGCGTCGTATAAAATTCTTTTAAAAAGGAAATATTAACATAGGATTAAGAAGCGTGATAATAAAAGTAAATACCTTTTCCGAATTTTATTCCATCCATAGTTCATTCAAGCGTTTTTTTTAATCTCAATAGGCATTGCATCGCTGTAGTGTTTGTCTATCCACAGCGAGATTAGCATATTTTTCTTGGAAAGTTTAATTTTTATTCATTCAATTCGCACTTATTTCAGCAGTTTTTAGCGTTTTTAGATTCCCTGGCCTATCGAGAGCCGTGCTCTTTTCTCACCATAGTTTACTCTAACTTGCTCAATCATGACAGTGCAATTTCAATTCAATGTTTCCATATAATAATTGGCCCCTATATAATTATTCCCATGTAACAATGGGCACCTATATATTTGTTTCCATGTAACAATTGGTACATATATATTTGTTTCCATGTAACAATGGGCACCTGTATATTTGCTTCCAAGTAACAATAGGCCCCTATATATTTGCTTCCAAGTAACAATTGGCACCTATTTATTTGTTTCCATGTAACAATAGGCACCTATATATTTGTTTCCATGTAACAATAGGCACCTATGTATTTGTTTCCATGTAACAATAGGCACCTATACTCAAGCATTTGCGAGTGAATCATGAATCTATGATTTTCAAATATCATTTAGCATTATGATCGATTTAACTTCGATTGTGTTTACCGAGATTGTGTTTCTTGTCCGAGAGCAGGGTCAATATAATAATGGAGTTCTTTCAATCAAAATCGATCCAAGCCAACCAGCTATTCAGGTCTCCAAACGCCTCAAATCAAGCCTGTTTTTCTACTGCTTTGAGAGATACGTTACATTTAGTATTACGAGATGCACTTCAAAAAAAACGCAAGCGTGCTTACGCTCTTCTCGAGGTTTAATAACTAACTGTTCTTATTGGTAGATCGACTGCGAAAAGTATCTGAGATCACCGAATAATCCTTCCTTTCATAAATTCAGCAAGGCAAAGTTCTAGAAAGGTAAAGTGATTAAATTCGTTTCCCAGGGAAACTAAACTCGTTGTGAAATTTACAGGAAGCTTACAGTAACACACTTTTACCGTAAAGGTGAATTTAAAATAAAAGTAAGTTCTTGCACGAGCTTTGACTTTGAATGACATAACTTTTAGGTATACAAAAGTCAGGGTATTTTTTCCACATCGTCATCAATAAAGGGTCTTCACTCGATCACAAGTGAGCTTTAGCTGCTTTTTGTCGTGGCTTTCAGATGTGTCAACACAAACTGTCACAAATGTGGTGAATAATCTTCATTTTTCAGCTGAGATTTATTTCAATTTATGTCTCAATTTAACTCTTGATTTTTCTCTCGATTAATTCTTCAATTTATCTGTTGATTTATCTCTCTATCTATCACTCTATTTTGCTCTCGATCTTTCGATTTTTCTCTCGATCTTTAGCTATATCACTTGAAATACTTCTCGATAAATCTTTCGAATGATCTCTCGATTCATCATTCGTTTTATCTCTGGATTCATTTCTTGATTTATCCTCAATCCATCTCCCGATTGCTGCTACATCTAAATGCAACTTTCCCGCAAGCAACACACACACGTCCTGAAAAACCTACAAGCGGTAAATCCTGATAATTTTTAAATTACTATAAATGTGTAACTTTTCCCTCTACCAATTTTCAAATAAAATAGGGCGTGAGCGTAAATTTCTTGTCAGTGAAAGTTTCTTGAAGAAGTCTACAATACACCATACTGCACCACACTGCACCACACCACACTGCACCCCGCCACACTGCACCATACCACACTGCACCACACCACACTGCACCACACCACACTGCACCACACCACACTGCACCACACCACACAGCACCACACCACACTGCACCACCACACTCCCCAAGGCGTCATCACCTTTAACCTGAGGTCATCTCACAACTCAGCGATACCAGCTCCCTTGCGTACTCTCCGCTCTTCCCTCTCTCTCTTCTATTTTCCCCTCTGTCTCTCTCTCCCTCTCTCTCTCACTCTCTCTCTTCTGTTTTCCCCTCTGTCTCAGTCTTTCTCTCTCACTCGCTCTCTTCTGTTTTCCCCTCTGTCTCAGTCTTTCTCTCTCACTCTCTCTTCTGTTTTCCCCTCTGTCTCAGTCTCTCTTACTTCAATTTTTTTCTTCCAATTGGAATTCGACTGCCAAAATTATCAAGTGTTCTTTTTTAGAGACATTGAAATCATGGGAAAGATTTCCTGTGTAGCTTTCTTCCGTTGATTTCTTACTTCTTTCTCGCTCTCCCCTTTATTTCTCTCTCTCTCCCTCTCTCTCTTATCCTTTCATCATCTCACTCGCTTCGCCTCATGCTTCCCTCATTCTCCTCCACCTCTCTTTTTTCACTTTGTCTTCTTCTCTTTCTCTTTTCTGCATCTCTCTTATTTTACTTTTTTGCTGCTCTTTGGCTTCTCCTCTTTCTATCTTTCTAAGTCCTAGTTCTTTCGTTCTTCTCTCATCCAAACACATCCGCAGAAGATTTTGCATTTCAATCGTGTAGATACGTATCACTTCATGCATTGGCTTTTCAAAAGCCTTCACTTCTGAGAAAATTCATTAAACATATTTTGTTGCAATCATGATGCTACATTTCATATTGTACGTTCATTTTTCAGAGGCCTTGACATCCAAGCATATCCATAAAATGTGTTTCATCCTGTTCTTGCAAATATATTTCACCATTCACATTTTTTTTAAATGCCTCACAACTAACGCTAGGACGCAGTGGAGATCCAGCACCCATTTTATAAATTTGAGCTGAGTATGGCAGTATGACTACGTTATAAAATTACCTTCGAGAAGGAACATCCAGCTGAGATTGCTGGATGTCCAACCCTTTACGTGAAATGTCGAAAAATTCTGAACAATATATTACTCCCAACTCAAAAAAAAATTCTAAGAACTATAGTAGTGGCGGTACCGTATAATAACATTGGTTTTTTAGGCACTCCGATTTGGTATTTTAGTCACTCTGATTTGGTATTCTAGTCACTCTGATGCGAACGCTTTCAATACGACATTCCAAGGCCCACAATGCCAACGAAAATCCAGCAGCAATGAACGCATAGATAATTATTATGAGAATTTTGTAACATATTTCTGTATATAGTGGCACAAGCTAACTAACAAGTTCAGATTAAAGTTCACTGGTAGCTTTCCGGCAAATGCTTCCAACCTAATAGAAAATTTTGCTTAGTGAGTAAATCCAATGAAAAGATTAAAGCAAAAACTACAGCAGTTCTAAAGATTTTGAACTCAAAAAACGGAAAATTTTTAAAAATTGGATGCATTCACCTTAAAAAAACATTTCGGGCCTTGATGCATCATCATATGTAAGATCCGTAAGATTTGCACAGAGATATGTTGTGTCATTACTTATATAATTTATAATTGTAATTATGATGTCGTTATAATTGTTGTGTGATTTTACAACTAATTGTCGTAACAAAACATTTCCATTAATTTAATTTTAGCAATTTTCTCGCAGGAGCTCGTTTCTATCATTCACATATTCTAAAAGAAACGGTCATTCACCTATATTAATCTATATTCCTTCACCATTCATCTATTTTCAAATATGATTATGGAATTAGCCATCTATTTAATCTGTAGGATCATTCATGTATTATTATAATAATCCGTGCTTGGAAATTTGAGAATATTTCAACAAAGAAACAGCGTTCATGGCAGAGGTGTGGCATTCAAGTTTTTTTCAAAACGAAATTCAAAACTTTAGGATTCGAATTTGTCTCTCCACTACACACTACAGATTGTCTACACTAACGATGACTGGGGGCTGAATAGGAGAGTCTAAGTATTTTAATAAGATTTTGAGCTTTGAAGAGTAATCTGAGTAGCAAAAAGCTTTGCATTTTTGCGCTTTTTCGTCTTGGGTAACACACTCACCGCCGAGGGACGCTCAAGTGACGAGATTGGGTTTCCAAACTACGTTGTATTGAAACTAATTTTTTCGCAGGGCCAAGTTCGTTGGAAAAGCTGCCCCTTGAAAAAGTTAAATTTAAAAATATTTTTCGAAATTCAATTTAACTGGCAGTCATGATTTGATCACGATAACCTACCATTTAGTATTGATTTGGTCATGGTAGGTAACGATTTAGTCACGATATGATCTTGCAGAATACTATTCATATTTTATATTAATCGCGAACGATTTAGTCTTGATATGATCTTTATTGCACACGATTTAGTCTTGATTTGATCTTGACAGCAGACGATTTGGTCTAAATTTAATCTTGACAGCTTACGATTCCTTCTTGATTTGAAATTGACAGCATGCGATTCCGTCTAGATATGATCCTAATAGCCTACGATTTAGTCATAATAGCTCACAATTCGACCATGAAATGGGCACTCACGATTTAACCATGATGTGATCTTGATCGCTCTGTCTCGATTTAACCCTCCATTGTGCACTTGGAAACACATCAAAGCAGCCTGAAGTGGTCGAAGTTAACTCAGCTGTGACGCACCCCAACATCAAATGGGTTTGCAAAAGAGCTGAAAGCTGGACGCCCTGTACGTGTGACCACCGGGCGACGGAGATGCAGGTGTTGTCAACACTTCAAGTCTGTCCTAATCCCCGCGAGGGCAGATGTGTTCTCTCCAACACCGCTGCACAAAAATCTCCGTCTTGAACATCGCTGTTTTTCGCCACCCGATCGAGAATTGAGAGCGTCTTTTAACAGGACTTTATCCCAGAGCTAAGACACTCGGAAAAATAAATGCGTTCGAAAATTTGCCGAATGTAATCTTATTCGAAGGAGTGTGTAAACTCCAGGGATGAATCGATTGAATAAAAAGTATTGTTCTCAACGGGGTTTTTAAGATGATTTATTTTTATAAAAATTAAAAATTTGTGATTTAGTTCGTTAACATGAAATTTGGATATATAATCTTTACTCCTCGCCATCCCCGAACTTAATATGTACCTACACCTACTGTACGTATCAACTCTGACGTATCAGTCTACGTATACAGGTACGTTTCAGTCTACGTATACAGGTACGTATCAGTCTACGTATACAGGTACAAATCAGTCTACGTATACAGGTACGTATCAGTCTACGTATACAGGTACAAATCAGTCTACGTATACAGGTACGTTTCAGTCTACGTATACAGGTACGTATCAGTCTACGTATACACGTAGGTATGATACCCGTAACTACAATATGCATAAGATTATGTCAACGCGCGTATTTCAAAATTAACAATACATACCAAAATTCAAATGCACGCACAGGGTAAAGTTCAACTTTTTATACGCTAACGATATTTCAGGATAACTTTTTCATGTAGCTTGCAACTTGTTATCCGCCAATAAAACAATTCATCACTCCGTCTTGTGTGAAAAGTCCTTGGAAGAAAGCTTACTGCTTACCTCCCAGTCGGCTACTGGAAAATAAAAACATTCAAAGTGATTAGTTTTCTGCTGTATAACTTTAATTATAATTGAAACTGAAGTTTGCTTCGTTTATCAGTCAACAGTCGTTATAAATCAAGGGGTACAGTAAATCGGTCAGCAAGTAGTTTAAAGATTAGATTTCTTTCGTAGTTAAGTTTAAAATATGCAAAGGTGGTAGCTTCGATACTGTTCTCATTTGCAGGAGAATCACCGTACACACTGTACGTACACGTACGTACGGTGTGTACGGTGTTCTTTAAAATAAACAAATACACGCGTAGCTTTGAGGCCATTCAGAGAACCACACATCTGGTGGACCCGCTTGAAATATACAAATGTTGTTGCTTTGATACCATTATCATTTCTGAAAAGGTCCCGCACCTCGAAAATTCGTTTGAAATATTAAAAAAGTTTTTAGCTAAAAAACTGTAAAACTGAAATCGAAAAGCATGCGTGAGGTCATTGAATCAGATGACTACATTTTCCCCGAAAGAAAAATTCAGCAAGAACAAATAAAAGTTCTAAATCGACCTCACCTTCGTTAGACGCGAAATCCAATTTTTCATATAAATTTATAAATGAAGATATTATTCCCAGCGCAAGTGAAAGTTCCCTGATGCAAGAAATCGACCTTATTTCGCAGCTCAAGCTTCGAAAAATCATTTCTCTTGGGTCATAAATTGCGGATCAGCGTCACCCGAAAAGAGTCTCTCCCTCACGTTACTCACCACAAATTGCTCATAAAAACTTGGAGTTGCCAATTTTTTGTCACCCAGTGAACTCCAAATCATAATTGCTGATGAGAACAAAGGAAATCAAACTCGCTTTCCAGTGCACTGGGAAATGTCAAACAAAAGTGCATGTTGTTTAAAGGATCCTGAAGATCAGAGATTTGGTCCGTTGATGGCGGTGTGTATTTTGCAGGAAATGG
Source organism: Platorchestia sp. MABIK (assembly GCA_014220935.1). Classification (NCBI taxonomy): domain Eukaryota; kingdom Metazoa; phylum Arthropoda; class Malacostraca; order Amphipoda; family Talitridae; genus Platorchestia; species Platorchestia sp. MABIK. The sequence continues at coordinate 166,269 of JACJUY010000635.1, read as the reverse complement.
CGAAGTTCTGCGTGTAAAATGGAAGATAGTTAACTTCTTAACAGCATGTTTAAGTAGATATTAAGTATCAGGTTTCGAAGTAACGATTCTTTGCTATAGCAATCAAGTCTAAGAGAAAAATGAAGCCAGGTTTCTCTGAGAAAATCAACACAATCAAGTGCTTAGGTAGCAGTTGGCCCAACGTGTGACAGTAAAATTCTGACAATTAATTCTATTGTTTTTTCACATTCGTTCAGTGAAATTAGTTCGACTGTATATGGACTGACAAATCATTTCCTCAATGATGTTTTTCCATGGTCTCCACACAGCATTTTTTATACAATCACTTTAGACAAATAGCCCATCGATCCAGTGAAATTATTTCGGTTATTTATAAACCATTTCCTGAACGATATTTATGTCGTGTTCCCTAAACAGCATTTTTTACACAATCACTTTTAAAAAGTAGCTCATCGACTAATTTTGAATGTCCCTAATTTAAGCGTCTCAGACTTTCGTGAAACGTCCAATGTTTTGAGCTCCATGAAACTGAACTCAACGACGAATAAAATTGTACATATTGCTGAAACTTCACCTCTTTCAAAACACCTTTCATGAGTATTACCCTATTAACAAAGTAAGCCTCACTAGTGCAGAAATCTCTCCTGTATTTAACGACATCAACGACTCACAAACATTTCCGATTTCATTGAAAAGCCAGCGAAGAAAAAGACAGTCCTCGACTTTTGCCGCTCGCCTAAGCTTGTGAGACGTTTTCAATAAAACCATTTGAGCGGAAGAGAAAGACAGCGATGCCTGAATAATTCATGAATGAAATGAACACAACCACAACAGTTGCCCTGCATTATGACGACACAGCTCGTGACTGCCCGGATGAAGGCGTGTTCGATATTACGAGAAAGCCTTCATTTTCTGAACATTAAGAGGACAATGTTTGTGGGCGAGACATCACTCGTAGCTATACCATTACACGCTTCGCTGAGGTCATGTCGGCATGGCGGGCACTTAACTCTTATTACACGGTCGCAGTACAGGCTAATGCCATCCTAACGAGAATTAAAAGCCTATCCGCACAAATAAAAATCGCACTGACATCATCCGGAATAATTTGAACATGCGCTCGATTTCATTAGAAAATGGCAGGCGAGTCATTGATGTTCGAATCGTGATTTAGTGCCCGCATTGAATTTATCTATTGATAAAACATGGCTCCGAAACTGGCTTTGATTTACGAGCGTTGATTATTTGGACAGGCAATCTATGGAGTCGTAGTACAGAGCCAAGATCAGGCCTCGGACTGTGGCTTGATTTTGCGCTTGTTGTTCAGCATCATTAATTTGAATTCACTCACGTTACGCAAGAAAAGGTATGGGTTTGATTTTTAGGTGCGTATCATTCCACGCAAGAATGGGAATGTGAACTTTATCTCATTGTCGAGTACGATACAAAATCTATAGTCAATGAATCTATGTTACATCGGCAACAATTAGAACAAACCTTTACTAATCCACAAATGAGTAATCCTCTATTTTTGAGTTCGTAAAGCGTCCTTTAACAAGAGACCTATTAATGGCTGGGTCTCTGCATCATGTTTGTATTAATAAGAAAAGGACTTGATATTAATTGAAATTAAGAGAACTCAAGGAGACTGTTTTGGTTCTGAACGTGAAAATAAAATGCTGAGATATTGTGACATTAAAAAACACAAAAAGACTGTTTTGATTTTGAACGTGGAAATAAAATAGTAAAATATTGTGATGTTATAAGAACACATGGAGACTGTTTTCATTTTGAACGCAAAAATAATGTAATAAAATATGATATTAAAAGAACACAGGGAGACTGTTTTGATTTCGAACATGAAAATAAAATACTAAATTTTCATAATAACTGGAATGCGGCACGATTAAAAACTAGTATACATTAAGAAATTAATTCCCATTACAAGATATATTTCTTGAAAATAGCACGCATTTTATTTCTGGAAGTGTTGAAAGAACATCTGCAGGATATTTTTTGTCCCCAAGTTCGAAAACATTTAACAGTAAATGCTTTAGAAGCTTCTGAATGCTTACCCTTAACGTTGAATACTTTAGAAACACAACCGATGCAAAAAGCTACTTCTGCGTAATGTGGAAATGATAAGTTTATTATTCTACAATCTACATGCTATAATCTCCTTGCTAATTGGAGTTAAATACTGAAAGCACAACACACTCCACACAGCCTGACATGCATCACACAACACACGCTGCACACAATACAAAACACAACTCACGCTACTCACAGTACAGCATACAACACAACACACACTCACACACATCCACACTACACGCCATCTACACACAATATAACACTCAGCACTCACACTTCACTCAATAAAACACACAACACACACCCTACATACAGTGTGAACACAACACACACCCTACATACAGTGCAAACACAACACACACGCTACATACAGTGCAATCACAACACACACCCTACATACAGTGCAAACACAACACACACGCTACATACAGTGCAAACACAACACACACCCTACATACAGTGCAAACACAACACACACCCTACATACAGTGCAAACACAACACACACCCTACATACAGTGCAAACACAACACACACCCTACATACAGTGCAAACACAACACACACCCTACATACTGTGTAAACGCAACACACACCCTACATACAGTGCAAACACAACACACGTACTCATTACACAGTGTGTAACATTCAACACACTACACACAATGTATGTAGCATAGAACATACACAGTGTGCATTATGTACGTAAGATACATACTTCACAGCACACAGAGCGTGTTGAGCCATTCCTGGAAAAATGATTTTCACCTCGCCACTTTGCGCCGAGGTAAAATTGTCTCATAGCCTTTTTCTGACAAACCTTTCATTCATGTCGGCTTTCGTAAGTAAAATTCGGACATAAAAACCTCTCAGAATTTAGGAACTAACATGCATAAAAAAACTTCTTCCCACTGCAACAAATATTTCTGGTAGCGTTGAAGAAACATTCGCAAGACCATTTTCTGTCCCATTTTTGGATGCACGTCGTTCAGAATCAAATTCTGAATGATATTCACTCGCAAATTTGTGCTGATCAAGTCAAGACATGAAGACCACTTATGATCTGTAAAGTTGTTGCCAGATTCAGAATGGTCGTCATGCGAAAATTTGTGCTGATCAAGTCAAGACATAAAAACCACTCAAAATTTGTAAAATTGTTGCCATATTCAGAATAGTCTTTATGTTCAAATTTGTTCTCGTAAAGACAAATCTTCAACTTTTCACGAGAAAAAAAGGCCTGTGCCGCAATTTTTCGCTAGTGCTCCTAGAATTTAACTCATTTTAGATCTGGAAAATTACCTCGCCAGCAATATTATTGCCATCATCTCTTGCTTTCAATAGCTAGTAAATATTGAGTTTCTGTTTTTTCACAGGTTTATTTGATATTACAAGTTTTCTAATGTCTCCACACTATCAAATAATAAACGTGCCTGATAACAGAGCAGGTGTTCGAGACTTTCTCAAAGTGAATGTTTTACTCGTATTATTGAGCTCGGCTGAAGTGAAAATAAAATTTTCGTTCGGATTTCACTTTATTGAGCTCGGTTGAAGCGAAAATAACATTTTTGTTCATATTTTATTTTATTTTATTGAGCTTGTTTGTAGCCTTAAGACAATCCTAAATCGAAAATCATGTTGCAAAAATCAAATTGTGATAACATCGTTTATTACAAATTAGCATATTGGTTCAAAGTGAATCCATTATCCATAGGAATTGAACTTGGTGATGGAACAGTGAAAATTTTTCGGGGAACAATTTTTTTAAACAATTTATTTGTATACATTTTAATATAATTGAATACATTTTCACTGATTCATTCACATCATTTCCATTCCTACTGATAATAGATTTACCTTGAGCCGAAAAGTTCAGTTGTATTAAGCCACGGTGTTACGATTCATAATAAATTCCTCTTAAACTGAAAAGTTCGGTTGTATTAAACGGCGTTTGGGACTCTTTGGATGGTCATTACGCCACTTTCAAGGGCAATTGTTATACTTTTTCGACCAGTTAATTACTTTTCTGGCGAAATTGTGGTACTTTTATAGAAATTTTGTTACTTTTTCTGGTAATTTTTCTACTTTATGTAATGATTTTGTTACTTTTCAGGTGCCAGGCCATGCTGATGTTGCTTCTTTAAATACACGGCAAACTTTCCATCACAACCGCTCTTTATTAATTATTTCTCTTTAATTCTCCCAAAACTCACATCTCGACAATACAAAGAGTTACAAAGAATAGTACATAAGTGCTAAATGGTACATAAGTACTGAATAGTACATAAGTACTGAATAGTACATAGGTAATGAATAGTACATAGGTACTGAATAGTACATAAGTACTGAATAGTACATAAGTACTGAATAGTACATAAGTACTGAATAGTACGTAAGTACTGAATAGTACATAGGTAATGAATAGTACATAAGTACCAATTATCAATATTAATATAACATAAATAGTCAGGGCAACCACATAGGGTGCTCGTCATTTATCTTTAATTCCTCACGTTCTTCTAATTCCTTCTCCAGTTTCCAGGACTCACAAAATGCACGCGGGTGACGTCTCCACAAAACAAAATTATTCTGAAATTGTCGAACGATAATTTCTCATTTCTACTCCGGGTATTTTTCTCTGTTTGTAATAGGTTTCCGTTTCAGGAATTTTAATCGGTTTGTAATGGGTTTCTGTTCGTAGAATTTTAATCGGTTTTAATAGGTTTCCGTTTCAGGAATTTTAATCGGTTTGTAATAGGTTTCTGTTTGTAGAATTTTAATAGGTTTTAATAGGTTTCCGTTTCAGGAATTTTAATCGGTTTGTAATAGGTTTCTGTTTGTAGAATTTTAATGGGTTTTAATAGGTTTCCGTTTCATAAATTTGAATTGGTTAGTAATAGGTTTCTGTTTCAGAAAATTTATTCAGTTTGTAATAGGTTTCTGTTTCAAGTATTTTAATCGGTTTGTAATGGGTTTGTGTTTCAAGTATTTTACTCAGTTTGTAATAGGTTTCTGTTTCAAGTATTTTATTCAGTTTGTAATAGGTTTCTGTTTCAAGTATTTTAATCGGTTTGTAATAGGTTTGTGTTTCAAGTATTTTATTCAGTTTGTAATAGGTTTGTGTTTCAAGAATTTAACTCAGCCTGTAATAGGTTTCTATATTTTATGTAATGCTTGTCATGAACTCTTCTGTGTCTCACGATGCTTCTGAATGAGGAAAATGTCCTTTTTTTCACTTTCTACTACTGGTATTTCTATGCATTATCAAACTTAACTGAAAGAATACATTTTCATGCTTTACTCCCAATTATTTGCTGTACTTCAATTGAAATTTGTATCACGATACTCTCGCGTGTAAACCAACTAAGGATCTTTATCCTAAGACATGTTAAGAACCACTGATTGTTTTCGTTTCATCTGTATTGCAAATAAACTGTTTTTCTTTTCCTTCTTTTTTTTAAGCTCCATGGCTAAGTGAATTTCTGGGCCGGTATTAGGCACTGAAGGCACGCGTGCTGGATGTTATTGATCGACTTATTTATTCTTCTATACCCACATTTTCTTTCAAATCTACGGCCATCATTTTGAACATGACTAACTCCCTTAAAATTATATCTACGGTCATCACTTTGAACTTGAGTAACTCTCATAAAATCAAATCTACGGTCATCACTTTGAACTTGAGTAACTCCCATAAAATCAAATCTACGGTCATCACTTTGAACATAAGTAACTCCCTTAAAATTAAATCTACGGTCATCACTTTGAACTTGAGTAACTCCCATAAAATCAAATCTACGGTCATCACTTTGAACATAAGTAACTCCCTTAAAATTAAATCTACGGTCATCACTTTGAACATAAGTAACTCCCATAAAATTAAATCTACGGTCATCACTTTGAACTTGAGTAACTCCCATAAAATCAAATCTACGGTCATCACTTTGAACATGAGTAACTCCCATAAAATTAAATCTACGGTCATCACTTTGAACATAAGTAACTCCCTTAAAATTAAATCAACGGTCACAAATTTGAAAATTTAATAACTCTAGCGAATGTGGTCGCACTTTAGAAATCAATTCCTTTGTGGCTGGTACATATTTTATGCGTGAATTTTATTAGAAATTTGCAATTCTTCATTTTTTTCTCGATGAGAAGGAAAACAATTCCAGAAAACCGATAACTTTTTAATTTGTTTACATTTCATTATAAATTCAACTTTTATACGTTATTGGAAGATATGTAAAACTCATTTGGACTCAAATTTCAATATTAATAGACAAAATTTAGTAAATTCAATTCAATGAAAAAATGACTCATTTTAGAAATTCAAATGATGATTTTGGATTTGAAACATTTGAAATATCAAAAAAGTTTCCAAGCGTCATTTATAAACGTTTGTATGTGCAACACGGTCACTAACACCTGATGTATGTGCAACACGGTCACCAACACCTGATGTATGTGCAACACGGTCACCAACACCTGATGTATGTGCAACACGGTCACCAACACCTGATGTATGTGCAACACGGTCACTAACACCTCCCTCTCCTCAACCAGTCAACTCGTTCCCTACCAATAGAAGCAGTGATGGAACAAAACACGTTTCTTGCGGTCAGGCAAAGCTATCATGCAATTATAAGCCTCTAGCGAGCGAGCGATTGTGAAAAACAATTAATTCGCTCTGGGAATTAATGAGTGACCGTGTGAGCCTAATCAGTTCAGGTCGAGAATTATAATAATAATGCACGGGCGAGACTGCAGCAACAAGGGCTTTGCTAATCATGTGTAGCGTGGAAGTAATTAATGAGGTGCCTTATCGGACGTGGGTGTGTGGCAGGTATGAGCGGCGTCCGGCCGCTGCTGGCCGGCTGTGGGGAGTAAGTGGAACATTTGTTGGTTTCGATCTTGCTACATGAGGGTCTTGATCGGGTCTTGGTTTGTCATCGCAAGTGAAGCTCTGTACGTATGGTTGAGTCTTTATGGTTTCTACTTACACGGATAGTCGGGTCTTAGTTTGTCATCTTAAATGAGGCTCTGCACGTAAATTCGAGTCCTGCTCTGTCATCTTACGCGGATCTCTACCTATACGTTTAGTCGAATCTTCTTGGTTTATCATATTAAGTGAAGTTCTACTTACACGTATAGTCAATTCTTGCCTTGTCATATAAACCCGTTCACTGCGTATTGGGAGATATGTACCGTACGATAAATTGTTCATTTGTAAACCGGTATTAATGAACTGCATTTTAATTATTTCACCAAATTTTTTAAGTAGATTTTAGCGTACGAATAGAAGTATTATCGTCCTATAAAATTTTTCCCTTAGTAGAAAAATTTAGATATATTCGAGCGGTAAAGTCGGTTTTCCAACTCTGCTACTTACCATCTAACTTAACCAACCGTGGCAACCGCGCAAGCGCAGTCAACGTATTTAGCGAACCTCTAGTCATGCTAAAAAAATTAAAGTTGTTCTTCTGAAACGAAGCTTGATTGAGTTGTGAATAACTGGGGATAGCTGGGACTAATTTTTATGGGTTAAGTACGCACTAGATGGCGCTGTATTAATCGAGGATCGATTGCGTCCAAGAAAAAATAATAATAACGTGGGCGAAAGCGGTAAAAAATTCTAATTGTAGTGGTTGTGCCACACTTGCCTCTAATGACAGCTTGCATCTGCCATGTGATTGATAAATTATGGTATTATAAATTACGTTAAATGCACACAAGGAAACTCGCAGCCGTCCTCCTGTACAGCGGTCTCGAGGTCATGTAGTGAGCGTTAAGATCAGGAAACTGAGGAGGCCATGGTAAATATTCCACTTCAACATTACGCTCATCTGGCCGCATTTGAGCGGGTGAGTCTAATAAATACGAGCATTGCAGTCTTGGAATGGTAGACGTACTACAGGTTGCAGGGTCTGAATTGTGGAGCGTTGATGATCTGCGGGAAAATTTTTTGCTGCTTGGCTTGGAAATTTTCCTTAGGACCATGAATGGTCCCAAGCTGCGCCGAAATATGGTTTCACAGATCTAATTTCATGCGTCACGATGGGAACCTGGAGCCAATATGAACTGCTTGTGCTACTGTTCTCCAAAGCAACTCACGTCGCGGTGTTAGACTAGTGTGAAAGTTGATTTTTCAGACCAGATAAACCTATTTTTATCGCTGTAACTTTTAAAACATTAATGATTTTTGTATTAACTTTTTTGGAAATGAAGTTTTCCCTTTTCTTCCAGTTGTGTACATGAGAAAACTTGAGTTTTCGATCTTGCTCTTGGCTTTGACGTCGTTTCCTCACCGCTTACTGCGGAGACCCTAACGTCTCTTCGGGTGAGCCTGTCGTGAATGGTGGCATTAAACACTTCCCCATAAAGAGTTTTGGTGAATGTGTATTGGTGGCGATGAGCGTTTGTATTAAGAGTTATCTGTAGAAGTGTGGTCTTGCATTTTCAGGTGACTAGCCTTTTCGAACACTCGTCTTTTAGGATCAGTCAACGGCTTTCCTCCGTTGTACTGCTTCCAAATGACACTGTTCCCCTCTTCGAGTAGGCTGTCGTAACCCTTAACGCGTTGACTACGTATTGGGACATATGTGTACCACTAGGTAAATTGATCATTTGCGTACCGGAATAAATGAACAGCATTTCAATTATTTCAACACCTTTTTTAGAATATATTTTAGCGCACAAGGTTAAGCATCATCGTTCTATTTAATTTTTTCTTAGGAAGATAAAAATGTATTCGAGCAATGAAGTCGGTTTTCAACTTTACTAATTACAAACTAACTTAAAAATCCGTAGCAACTGAGCAAAAGTAGTCAATGTGTTAACTCAGTAGCGCTCAGAATTCCCTCGAAGTTTGATTTCTGGACACGGACGGTCGAGCTAAACAATCTCTTCTCCGCAGGGGTTATGCAATGGTTTTGATTTAGTGAGATTTTGTCTATCCTGTGCTATGGAGAGTGGTGCTCCCAAAGTTATAGATAGGGTTTTTTAACTTTTATCTTTCATGCCCGCTTTGCTTCTTTTGGTTTTCAGATCTGCTTCACTATCTCTTCTCTGACTTTCTCCTTGTTCCTTTTTAGCTTGCTCTTTCTATGCGTTGTTTCCCTGTGTGTGAACACACGTTGTGCACAGATTTCCCACTTCCCCTAATCCACACTAAATGGTCCCTTCCCTTCCCTCTATGCTTCCATCTTTGCCATAGAGATGAAGCATTCAACTAACTAACATATTGCTGAGCAAAATGAAATGACCTTTGATCCAATGATCCAAGGATTCTATGTAAGTTGGCCAGGTTGGACGTAAAAACGGTTCACTGAGAACAGAAATTCTTCAGATAATTTTCACGCCGGCATTTGCTCGACTGATGTACATTTCCTTTCGCCGCCTCTAGCTAGAAGACGGTGAATTGCGACATATGGACTAGAATTGGACGGTTGATGTACGACAAGTTTGGAAATGACTGTTCCTGCTATTTTTCTTCTAATTGTGTCTGTTGTCCCAGGAGTAAAAATAATTTTTTTGAAGAATACTGACATTTTTGTTGGACGGTTCATGACGCTCGGTACACATGCATGAAAAAAACTCTACACGATCTCTGCAGGCAAAGATCTCCATTGCATTAAGCCCTAAGTGACTCACAGAATCCACACTTCCAATAACCGATGGTCAAATAAAAGGTGGTAGTAAACAAGCACAATCAGGATAGTGTCGGCAAAATAAACAATTAACACCATGTAAGGATATGCCCAGACGTCTGAGAAATCTCGAGAAGCTCTACGAAGTAGTTAGAGCGATAATTAATAGGTAGCGGCAGGACTCTCCGCCACTCAGAACACGTGTAGTTCGCTTGTAGTTGCCCGGTCTGCGAGCCCGATAAAGGGACGACCGGGCGTGTACCCAGCGCGGACGCATCATAAGGTCCAGGGCGCGGCGTGAAGAACAGGCCGAGAAAAACAAAAAGAAACTCTTGCCTGTCACAAAACGGACATCAGATCGTTTATTGTTGGCTAATTTTGGCCGATAATTTGAACTGGTTGATAATGAGTCATCGGTTACACACCTAGCTACGCTGGCTAAACAATGCTGATTCCCTTTTTTCCGAACACAGCGAGGTTATACCTAATGTTAGCTATCGGTCGGAAAAATGTATTTTAATAGATTTTTACAAATAAGTAAGAGTTATCGGCGAAGCCGGTACACATAAGTAAGAGTCTTGCTGAGCAACTGTAAGAAATTAAAGTCTTATATCGGCGAAAGTTCTTTATTGTCTCACAAAGCATTGAAAAGTTATAAAAGGAGGGCGTACGTAGAACGGCAATCGAAAGAACTCGTGAAATTTCATTTAGAGAGGAAAGAAGTTTTGACAATCCCCGACGGGTCAAAACTGCAATTTCTAACAAACACAAAATTTGCAATTGTGTTATAACTTCGAAATTCATTGTGTCAAAAATTCGCTTTTAATCAACATCTTCTCCCTCCCTTCTCAATTGCCTACAACTGAACGCCGTTGATGCCCAGTGTCTCCAGAGAGAACGTGACAAACGCAGATTTCTTGTTGGTAAGATTTGAAATCGTTAACAGTTATTTTAATTAAAACCTTTAAAATTTCAATGAAAGCGCAACACAGCTCCCGTGTCTGCGTGATTCTGCCTATGCTATTTTTTAGACCTACATAAACATGTGTCAACCCTACATTATGGAGGCTCAGCAGATTTACATGAACAAAGACACGAGTTATTATCTGGTTTAGTAACACAGATGTATGGATTATGCTTTGATATTTGTGTTGTTAACTTATGTGTAATTCAAGTCCGGCAGATCAGCCATATACTACTCGTTAGACATACTTTATTATATGAATGAACTCTACGTTATAAAGGCTGCTCTTTACAGTTCTCATATACCATAAGCTGGACCCATGAAATGGGATCCACGTTACCTTTCTAACTCGCGTACCGTAACCAAAGAGAGCCTGACGGTGTCTGTGTTATCCAAACGCGTCCCAACGCTGCTTAATTGCGCTAATTTTCTTATCATTTCTCCTAAATTTTTTCAGATTATTTCAATGCATTGCTTTACATAACGAATTAGCGCCGAAAAAATTTCTTATCATTTCTCCTTACTTTTTTCATATTTATTCCAATGTATTGCTTTATACAACAAATTAGCGCCGAAAAATTTTCTTAGCATTTCTTCTTACTTTTTTAATTTTATTACAATGCATTGCTTTACATAACGAATTAGCGCCGAAAAAATTTCTTATCATTTCTCCTTGCTTTTTTCAGATTTATTTCAATGTATTGCTTTACATAACAAATTAGCGCCGAAAAATTTTCTTATCATTTCTCCGTACTTTTTAAATATTTATTTCAATGTATTTGCTCTACGTTACAAATTAGCGCCAAAAAGTGATTAAAACTGTTCAACAGAGACTGTCAGTACATCCTGCGTAATAATATAACTATATCTCAAAAATTTAAAGCATTAAAAGCATTTCTGCAAACAGTCACGTGAGTTATCAAGTTGCAAAGCTAAGCCGTCAAACTTAGTTCGTCAAAACGAGATGTGTGTTTTACTCGTATCACTAATGTTTTAAATGGAATTGAAAAGAAAATCCTTGTACATAATTTCCTTTATCATGCCAAGTTCTCCTTATGCGTCACATTCTCTCACTTCAATTGAATTAAGATTTGTTCACCGAGTGCAAGTTGGGGCCTAATATCATCCGGACAACTTACTCAACTAAAAATATGTTTATAAAGGAAGCGATCACAGACTTTCTTGGGAGTATGTGTGTGTGTCGTGACCATTAGATTGATTTCTACAACATTAGATACCTGCAAAAAACTTAAAACACTTTAGGAACAAACTACGGAACAATATTAAAATCATCGAAGCAAAGAGTGTAAAATACTGAGTTGAACTTTTGTCACTTTTTAACACACAACGCTTTGAGAATATAAATACGAGTACATTTAAACTAAAAACAATGAACAGCAATGTACCTATTTGCCTTCACAAATGGTATATGGAGAAAAAATGCTAAAAAATCCGCACTTTTGCATGTTTCTCCGCAAACAGTTAAGCCCCCACCTGCGATGAAGTCATTCTAGTATTGCACTTCTAATTTTTCCTCAGCTCACGTCTGTTTATGAAAAGCAGTGTTTCGATGTTACGAACATCATCTTCAGGCTGAAATATACAGAAAAATTCTTACCTTTACATTAGCTTCCTGAGAAAATGGGGCTCAACCTGTTCGCTGAGTAGCTAAATTATTGGCTGTCACTATCAAACCCTTGTTATACCTCTCACTTCTTCCCTTCATTCAGCGATGCTCTGAGGAGATAGGAAAAAATCCCCTCGGAAAAATACTCTACTTGAACAGATATAAACGTTCCACTTGTTCTGAATTGATTAATGCAAATAAGGAATACTACTTCCTCCAGTTTCCAGTTAATAATTAGGAATCATTAATTTTTTTCGTTTAACTGCTGTTAGATATGAATAACAACCTACAACGTTTGCTCATCATCATATTACTCACAACGAGTAAAGCGCAAATGATACTTCAGAATTAAACTAACATATGTATCACTACACGTCATTTCACAGCAGCGTGAAGGCGATAAAGTCTATTCAAACCCTCAGCAAACTGCTCAATTCATACAAATGACAAGAGAATGATGCTCATTACCATAAAACAAAGCCTCCGCTATTAAGATACGGGAGAAATTAATTAAAGGTCAAGAAGGAAAGCCGCGTGAGTAAAGTCAACCGCCAGAAAAAGAGTCCGGCAAAACCAAGCACGCGAGATCGCAGGGCGCAATGCATGGCACTGATGAGCGTCCCGGAGGAAGGCTTTTCCGTCAATTATTCTTAGAGGGAATTTATTGAAGGCCTCTCATGAATACGAGCGCTCTTTGCTGCGTGAATTATTGAGACAAGGACAAGAGAATTGATCTGCAAGCCGCGCGAGGGCTGATGAAACGATGGTGGGGAGGAGGTCTGTTCTTCCACGGGGAAAGAAGGGGAGGCGCGGATTCATGAAACAATGGTGGGGAGGAGGTCCGTTCTTCCGCGGGTACAGATGGGGAAGAGCGGGGTCAACGAGATTAGAATGGAGAGGAGGCCCATTCCTCTCTCGGAAGGGATGAGAAGGGATGTCGGGAGGAATTAAATGGAATGCACGAGGTTGAGATTTGATGTTGCAGGAAAAAATTCGTTGGGATTAAAAACCCAGTGGCGTGTGAAATTGAGTAATATTAAACGAATAAAAACGTGAAACAAAGAAGTGAGGAGAAATCGTGAAGACTTATCATACGACCATATAACGTCAAGGAAAACACCACGTTACGATAAGTTTTGAAAATATTTTAGGACTTGGACATCAGATCCTGTACGATGTGTACTGAAAAATTCACGACGATGAGTAACTTGATTGTTTCTTCCACGGCACATTTATACATCAGCGTTTGCAGACTTGTTACAAATGATGAGAAAAGCTCCTATGTTTATTGTTGTCTTTTTTGTGACGCAAAGGCAACGCTTTGTGTTTTAGGCCCAGGTTCGATTCCCCGAAACTGTGCACTATATTTATTCGAGCAATTGGCTCCTCTGGTGACCTAGAAAATTAAAAAAACGAGTAAGAGAAATTATAAGAAAGCATTCCTACTCCAAGAGCTTGCATTTCACTCTCTCCTTCAAGTTCAGAGCTGAAAACTGTTGTCATCACTAATAAATTTAGCTTCAAAATGTTTTAGTCAATAAAGGATGCTACTATAGAGTGAGGTCTAAATTCAATAATTACCCACCCAGGTGCAGTTCGAGATGTGCAAATTGAGTATTTATCGCTAAAGTAAATCTATGGAAATGAGTAATATTCATTAGTAACCTAACCTGACCTAACCTCATGCTATAGTACTAGCTAGAGGTAGATCTCATGTCACAGTGTGGTAGACCTCACGCTATGGTAGCATCCAATGAAATTTCCTACCAAGTTTCCTTCAACGTTTACCTTGATCTTAAATGCCGTCGTTCGTTCATCAGTAGAGGTATCTTATAGGGTAAACTGTGTTTTTTCCACGGCTACATACGTTAGCATTAAGAAAAGGGCTACCCAGCAGGACAACAACGACGAGAAGAGACTGATTACTGTGAAGGTTTTTTTCGAGTTCAAGGTTGTATATAGGTGAGGCAATCAGAGCTATGGTGAAATAACAGCTAAGCTCTGAGATTGTGCGTCGTCAAATTTCCTGAGTCACGAACACCTGTGAGTGACGTTTGTCACGCACGACCAGTGTTTGGATGGAACAGTACAAGCATTTGGATGCAGTTGGTGGCGAAACCTCTGTTTTTTACTACGTAGTTGTGTTGAGAGAAAGAGTGGTGACTGCCTCGCCTTCGTTGACGACTCAGGGTTTCGAAGGCGAGCGTTAGCGGATGAGAGATTCGTGGGTAAAGAAAGAAAAAGCAGTTTATTAACAGTTTAAAAGCATGATGATGCAGCTTAAAGCATAATGATGTCTTGCAACTCACTGCTTTATTTTAAAGTTGTAATTTGTTTGCGAATACTGTAATTTTTCAGTGTATTGCCTACGGAAGAGGGAGTGAAATGTTCGCTCATTGGGAGAATGGATTTTTTTCATAATCTCCCTTGCTTGTCTTCGCTATTTACTACATCACCATGCAGAGAAGTTTGCTTGCTTTGACAAAGAGCTACCCAACCAAATGCAAGTTCGAACCTAGAAAACAAAGATAGCGTAAAAGATTTAAAAATTAAATTATAGCTTCATCCATTACGTTTTCAGTTCGAACATTCTGATGATCACCTGTTGAGGAAAACAGAAGCACAAGGATGATTTAGATTGGCGTTAAGGAAAGATACTGACTGTAAATTGGGTTCAAATGTGAACCAAAATCAACGAATTTCACAAACGTGGCGTTCAAAGGCTCATTGTGAAAGCAAATGACGCTGCCGAAGGAAATCGAAATTATTCCTGAGTTGAACTATTTTCCCATTGACACGAAATAGATCTATAATAGTAAAGCCTGAAATCTAAAAGGAGCTTCATTTGGGTAGAAAAAAAATTTAAATAAAGCTTTAAATTAAATGCTTAATCTAGGTATTGGACTAGATTTTTAAAACATTTTAAATTTTATACTTTTTTTAAATATTTTAGATTAGTTGAGTTTGCTTGGCTACGCGCAATTGCACTGAGGGAAATTAGTAGACTTACGCTGCGAGCTGTATCTCCAAAACGACGTAATTTAATCGAAAATCTAGCCCCAAAGAATTACTATGGTAGCACGAAACTCAACCTAATTTTGCTAGTGAAGAAGCCATGTGAACAAATGAAAGCTGGCATGCGCGCGTATACAGTGCCAGGGAATGATTATTGTGTTAACGATACTTGCATCACGCCGTTAACGGATATGTTTAACGTTAAACTTTTTGATTCATGCTAACTATTGTTTAAGCGAATTTACTGTTCTGACATAGTTAATTCTCGCAGTTCAATATAGGGAATCAGAGAAACTAAAGGATTTTTATGATTGGGTGAAGAATAACATCTATTTAACGTAACATATATAACTTAGGAACATATGTTTACCCTCTGATCAAGTACTTGAAGTTGAAGGGGATGAAAATGTAAGCAAGAAAAATTCATTTGCGTTTATAATAAAATGAAAAAAACACGTCACAGAACCGTTTTCTACAGAACCGAATGATATATTTTTTGCAATGTTTGTGTGTTTAAAAAAAACTGATTAGGAAAATGATTTGGAAAAAATTATTGCGAGTGTGCAACACATTCAATTTGCAAAATTTCGGACCTTATATGATTGTTCCCATTTCAACCATGCAATAGAGGGTCAATGTCAGCGTCTTTCGCTCGCAGTGGCACAGTGGTTAAGGGCATCGCCCTTGCATGTAGTAGTCAAGGGTTCGTATCCCGGCGCTGGCGCGGCAATTTTCCCCGTTGGGTATAAGGGAAAGCTCAAGCACAATACCCCACTCAACCCAAGTGTCGGAAATGGGTACCGGCTTTACGGGGGAACCGTCATGGTGTCCTATATATAGTGTTAATTATAAGGCATTTGAAAAACCAATGCTCAAGATCATATGTATCAGGCTATATTTGAAATAAAGCATCCTAAGATGCCGATGTTTGTTTTCCAGAGTACAAAGTTGTGAACTTTTTTAAAATGTTTTTCTCAGAACACGAATCCTGATTTAAATTTTTATTCTCGAGCAGGTTATAATGTTGATACTGTCTCATACTTCAAATTCTTCGAAGACATTTTTAGTATCGCTTTTATGTTGAATTTTTAAATCCCAATGAATTCAAAATAGGAAAAGAATTTCTCAAGGCGGGCATGTGATCCTTAAATTATATACATCATGATTAACGAGCCTAAATTCTTTTTTATGTAACTTGATCCATGTAATTAAAAGTTTGAGTCAAACTTCACATAAATTAAAAACTGGCTCTAACTTTTTACCAACCTCGTAAGAGAGCTTCATTTTCGTATCTAGTGCACCCTTTTCACATTTTTTTCTCCAGGGCCTGAAGTGCCCAACAATGTCATACCTCGTATATTATTCTTTCGTGCTTGAAGGAATTATGTCATATTTCATGCGTTATTTTCTTTGGGGTTGCCGTATGCAGTTGTCGGCGATTACAGCATAGAAATTTTAAATTTTCAAAAAATGTCTTTCATTAGTCCTTCCGTTTTGATGAAGAGTGAATCTCCACAGCCTACTTAGTGTTGTTTTAATAGTGAAGTAGAAATCGTTTTCAGTAATACTCCCCCATACACGACTTATTAGAAATGAATGGCACTGTAATCATTTCCTTTTATAAACATATCATGCTGCCGATTCAATGTTATTGTTCAGAAATGATATGCAAAACGGTAGGCGGCAGTTTTATTATACATTTCACTGTAGGAAGGAAGTCAAACTATTACTAGAGTGTTTGACGCAGACATCACGTTCAAAAACTTCTTTAAATTGCTGAAAAAATCATAAATGGAAAAAGCCACCAGCCTCACGCCTGTATAAATTATTATAAAATTGAAAAATTTCCATGTTATCAAATTTGCATCTACATGGTGAGGGTTCCTTTTAAAGTTAAGTTGAAGCTGTTGTCACCTGTATAGATATGTGTAAGGCACAGCATTATTTGCCTTTTTCATGCATGAGTAAGATATTTTATCTTTATTGAATCTGATAAGGTTATTCCGTTCAGTCACAGGGGATTAGGGCCAATACTATTTAGTGCCATAACTCCGTTCCGGAAAACAAGATGAATTTCATTTTAGAACGCCGAAGTTTTAGGGAATTTGTCTGTCCCATTATATAATACTAAATATTTAGTTTCAGTGCTAAGAAAATTTCTCAAATAATTCATCATTTATTTTAATTTACCTGTAAAATCTTGTTTGAATTTTTAAATCTGATTGGTATCTACATGTAGTTTTGACTATTCAGTGTCGCGTGTGTCACTGATAAGGACGCAAACATGGCTAGTGCTGCAACAGAATTATCTCTCGATTCGATTAGATATTTTATGTTATATCATGGTGGTCGAGTTACAAATCATCAATTAGTGCATCATTTTAAAGATTTTTTAACTAATACTGAAACCAAAGGTGAGTTTGTGTCAAATGTAACCTATTGTCCACGTCACCTGAGTGATTTGGGATTTGAAAAACGTTAACTACTTCTGCTGACATCAAAGTCGGTTTGCTTAGCATTGTATTATTTTAATGGTTCGAAATTTAATTACTATTTTAGTTGTGTTTTAATGAATTGAAATTACTGAAAATGTTTTTGGCAACCATTTTTGAGTGCCTAACTTTTGTCAGATTTACTGAATGGGAACTGCCAGTCCTGACTGTAGTGTTCAGCGTGACGTCATGTGTCATTACAATTGTGATGTTTATTGAAATACGTTGTTGATTATGTAATTTGCTTTATTTTCTTATATGTTGATGAAATGACTATTATAGCAACGCAATTATTCTTATGAAATGCAATGAAAAGTAAATAGCAAATATAGTGTTTGCAATTTGTATGTAAACAGCTGAGAGAACTAAATAACACAATTTGTGTGTATCAATTCTAGTTAAATATTATGTGAGAATATTTGTAAACTGGCAATGGTATTGTTACCTGGACTTGATAGTTTGATGATTTGGAGCAGTTTCATCAATAATTATTTGTAAGTAAGCTAATCTCAAAGCATGAATACAGAGGGCCTAATTTTAGGATTGGTGGACCTCAGTTATTCAACATCCAAACCAAATTTAACAATCCCCAAGTGGTAATATAACTGAAATTTATTATCCTTGTTTGTTTTAGGTTATAAAGAATTTAAAATTCTAACATGCAATCAAAATTTTTATTGTATCTAAAAACAATATAGCCATTTTATACATGTCTCTGATACAGAATATATAATATTATGGCTTTGTATCATGCCAACAGTTTTTAATCTTTGAAGACTTTTTGAGATAAATGTTGAGGAGAACTGACTAATTGATTTTTGAGTTAATGTTGCTTATATCATGGTAATAACATCAAAATAAACAGCTTTTATTCTATGCACTTTTTGGAGTAATCACTACCTAACAAGTTAAAGCAGTATGAAAATTTTTGTCTTTCATGACTCCAATGCGCTTGAATGAACATTGAGGAGAGAACAATAGTTGATTCTTGAATTTTTATTACCTGTATAATGGTTATTAGATCAAAACAAAAAATTTTCTTTTATGCACTTTCTGTTGCAAATGAATATTTAACGAGTTATAGCGGTAATCTACTGCTATGTATAACTGCCACCGCTCTCCAGGGAAAAATCCTCAATCACAGTATATCCTGAAACTGAATCTTCAGACAAAGAGAAAGCCTTCTTTTGAAAGGTGCAGGTTAGTTCAATTGTTTAGATAATGTAACCCATCTAAAACAGAACTTAACATAAGAAACATAAAGATTTTGCCGCTTCAAAGACCATAATTGCCATGAAAGATGGAAATTAACATACTGCTATAACTCATTAAATACTGATTTCTCCCAAAAAGTGCATAGAATAAAAGTTGTTTATGTATTTGTAAAGGAGAGCACAATTATCGATTTTCCAATTTTCGCTGCCTAAACATAATTAATTAGATCTAAATAAACAACTTTTCTGCTGTGCACTGTTTGGGGGAAATGAGTATTTTATTTGTTAATTTTCGTTTGATGACAAATGCACTCGAATAAACAGCTACTATTTTATTTTCTAATTTTTGTTGCTTGAATCACAATAATATCAAAATAAACTACTTTTATTCTGCACACTTTTGCGGCAAATGAGTATTTTACAAGTTAGAGCGGTAGGTTTAGTTGTTGCGTGACTGAGCTGTTAAGAGTATGTTTGGGTACTTCGTAATTTATTGTTTGCCAACCCCGCGGAGCCTGAACTTACTTCTAGGATTTTTTAGTTAATAACACAATAGAAATTATCATCCATAAAAAAAACAAGTTATAGCGGTATGTTACCTATCATCTTAGATGGCGGGAATGCGCTCGATCATTTGAGCACGTCGGAAGGGACAGTCCATTGTATTGTTGCCATCTGACGCGCTCGATGATTTACTTCCCGCTTCAAACACTAGAGTTGTGGTAACTAATTTACTGCTACAACTTGTTAAAAACTCATTTGCCCCCAAAAGTGCATAGAAGAAAAATTGTTTATTTTGATCTAATTAACTATGTTTAGGGAGCAAAAAGTGAAAAATTTATTATTGTCCTCTCCTTCACATATACCATGGTATATTTCAATGTAATTACCGTGATTCAGGCAGCAAAATTTTGAAAATTTAATAGTCAGTTCTCCTAAACATCTACTCATTTCTAATCACCAGTTATTTTAATATTTTCTTAGAAATTTCTCATCAAAATTTTTATTTAAAACACCAATGTAATGTGTTATTTTCTTTATTGTTATGTGTGTTTTACACCAAGAATTGTTATTATAAATAAATATGTATAATAGGAACTTACTATGTTAGTTCCTGTTTTGTATCCCAATTTTTCATGTATCATGTTGATGCAAAACGTCCAATTTTGTGAATGAATGTGTAAAATTAGATTTGTCAATTGTTTACATTCTGTCATGAATATATTATATATTTTGTGACTAAACCAAACAACATTCTATCAGATTACCTCTGTTATGCCCATAATTTTATGAATATTGGCATCCATGAAGTCCCATCTAAAGATCACATAAAAAATGCGTTCTAATGTACAATTTTTATAAAGGTGTTCATGCAAATGTGACAGCCAAATCTATTCAAAACACTTACAGGGATGATGTAAAGAACAAAAGAAGTTGTAGGAAATAGTTTTCTCAGTTTCAAAGTGGTAATTTCACTTTAAAAGTTGTGCCAAAGAAAGGTCATTGAAGAACGCCTAATTCCGATCAGTTGAATGTTTTTGTATCCGAGAATCCTATTGTTACCAATAGAGAAGTTGCTGAACAGTAAAAAGTCTATACTACCTGCTTCAAATTTTCATTTATTTCAAAGACTACAGAACCATTTTAAGGGACTTGAGTTAACAACAAGAAAAGAGAGTGGAATTTGTATTTTGATTCTAAACCTACTTAATTTTACTATTGAAGCCTTTATAAGCTTATTGAAAGGTTGAATTAGGTCATTGATAGCAATGGAGAGTATGTAAATGAAAAAATATTTCTAAAGTCATTGGCTTTTAATTTTACCCAAGATCTTTAAATTGGAAATACCTCCTGCACCAACCTGATATTGTAGAGTACTCTATATCTATATTATTTGATCTTATGAAGGTAATATAGAGCTTATTTTAATAGTTTTACTATTATTGTAATAGTTTTATTATTATTGTAATAGTGCATCTCTGTGATCATGCTTTAGATTTGTTTTGTATATTATTTATAAGTTCACATCCAGACAATATTAGTAAGTGCTTCAGTAACATAGATAAATAAAATAGATAAGTGTGTAAAACTTGAGCATGATGTCAATTTCAATGATGTTAATCATTTGTATGAAAACCTTGTTTATGACTGTTATGCAGTATATTTTTTCACACGAAGATGAGAGAAATATATTTCTATGCCTGTATATTACAAATTTACTGAGAAAAACTGCTCTAAACTGCTAATTTTAAAGACTGTGTCTATTCAAAAGAGTACAACTTTTGCAACCTACCTGCTCCATTTTGGAAGCCGGCTGAAACCAATATTTTGCTGCACCTGATCTTGCAAAGTGGCTAGGTTGTATTACTTATGCTTGGTCAGGATTGAGGTGCCAAATCAAGGTTTTCTTGTTTGCAAATTATCGGCTGTGTTTTGGAGAGGATCAGTAAAAAAAATTGTGAGCAATCACGCCCCTGAAAATTCTTGCATTGCTCCGTCTAATTATATTTTGTTCAAGGTATGACTTTTTGATTAGTGGGCTAAAATTATTGAAATAATTAGCCAAAATTTGCTTTCAGCTATTAAGTTAATTCAGATTTAGTTCGTATTTTGCATTACTATTTACAGTCATTGAAGTAACTGAAATTTAGGATACACAAATTTTATAAAGTTGAGCTGAGAATGGTGGATTCACGTAATTCAAATTTATTGTTTTGATCTGGGCATTGAAATTAAAATTAAAAATGTTAAAACATTTTCGTGTGTGAAAGTAATTTGAAGCTGATAGGTGCATTATTTCAAAAGTTACAAGTGGGTGAGTCTATGTGTTGCATTAGTGGGCTTGGCTTGTCTGGGAAAGATCCTAATAAATCAATCTTATGTTATTTTTGTGCCAGTATGCAAGTTGTTTTACTGCATTCAAAACCTTAATTTGTGATGCAATTCTCTGACCCAAAAAGGTGTGCTGGAGGGAAATGTTCTTCAATGGAGATAAGTGGGATTAATATGTAGGAATATATCGATTATGTCTGACATCTTAATGTAGCTATCAAAATCTTTTATCGTCCTAGTGGATTTCAAAATCCACTTTCATGAATTTCTCTAATATGTTTTATTTCTTGTGAAATTTTTGGCTTAATATGTTCTTCAAAATTCATAGTTGAGTGGCACTCACTTCCTTATTCTGATATTGGCTACCTTATGCCAGTGCCGATATGAAACCTGTGCTCATAATAACCAAGGGTGGGTGAAAGTAGTACTGCTCTGAAGGGTTATAGAACTAGAGCTTTTAAGTTGTGACCCGTGCTACCCATCAGTCACAGAATCAGCAATATTTGTTTGATTTGTGGCATTCATTCGTTATTTCTGCCAGTCATCCTTTATTTTTTATTTGTGCCATTCATTCCTTATTTTTCATTTCTGCCGTTCATTCTTTATTTTATATCTATGCCGTTCAATCTTTTTTTATTTGTGCCGTTCATTGTTTATTTTCTGTACTATTTTAACTATTCATTCTTTATTTCTATGTCATTCTCATGGGAGGTTGGTATCCTATTTACTCAACCTTGTGCATAAATGTCAAGTTTTTCATTCTTTGTTCTTATAACACTTCACCATCCTTTTGAGGTGCTCACCAATTTCTTCCTGGAATTGCAAACTGTGCCCACTGAAACAACGCAACTTTTTGCTCTTGTGCTGTCCTCTAATTTAAGCTGAGTTTCTCTTGTGATAATTGTTCAACTCAGCAGAAACAGAGGTCAAAACTTTCTAATGTCATGTTTTGTGATGTCACTGGCTTCTCTTTAATTCAATCTTTGATTACTCCTCACCACAACTGACAGAATAAGTTAATCCATTTTTTTTGTTATATTGAGCAGTATGGTACTCCGGTTGTGATTCTCATCTTTTTAAAACTGACTTTTCAAAATGGCAATGTAAATTCATGTATAGTTCATTTCTTCAGTGATGGTGTTTTTTTGTTATGTACTGATCTCAGATTGATCAAATTTACTATTCCTAAGTATTTTGGATTAATCAATTTCTAAGCTTGAACTTGAGGAGTTTAAGGTATGTTTTTATTTGTTTGTGCTTTATATTTTAATATGTTTTCATTATTTGCTTTGTTTCAATGCTTGTTGGTAAATGTTTTCATAAATTATTTATAAAATGTCGACAGAACTAGCGCGGGACCAGTTCAAGCAGTACGTGAACATTCTATCCCTGGTGGTCAAAGAGAACAACAACAAATACCTGGTGTTGAAAAAGAAGTACAGAGGTGAAGCACCAGTCGACTCCATACTACGGTCTCCCGATCCCCGCTCCGCGCAACCGTCTGATCATAATTACAATCCCAGCAACCAAAACCATGCGCAAATCTCCAGTGATTTTGGGGCATCGCCGCAGCAGGGTCGCGGACATATGCCCCACCAACATAGCAAGGAAGGGCTTCCTGAACGCACACACCCCGTCATGAATGACACAAACCCTTTTGTGAACTACCAACCGAACGATCAGTCTTCAGTTTACCCTCCTCATCAGTACCCGAGGAGTGACTCGAGCTCGTCTTTCAGTGGGAGCAGTCCTACTCATCATGGTCATGGTCCTCAAGACTTCACAGCTCCTCCACTGCCACCTCGACAAGCGTCGAATCAAAGCCCATTCAATGGCGGTCCTCCCGCGACTCGACTTCGAACTCCACCTCCGTACCGACCACCACCACCGCCACCCGAGTCGCCTATACTGGACAACTTCTCTCCACCCTACAACCACCACGACGTCAATAGGTTCCCTGCACCTCCGCATCACGCAAACCAGAAGATGAACCCGCAGCATCACCAGGGTGCGGCCAAAGACTACCGGTCTCCCGAGCAATACCAGAAAGACCACAGACGGCCTTCTTACGAAGCGCACTCCGAGGAAGATTTCCGCAACCTTAATCGAAGTACGTCTTTCACCGAGCCTGCCGATCTTGGCATTCCCATCGCTCAGAACTTCCAGCCTAGTCCCCAGCACGCACACTCCCACCATAACGTTGCCCTATTGTCGAAGCCTTCAAGTCACAGGCAACCGCCTCCTCCAACTGACGGTATGCTGCAGTCCAGACCCATGATGTCCAAATCGGGGTCTCCGTCATCTGACATCTCGCAGACGTCGTCGGACGATTCGACCGAGCGACGCACCGTGGATATGGGCAAGCTGCACAAACAGAGAGGCAACGACCATAACAAAGAAAACTTCGGGCCTCATAGTAACTCGAAGTTTCCCAGACAGGTGAGTGGTTCTCAAATAAGTAACTCGAAATTTCCCAGACAGGTGA